>JAPTSV010000786.1:2066158-2136035 GCA_026979955.1 Megalurothrips usitatus | reverse complement strand
CGAAACTATGAGTCTTAAATCAAATCCGGGGGTATATTCATATTCCTTGATCAATTCTGTATCCAACGCACTATATATAAGTGTACTTATCGCGTATAGTCTACGAGATATTCAAAATACCCAAAATCACTGCAAAATCAGCGAAAAAGCTGAAAAATTCAATTTTCTCCGAAAATAATTTTTTTTTCGAAAAACTGACGATGGTCCTTTGTTTCTATTTGAGTGAGGAACAAAAACCCCCAATACCAGGAAAATTGAAGGGGGTCATGGTAAGGGACTGCTTTTCTTAAAAAAATTACTCAATGCGTGGTTGCACTGCGTATTGCCTAATGTGTGGTGAAGAATTGTTTGGGTGTGCCTCTTCCCCTCACCCAAACCACACATAAGTAATTGGTGTACGACCACACATTTGCTAACGCATGCTGTACGATCGAATATTAGTTACAGCGTTGTCTCAGGCCACACTGTAAGTGATGCGTTATCGCCTGTATTGGGTTTTAAACTGTGTAGTGTGCTTGCAATTGTTCTTACCATTATTTTCAATAAAAACAAATGTAAATGATGTCGATTTACGTGCGTTTCATTTATAATATTACAAACCCCGCACACGATTTCGCTATACCGCATGGTCGCCACAGGCCAGGAGGCAGACATTGAGTATCTTACATGGCTAGGAGGACAGGCGCAAATTGGGGGGGGGGGGGGGGGGTTAGGGTGATTAAAAAAAATAAAGTTGCGATTTTCGCATGAAATCTGGTTGGGGCACGTCTGAAACGGCCCCTGTCCAAATTTGAGTGCATTTGAACAACCTTTACCCGGCCCGCACGACGAAAAACTGAACGACAGTCTCCCGGGTACTGAATGGCCCCGCCATATTGTGATCGCCCCTGTGACGTCACTACCGGTCGGAGGGTGACGCCACTTTGCAAAAGCGTTCTCTAGGGCCCTTTCGTACTCTCGCGACCGTCGAAAGTGCTGTTCCGTCACACGCGGTCCGTACACAGTCCAAATTCGTACAAATTTTAATTTCGAAGGGGGTGGGGGGTTGGACATTGCGGGTGGCGGAGTAAGGATGCAGACCTTCAGGTCTGACCTATTAGCAAGCCCACCGGCCAGTCCAAACCGTAAGCGGTCACTCGCACGCCCCGCTGTGGCGGCGATAAGTCCCCGCCCCGCCCGGGACCCGGCAGCGATCCGTTTGAACTGCGCGCCGGCGGCGCGGCTCGACCGATCCCGGCTGGCCGCATCCAACCGCGCCGCGCCGGGAGCGCAGCATGCCGACCGGCAGACATTGAGTATCTTCCATGGCTAGGAGGACAGGCGCGAATTGGGGGAGGGGGGGCGCTTATGGGGAATGTGCCCCCTCCCCCTTCTCTTCGGACCATAATAATAGCACGAAATGTAGGCAACCAGCACTACCCCACCTCCCTCTGTCCGCTTCTGGATGCGAACCTTTTGGAGGCAGTGCCGCAACGGTCGCCATCTCCTCCTCCAACTGCCCGGCCCGGACACGTAATAGACAAGAAAATTGCGATTTCGGTCTAAGGACTTTGCCTTGAGTAAAATGGCGGAATTTTTATAACAACTATTCCTTAGAGGTTCTTAATCAGCAATTAGAGCCAAATCGCTATTAGAGCAATAAAAGCTTTAGAGCAAAGTTGAAAAATTAGAGGAGAATGGCTTAGAGGAAGGTTTTACTCATTAGATGAAAAAAGTTTAGAGCAAGTGAGAAACCCCCATAATACCGTCGATACCGCGTTACCGTGCGTTACAAGGTAGGCGTACGCCAGACCGCGTCGTGGCGTAACAGGCTTCGCTCATCGCGAATCACTGTTCCGCCACTCCACGCCTGGCGCACGCCTACCTTGGCCTGCCGGCGGCTGCCACTTGACGAGTAGGATCCTGCGGGGCGAGTCAGTAGGACGCCCTGCGGGCGTCACTCTCTCCGCATGTTCGCAACCACGCTCATGTTCTGCCTTCCGAACGTATCTTACATCAACCTTTTCTTATCAAAGCCGCTCAACCAGTCCTAACCTACCCTTACCTGCCCGAGCCTAGCCTACCCAGGCCCCTACTAACCTAACCTAACCGAGCGTAACCCACTCGCGTCACTGATCCGCCCCTCCACGACAGGCGCATGGCGCATACTGACTTTACCCAACCGGCGGATTTATAATTTTGGTCCACATGTTAAAATTATCTAAGAAACCGCTTGGGCTGCGGTGCCCCTGAGGGGAGGTTGACTCTGGTATGATGCAAGAAAGATATGGTCCAAATTTGAGCTTTCTACGTCTAACCGTTCTCGAGAAATCGCGCGGACAAACAAACAGACAGACAAAACATTTTTGACCCAGTCGGTCCAGGGCTTCGCTATCGCTCAGCCAATAAGATGGCAATCAAATCGAGTCTTTCCAACTTTTAAACATGTCAGGAATAATTGTTCACCATCTCTGAGTGTACTGTATCATAACATTCAGTCATTTAATAAACATTATCGTTTAGCTGAAACTGACAGGACCTTTACCTCAAATGATGTCCTGATATTTGGAGAAACGTGGTCCCTTACATCAGACAAATTGAAATTTGATGGATACAGAAAAATTCAGGCAATTCACAGTGCTTCTTCTACTTCTAGAAAGCCATCTGGGATTGCAATTTTTCTTAAAAGGAACCTGATATCCCAACTCCTAGATAGTGGGTCTCTGAATTTAAGCAACAAATCTGGAACTATACAAGCAGCGTGGATCAAACTAAATAAATACATTATTGTTGGATTATATGTAAAACCAAGAACTGAATTGGCTTTATATAACAAACTATTGAAGGAAATCATAAAGATTCAATCATCAAATATAATACTTTTAGGAGACATGAATATAAATTCAAGAAACGTTAAATCTCATCACTATATAGTCCAGCTCCTATATAAGTACAAACTATCACTGAGAAATAAAAATGAATCCACAACAGTTTGTAATACATGTTTAGACTGGATTCTTTCTGACCAACCACTAAACTGTGGCACATATATGTCTTTATTCAGTTTTCATCACCCCATCTGGATAAAAAAAGGCATGATTTTTTACACAGACCTTTTCATATATTATTCTGTACATTATCTATTAACTAATATCAATTAACATATCATTTTACCATTACAGGAATTATGAATACAAGACGAAAAGCAGCAACAGCCAAAAAGGCAGTTCAGCACAGATCCCGATCCCATCATAAGGTAATCTTATGTATTTCACTGATTTACAGAATAATAATCAAACTGATACATTCTAGTTCTCACAGAAAATTGACCAACCAACACATGACATTGGTAATAACACAGATAATTTACAATTTAACCACAATAAGGAGTCGCCTATCACATATGCTTCCAAATCATCCAGCAGGCACACTATCTATGACACAGTAAGTTTTATCCAAATAGTGACAACTCCCATAAACCTCTGATAGTAACACATAATTTTATTTCAGAACTCACCTGATACAGATGATGAACAAACTACTTGTTCAAAATCAACGTTAGAATTCCTTGAAAATCTGACTTCCAAGGTATTTCCTTATTTTTCATTTTCCTGATCACATTCAAGCGCTATGTCTGTTTTAATTTAAATTTTTAATTCCAGCCATCATCATTTTTCAATAGTAAGTCATCTAAACCAAACAAAAAAGACAAGAAGGTTTCATTTGAAGAGTTCGTACCATCTGACACAGATGTGTCAGATATTCAAGACTCAGCAAACAAAAAGACTTCAGCTGATCTCTCCTCACAGAAGGCAATCACTTACGTAAGCATACATGTTCATACTAGACACATGTTATCTTATACATAAAATTTTTACGTTCCTTTTTCTTTTTTTCACAGAAAGCCACTATTTAATGTGTGTGTCCGACACAGATTGGTCTAATATTGATTGCACATCAATCCCTTCGAAGACGGATCATTCACATGTCCAACATAATATCAGGAAACCAGAAAAAAAGCAGAAACCAATTCACAGTGTAAGCATATTGTTTCAAATTAAACACAATTTAACATAAAATGAAAATGTTTACATCACATTTATTTATTTTTTTCACAGATTTCTTCAGACTCACCTGACAGTCACAGCTTGAATGACAAGCCAGGCCCATCTCATAAACAAACAGATTCTGATTCAGATACTGATGCTATCAATGACTTGCAAAACGCATTACAGGCACTTCTGAAAAAGGTATTACTCATTAATTATGCAATTTAACAGCATAGGCCAATTCCTTTATATTTCTTTTTTTTCACAGAGAGCTATGAAACGTAAACGAATTCAGAAACCTACACCTGCACGTAAAGCTCAAAAAACAACAAAAGAAATCATGAGGGAAATGTTCCTATCAACAGATTCAGAACCTGAGGTAGCTATAATTATTTTAACACTGATGTACACTATACTTTGCTCAATTTGTTTTTGTCTTTTTCTACAACATTCTCCATATTTCTTTTCAGACATCTAATGCTTCACAACCACAACCAAGTAGTTCATACTTCTGCATCAGACTAGGTACATTGGCGTTTCAACCTTACCACATATCATAACCGTCTAACATCTATCAGGTTCACCTAATGAATTCCATTTCAGGACCCTAAACTATCACCCTCCTCTAAGGCATACAGATTACAACGGAGCCTTAATGACTTGTCTGACTCTGATATTATACCCGATTCTAAGGAGTCCAAACTCAATAAATACAAAAAGGGGAAGAAGTCATATCCTGAATCATCTGCATCTGCTGTTGACAGTCACAAATACCAACAAAAACCATCCAAATCTAGAATGATAACGGCTGCAGATTCTGATTCTGAGGTAAAATTAATCCATTCATTTGTCAATTCACTTATACACTATCATTTAATCCTTATTAATACTTCAACAGGAAAACAACGATCTACTTCAGCAGCTCAACATATGTCAGAAAACTTCAAGAAATCTCAAACTCAAAACGCCCTACAAACTATTGTCAATCAATATTACAGAAGAAATAGTGTTTGGAAATTCTACGTACAAGAAAGCAGTTTGTTCCTTTGAAGATGCTGACGATTCACGAAACGTCTTAAACATCAACATGCCAAAACCAGTAGCGTACCTGCCAGACTCAACCATAGCACTGATGCGAAAACGCATTGAAAAAAAAAAAACCCAAAGTATGTTGTAACTAAGATTACCGTCAAACCAAAACCTATTAGTTTGGATGGTACATTTGACAGCGTAGACTTCAAATGGATTTAAATTTTGATATACATCAGAATCCACTCTCTAACGATTTCAAGGAATTCTAATTTTTCACTGATTTCTGATCTACGGTTGACATTTCAACCATCTTCTATTTAAAGATTTCCCTCCCACATTACATTGCACTTATTACAATCGGCGTCTCACGTTCCTTTTATTGCATCCTTATATGCATAGCAAATACTTCGTGTTACCTGCCACTTTAACTTTTCATGGATTTTCCTTCTAGTAAATATTCTATTCATTGAAGTGCATATCTAACAGATTTTATTAATAAACTAAGTCCTTATCTAAGCTTGACTTCATATTTTACATTTTACCAGTTAATTATAAGTGGTTCATGTATCTTCTATCATAAGCATTACGTTCATCAAATATTTTGTATTGCCCATTAGCTCCTTTTTTTCATATTTCCACATACCTCAAAATCATTTAGATTTTCTTCAACAATTAGTTGATTACTATATTTATTGTGCAATTTGAAAATTTTTCTGTTTCTGTAACATTAACATAGTGTACTCTACTACTTCTATGTACAATCTAAAAACTATTGTTTCATATTATTCACTACACTTCTTTATTCTCAGTATGTGTAGTACATTTACCTTTCACTAGAGATTTGTACATTCTGTCTTCATTCTAGACATAAAGTCCAATATATTTGTACCAATAAATTCGATCTCAATTTCTGCATTATATTCGGTTCAAACTCTGACCTGTATGTTCCAGACTGAAATGTGAAACACAACAACATTACATATTCACACACAATATTAATTAAATTACACATCCGTACATTATACTTCCTGCAAATACTGTTTGTTCACTTACTAAATTCAGATTCCTTCAACATTATGGTACTAATAACCTAGTAACAGAACATCCAATACAACATACTTTTACTATCCATTTCCGAAATTTATCATACACCATACACACCATTCCTTTAGACTTTAAAATAAAAAAAAAACAATAACACCTTACTAACTTACTTACAATAACCCAGAACCTAAAAATACACACCACTAACCAGTATACTCAAAATATGGTGTAGACACCTTCCCAGAACATTACCCGATCCATCCTAAATCATGACGGCTTGCCTACCTCCCAATTACACGTACCAGCCGATACCCCATGACTCACAGACCACTACTAACACTGACGACACCTAGCGGCAGATCATCGAACTTACTGTCACAGCATCCACACTGCTAAAGCAAGCCCTCCATTCATCACTAAACACATCGTACATGTTAATACAAAATTTGGGTAAAGAACGAGCCTCTTTTTAGCGTCATGGATGCGGAATTGTCTTCTTGTTCCTCTTAGAATCACCGTTGTCTCGATTTTTCACCATCATAAAATTCTGTGGAAAGTCTAACGTATCGCTACAACACAAGGAGGAAGACAAAGTCCAGTACTTACACTTGTAATTCTCTGAAAGAAACGCCTGCATACTGGAAAAACAATTAAGGTGGCGATTACGGAATTACAAGACACTCAATGAGTAAATGGATGAATAAAAATAATTTCAAGATTTAATGAATGAACCCATAATCCCCTACTGCCATGTGCTTGCCTGAATCATATGCAAGTTAATATGATGCTATGTGTAAAGTAAAAATATGTGGGTATAAACAACACGCAAATTCAAATGTTATTAATAATAATTAGACACAAACAATTCCTTTCCATTACACACGTCAAATTTACGAAAAACGTCGGACAGGAAAATATCAGACCTTAGCTCGTCGAAACTCTAACAGAATGCCGATCTCTGCAAATAATGAGAACAGCAGCCTACATAACAATGTACACAATTGACATGTTTGTTAAATATGCCTAGTTCATAAATCTGAGGTCCTCTCAACCAGGGAGTAAAATTTTAACGAAACGAATCTAAACACACCCGAAATGTAGACCGTTTCGATAAAATAAACCCGTACTGAAACGAAAGTGTTTCGTTTTGCGTTATTGGAACGAAAGTCAAGACAAGATGATTTCTGATTCAGTAATATCGAAACGAAATGCCGGCGCTTGCGTTTCGTTTCGATATATTGAAACAATACAATAGGTTTCGTTTCGACTACGCGAGATCGTATCGAAACTAGTAGTCGGGGGCGAACTCTGACCATGTGACGTAACATGCTCCGGCGGCCCGTAACGCAGTAGGTGCAGGGGAGGAGAAGGGGGAGAGAGAGAGAGAGAGAGGGGGGGGGGAGGGGAGAGTCTCTAGCAGTAGGGGCTTCGAAGTTCGGGTTCGGGTCCGCCTCGCCTGCCGTCGCGTGGAGCCGGCGCACTTCGCCGTCTGACGCTCTGCACGTGGTCTGGAAGTAGCATGTCCTCTACCGAGCGCGTATGCCCCTGGTTTGGTTTGGTTCCCGCGACGTTTTGCATAATAATTTCAGATTTACGGACGGTCTTAGGTTAACACCGTGACGATGCGGGGGAGGGGGGGGGGGTGATATCCGGAATACGCTAGGGGCCAGGAGGGGTGGTCAAGACGAGAGCGCCGGGAGCGGGCGCCCGGCTGCTAGTGGTCTCTCTCGCACTCACAGCTTCGTGCTTGTGCGGGCGACAGAGACGGGTGTCGTCTGTCGCCCGCGCGAGCGAGCGAGTGCTCCCGCTGCCGGCGAGGCAGCGGCCGGCGGTGGCTTTCGTTCGCCGGTTCCATCTCGTTCGCACACCTGCGGGCAATAGTGCGCGCTCTTTCTAACGGCGGCTCGGGCATCGCCTGTGCGGTCCGCACGCGTCGTCTGCTCTGACACAGCAGCCGGAGAGATACGCAACACATTCGACACTGCGCTGCCTTTCGCTTCGTCCCCATCACGCCGTCTGAGTCGAAACTAAACTCCGTCTGTCCACTCGTCGGACCTTTTCGAAGCAAAACGGAAATTATCGAAACTACGGATAATCGTAAATGTGAAAAACATTTCGTTTCGCTCGCCGTGAAACGAAATGCCCAACGTGACTTTTGTTCCGATACAGAAGGTTAAAACTTTCGATATTCGGACTTTCGTTCTGATCAGGTTTTAACGAAACTGTTTCGTTTCGTTAAAATTTCACTCCCTGCTCTCAACACTTCTTTTAATTTAGTTTGTTATCGAAATTCAGCTTTACATGATAGTTTTGAAAAATAATAATTTGGGGCTGCAATCGCTACTTTTCAGTGATTTCAGTGTCGCGAGTTGGCGGCCTCTGTCGCCCACCGACCAGCCCCCCACCACCCCTTCCCTCCTCACCCCCTCGCCCAGAGTTACCCAGGCCTGCGTGTGACAGGAACACACCCACACCACTTATATACAGTCTATTTGCATTCCCTAATTTTCGCATGCACGATGACTGATTTGAAATGGAGGCTGACACTGCAACGCAAAACTGCAGTATAAGCCTCCACTGAACTTTAAAACCTTTAACATCCTGTGCACACGCAGTAGGGATTTTATGATTCTGACGGTCAATAATGTAGGTTGGTGCCACTACATGACAAATCACGGAACAGCGGACGTCACTGGAGGTCTATAGTGCAATTCCACCGAAAACAAGTAGGTTGAGTGTATATTTGGTAGCTGCTGGCATCAATTATTTGTGTAATGCAGTTTGTGTTAGTTATTGGTCTGTGGGCGATATTATCAAGAGCAGGAATGTGTTTGATCTCCGTGCTTTGATCATTCTCGCTTGTCAACGGTTTAGTTTAAAGAGAGAAGTATTCGGCCAGCCAGTTCATAACCTCTTAGCCTTAAAATTTATTAAATTTATTACTTGCGCCTCTTGCTTTTCTGCGTCTCTTGTGCTAAACTCCGCACCCTAATTCTCGTATGTTACTTGAGCACACGTAAAAGTACTGGCATGACTGAATATATTGAATGTTACATCTAATTCTTCACTGGCTTCTGTATGCTGTTGCCACCTGAAACTAAAGTTTGCCTTCCGTATAGTCAAATCTGTATGAAGCCAGATTTCTTTGTCACAATCTTATTGTGTTGTTAACGGTCTCACCGCGACTAGCATTCTAATGGCTTATTAATGTTTGTCATTGATGTATTCAAACTTGAGTCAAGTGGTGTCGCAGACCACAGACCAAGTTTATTTGTGCTGTTGTTTGCTTTGCTTGTGCCATCAATCACGCTTGCTGTGTGTGTCTCTCTTCTTCCCCTTGGTGTGCCAGTTGCTTTAACTTTTGTTTCTAACCGACAGGGTTCGTTCTCAATGCGGAACACCTGCAGACGATTGAAGGCTGATTGTAGGATTGATCCCGAGCTCCTACGACGCAACACGGCGCGAGGTACCGCCAGCGCCCCATCACTAGGGCGTGGGACTCCTCGCCTGACGACCGCAACACAGCGTACATGCCACCTCACGCTGCTGAAAAGGCGCAGGTACTTCGTTGAACAGGAGGCTCCGTTCCGCTCGCGCACCACCTCTCGGCGGCAGGTGGGTGGAACCTTCCCGGCCGCCCCGGGGGTTACCAACAGAGCGCGGGGTGGCGCCCAAGGGGTACGCATCCAGCTTGGCACGGCCGCCGACGGGGAAGCCTACCCACCCGAGCGCGTTCGGCGACAGTGTTAGGGTTGAGGGATAGAACCAAGGGCGGACTGGCTACATATGAGGCCCAGCGGCCCGTACGGCCGAGAGCAGGGCTGAGGAGGCTTCTAAAAACACCGCTCCCAACACAATTTTTATGTAGAGGCCTACCCCTTACCAAAGTTCGTCCTATTTTACTGAGTTGGTCGGGTAGATGTTATGTTTTCTTTCATTTCTTTCAGACTGTTCGCGCTTTGATCAAATTATTGTGCTGAGGCAAGGCCAGGTACCTCGTCAACCAGATAAGTTAAGTGGCAGCCCCCTCCGTGTGTTCACTTTGGTCTCCAACCCCTCACTAGTTGGCTGAGCGAAAGCAAAGCCCTTACCCGACTGGGTCAAAAGTGTTTTGTCTGTCTGTTTGTCTGTCCGCGCGATTTCTCGAGAACGGTTAGACGTATAAAGCTCAAGTTTGGACCACATCTTTCTTGCATCATACCAGAGTCAACCTCCCCTCGGGGGCACCGCAGCTCAAGCGGTTTCTAAGATAATTTTTACAAGTGGTCTAAAATTTAATATCCGCCGTTTGGGTGAGGTCAGTATGCGCCATGTCGGGAGGGGGCCGATCAGTGACTCAAGGGGGTTACGCTCGGTTAGGTTAGTGGGGGCCTGGGTAGGTTAGGCGCGGGCACGCGAGGTTAGGTTAGGACTGGTTGAGTGGCATTGATAACGAAAAGGTGACGCAAGATACGTTCGGAAGGAAGAATATGAGCGCGGTCGCCACCGTGCGGAAAGAGTG
Source organism: Megalurothrips usitatus (assembly GCA_026979955.1). Lineage (NCBI taxonomy): Eukaryota > Metazoa > Arthropoda > Insecta > Thysanoptera > Thripidae > Megalurothrips > Megalurothrips usitatus. Next base: position 2,125,430 of record JAPTSV010000786.1, on the reverse strand, counting down.
ACGCCCGCAGGGCGTCCTACCGTCTGGCCCCGCAGGGTCCTACTCGTCAGGTGACAGCCGCCGGCAGGCCAAGGTAGGCGTGCGCCAGGCGTGGAGTGACGGAACAGTGATTCGCGGCGAGCGAAGCCTGTTACGTCACGACGCGGTCTCGCGTACACCTACCTTGTAACTCTGTGCGTCTTCTGGAAAGGGCCCCGGGCCGGGCGGCGATTTGCAGAGCGGCGCCCTGGCCAGTCCGAGCCTGGACGGAACTGACGTGGTTTGGACTTTCGCATTACCAGGAGCAATTGTTTAGTATCTGAGTAGTACCTGTGCAGTACCTGTAGTGCCTGAAGTCCTTTTGTAGTACTTGTAATATCCGCGGCACTTCAGAAGTAGTTGTTGTAGCTGTAGTACTTTTACATTGTAGTACCCTGTACACGGATTTCCGGACTGAATCGCCCCTTGCCCGGCCGGCTTGACAACCAGCGCCGGTAACCACGCAAAGCAAATTCACAATGATTTTCGGAAACACCGGGATTGGGTGGACAGTAATTTGCAATTAAATAGAGGAAAGGGAAGGACACCTGCAGGGAAACCAGGGGGGTGATTCCGCGCCAAATTGAACCAACCGTTGGCATGATCCTCACCAAATTGTCTGAAACTTTCAGGATCTGCTCGAATAGTGTTGAAACTGGGCTGTGCAAAAGAATTTTCAATTATTTTAAGCCGTTTCGGAGATATTTGATAGTAAAGTTTTCAAAAATCACTAAAAAAAAAAACGCCAAAAACGGCCAAAATCGTCATTTTTCATTCCCGAAGTAAAAGCCTCATATCTCAGCCACTTTTCAAGATTTTTGATCGCTCGAAAGAGATTTAGAATCAGCATGAAATTCCGCACCGGATTGGCTCAAAAGGCGCATCTGAAGAAAAAATCTGGATTTTCAATTTTAACGTTTTCTAGTAGAGTTTTTGGAAATTTTGCTTTTTTGACGATTCCCAAAATACGTTTAACAACCCACTAAAAGCGTTTCTAGGGTTTTTGGAAATTACCGATGTAAGCCTCCTACAAGATCCCCAAAATTGTGAAAAATACGCCTTTTTGAGTCCCCGAGCCACCGCTATGTGGTGCATTATGGCGCAAATTAGTAGGGGAGTCGGATTCTAGTACCGCCCACCGTCTGTGCTTGATCCTGGACCCGTGGGAGGCCAAGAAGTGACTGATTGCCTACACATACCGCCTTTTCTCTGGCCTATGATGATCTAAGAGGTGCAAAATAGGTGCATTGTGGCGCAATACGCAATAGATGGCGCGTTCTCTCTGAAATCGGCCCAGGATCTGGACAAGACGGTCTCAAGTGATCCCCGAGGTGCTGCTGCAGGTGTCGGTGGGCGCATGAGGGCCTTCCTGGGGTGCCCTAGGACCCACCGCGTCCCCACAGCGTCCCAGCCGGGTCCCACCGTCTGCGTCGGTCGTCGGTCTGGCTGAGTGAGAGAGAGACGGACTGCCTGTTTCACTAAGTGAGTGCGAGCGAGATACCCAGCCGTGCATCTCTCTGGCCACACACAGTCAAATGTGATCTACCGTCTCTCTCTTGCTCGGCCAGACCGTCATTGCCCACCGTGTCTCCACGGTGTCCCAGGCGGGTCCCACCGCGTTCCTGCCGCGTCTTGAACCTCTGGTTCACTTGGGCTAGGATGGTCGTTTTAGTGCCCAGCGGTCTACGACTGCATCCCCTTCCCTTTGCCCCCGCCTCGTGGTCTTCCCCATTGTTGGTGGCAGTATGAAAATTTCATCTCTCGTTTCAGAGGATCGAGGTAATGCTTTGGTGTCTTTGAAGTGTGCGTTACGTTCTACAACTCGAGAGGTAAAGAACCAATATTTTGAGTATCAAAACTAGGTATGTTTGGCTTCTAAATGATTGCCTACCACATCTTCCCCTGCCCTCAGATGTTTTCAAATGAACACAACTGCGATATATATGTGCCTGGTCACCAGGCTGTTCTGCTTCATGTTTTCTGTTATAGTTCAAGTCTCTGATCAACTGTCTCAGTGGTTGATAGACGCCCTGTTAAGTACCTCTAGCATTAGAGTCTCTCCTCCTGCTGTAGTCTGTGAATGGAGGGATCTCGTAATGAGGTGGAGTGTAACGCTGGAATGTGACGAAGAATGTCCAGGCACTAGAGATTAATTACCAGTTTTAATACCAATTTTTTTTAATTTGGTTGACTTAAATTTTTTACTGTAGACAGAAAACCTTATTTAGGCTTTTAGTGTGTACATGTTTCCCCTTAAAATTATTTTGCCTTCTATTTTAAATGAATTGTGATATTATTTTGAGTGGCATGTGGCCTGTGGACTTTTTAATTTTTTTTATGCCAAGTACAGTGCTTTTGCTCCAAGAACTGCTTTTGCTTTGTTTTGTAACCTGTTCATTACAACTAGGTGATTTGCAAAGAACTAGATGCTACACGTACTTCACGTTTATTCATATGAGAACTATTTTACTTACTAAATCATTCACTGATGGATTGTTTATTTTACCGTTTTTGGAAAACATATACAAGATTAGAATGGCCAAGTCCCCTGTGTCATTGACACACAGCTGAGCATACGGGCATACAAAATCAAAAAATCAAATATTATTTGTCATCATAGGCCGGAGAAAAGGCGGTATGTGTAGGCAATCAGTCACTTCTTGGCCTCCCACGGATCCAGGATCGAGCACATGTAGTGGGCGGTACTAGAATCCGACTCCCCTACTGATTTGCGCCATAATGCGGTGGCTCGGAGACTCAAAAAGGCGTATTTTTCACAATTTCGGGGATCTTGTGGGAGGCTAACATCGGTAATTTCCAAAAACCCTGAAAACTCTTTTATGGGGGTTGTTCTACTATGTGAGAGGGTCCTTTCCTGAAATTTTCGCCCAAATTCATGATGACGTATTTTAGGAATCGTCAAAAAAAATCAAAAAAAAAACTACTAGAAAAAGTCAAAATTGAAAATCCAGATTTTTTCTTCAGATGCGCCTTTTAAGCCAATCCGGTGCGGAATTTCGTGCTGATTCTAAATCTCTTCCGAGCGATCAAAAATCTCGATGTTGGCTGAGATATGATGCTTTTACTACGGGAATGTAAGATGACAATTTTGGCCGTTTTTGGCGTTTTTTAGTGATTTTTAAAAACTTTACTATCAAATATCCCTGAAACGGCTTGAGATAATTGAAAATCCTTTTGAATAGCCAATTTTCAACACTATTCGAGCAGATCCTGAAAGTTTCAGCCAATGTGGTGAGGTTCATGCCAACGGTTGGTTCAATTTGGCCCGGAATCACCCAGGGCTGGATTACCGGGGGGGTCGTGGCTCACTAGGGATTCAGTACCGGGACCAGGGTTAAGGGGGCATCCTGCACGCTTACGCCAGGCAGACCGACCACGGAATGGCACAAGCGGGAGAAACCTGGAGAGCCCGACTCGGCAAATCGGCTCTGGGTCTCGGTTTGGGAGGGGACCGATCCGAAACACTACCGGGGCCGGATGGGTGGCTTAACTACTCGGTGCGGTGGGCTCCGTCAGCGGCGCGTAAACCAATACGAGGCCGCCTTCTGGCGATAACCAACCGCGATAGGGCATTCCGCTCAGACCGGACGTGGAGAAGAATTCAGGAATCATAAAAGCGGATCTAGCAGGGGGGAACCGTAGCAAAGAAAATGTTCGCCGCGGGCAACGGCCACGATCTGACTGAAAAGTTTGCGGGTCTTAGCTCTCGCTGATGTGTCACGACCATTTGGTAGGGTCAGGTCACCGCGAAGCTTTTCCGCGCGGCCCTCTGCAGGCCGCACGGTGACGACTTATGCCAACTGACACATCGCCAGTGGTATATCTTGTTGTGCTGCTATACATTATATATAATATATGTATAAATTATAATAAATTATAATTTCTTCCAGTCAAAAGTTGCACCAAAATCGAGATCCTGGAAAAGTTTCTGCTTGGGCAAGCAGTTGGTCAGATTCACCGCGCGTGCCTCCGTTTTTACTCGTTCTTTACCCACAACCACATACATATATACATATGTGGGGAAGAAGAACGAGTATTGTACCTGGTAGATGTGTTATTTAGATCCTCACTTTCATCTCCAAAAGTACAACAGCTACAGTGGAGTGTGAGGTATCATTTTAAAGGTCTTGGATACGTCACAAAAAATGATAAAGGTTTTTTTCGGTTATGTATGCATTTTGTGAAGAAATCTGCATTTGAAAATTTTGAAAGGTTATGATACACGACGAAAACTGAAAATAAGCGGATAACATGTTGCAACGTGAAAAAGGGCTAAATATGTATCCAAAAATGTCACGAAAGGCGTAAAACTGTAAACTTTAATTTTGAAACCAAATTTTTATTCTAAGTCCAGAGCCGAGTAAAGGGCTATTTGGGTGTAAATTGATGAGGCTCGTTTAAGTATTAATGTACCTCAAGTATTGTTTCAAACTAATCATGTAAAAGAAGATTTTTTTCTAATTTTTTGGGTGCATGTGAATCACGAAATGTTTTGTGTAATGTAAGTTATTCGTGAAAATACGAGAAACCTATTTTAGGGCTAGCGCCAAACGGATGGCATCGGAACTGCGTCCCGGCGTGGCGCTACAGTCGAGCGGGTGATGTTGGAACTATGACGGGGAAGGCCATGGGTGGGCATGGACGTAGCGAGCAGGCGCCACCAGGCGTCACACTATCAGAACCGCGAGCACCAACTGTTGGGAACTCAAATTATCTACAGCAGCGATTCTGTTGCCACTACATCCTTGGCGTAAATTTCGAAAATAGCGCGAGTAACGTGGCACTTCTGATTCTGACGTTTAGGAAGGCTGGGAAGAGCGCCACGACAATGGTAGACGCAGGTCAGTCTCGTATGCGCTGGCGAGCGCTGGCAGGCATGCCCTGCTGTTGGGGACCTAGCTCCTGTGCATTGTTGCAAGGCGGTGACTCCGCCCGTTATGATGCAAGAAGACGTCAGTGGGTCATCAACAACCAATCGCTTTCAAGCGTGTGAAGCGGGTGATAGTGGAACTACGTCCGCGATGTTTCAAAAGTGGCAGGCAGAGGGCGCTACAGGAGGGCTTCGAGAGTCTTGAGAGGCTCTCGACGTGTTCAATCGGCAGACAAAGAAATGCCAAAATACAAAAGATACAAGCAATACAAACCAAAGATCGAAAGTTCAAATCCAAGAAATGAATATGCACAAATAACATTTTTTTCGTGTTTGAAAAGTGTATCTTATTATTCTGAGTGTTAAAGATGTAATATGACAGTGAAAGATACTTTGTTTAGAAGTAATGTAAGTGCCTGATATGGCACTACTGTAAATTAGTTGTATCAGTGAACGTCCCATGGTTATGTGGTGGTTTTTGGGATAATGTGCGTCTCAACAGTCCGGGCCAGCGCAATATTCGTTCTTTTTGACTCTACGTGCGGGTTTATCTTTAATTAATTTTAACTTTCATATAAATTTCACGTCGTCAAAACTACATTTTTGAGCTCAACTTGGGTAAAGAACGAGCTTCTTTTGAGCATCATTGATGCCGGATTGTCTTCTTGTTCGTGACTATTTCGCTCTTATTTTGACAGCGCTTTATTTACCCTTGCCGCCTCCGCGTGGCCCGGTGTGGTGTGCTCTTTCTTATCACCGTCCAAGAGCGCAAGATACGGAGGCCTCGCGCCTCCTCCGCGGCACTTCTAGCTCAGGAATATATACATTTCATTTCATGGCTGGATCGTTATTAGGTACTAGGTATAAATTAGCCGCCAAGACTTAAAATATAAAAGTAGAAAAAGTACGGGATTTCACTTTGTTCGGGTACGACACTTCAAATTCTTGCGACGAAATTTGTTTGCAGCTTCCGAAATACGTTAAGGCGATAACATGACTACGACGCTCTGCTCGTGCTGTCTAGCTTGCAAACACATTCGTAAAATTAAGATGTTGTTGCTACAGAGAAACTTTACTAGATGAACGTTCTTCCAGGGCGTAAAACGGGGAGAGGGGGGGGGGGGGGCTGGGGGCCTTACCTGCACGCCCTTCAGAAAATAGGTAAAGGGGCTAAGCTTTGAAGAGTATTAAACGGTGAACCTGTTTATGTGGAGTACGGGCCGTTTCCGGTACAGCTTGATATGGACGGTGAGTATCGGACATTACTGTATTCAACGGTGTTGGCTACCAGGGGGAACGGTTCACAGCTCACCGCCTTTTGTTCATAACAATGGCAGCGCCTTCTAGGTATGAGGGGCGGAGACGTTTTTAATGGAAGCACTTCCCAGAACGGCGGGAGCGCGACTGATAATGGTAAAGGCGGGGCCATAAAGTGATTGCGGCGTATAAAGGGAGCGCCCGGCTGGCCCTTGCGTGTTATCACTCCGCCTCAGCGATAGAACGACAACGCTTCAGTGCATCACCATGAAGGCCGTGTTCGTGTTGGCAGTGGTAGCTCTGGCCGCACTGGCCACCGTGTCCGAAGCCGGTCCGGCCAAGCAGCAGAAGCTAAGGTCCCTCGCCGACGTACTGAGAGAGGCCGGCCAGGAAACCGCACCCAAAGTGACTCCGCAATCTACACTGGCACTAGAGGCGCTTGCTGGAAAAGGTAGGTCTCACAGGGGCGGCCTCAACTGCAATAGTGGTGCAAGACGCACTGCTTCATTGAGACTGAAGAGCGGTTGTTGGGTAGGCGGTACACTGTTCAATTTCGTTTTAAAACAAGGTATGCGTATGCCAGTTCGCGTCGATTTGTAACAGGTTCACTCTGCGCCAATCATTTGTTCTACCACTCCACGCCTGTCCCTGTTGTACCTTACGCACTATATGTACCAGGTGATTCAGAAACGCCGCATTTCTTCTGGGATATGCAATTCTGCAACGCACTATCTCCGTCTCTTACTGGCTCGGCCGGACACGTGAGACAGAAAGAGACAGCGTGATGCATATCCAAAAAAAAAAAACGCGCCGTTTCTGAATCACCTGGTATATGGACAAATTTCTATACAATCATGTACAGAATTACACATACATGATTTGTGTACAATTCGGTGCATAGGTATCTACAAAATTGTACAGCAAATGTACATGTTTGTACATAATGATGCTCACGGACAAAACATCTTAGGGTTAACGGAATAAGAGCTTCGCTATCGCTCAGCCAATGACTATCACGGAATGAATAGAGGAGAGTAGCCGTGAGCCATTTTGTTCGCTGGAAGCGAAGGGGGCCATGCCAATACCAGGATAACCCGTTTGATTTGCAGTCCGCCCAGAGTTGAGAGAAAAACGTTCATACAATGCCTTCCTTAAACCTGCCTAACCGATTCCTAAATGGTAGCAATGTTAACAAAAGCTTTCGATGAGTGACAGAAACCAACAAATTCCGGGGTGGCAGGGTACGAGTATGACACTATGGTGAAAGCAAATACTAGTTATTTGTAGCCTGGAAGTCATGGGGGCCGACCAACATGGTTGCACCTCCAATCGATATTTCCGCCCTCCTGACCTCCGTGGGGATAACTCACTTCGCTGTAAAATTCACTCTCAAATTTTCGAAAAAATGAGCCCCAAATTTCCCGTTAGACCCAGTATGACGAAGAAATCGTCACAAAAAAAAATTGTACCTCAGAAGATAGAAGAAAATGTTCCGCGTAGATGTGACGGTAATGTCACCAAGATTTTTCGTCAATTGACGATAAAAACGTGAAGTGACGAAATATGCGTCATCCTTGTTTAATGTCACATGACGCAGTATATTTATAACATAGATTTCTCTGTAGCTAAAATGCAGCGATACGGACAAAACAAGCGATTGGCAAGTGGCCACATGCAAAACGGAACATCTTGTGCATAGCTTAGCATACAAAACCGTCCATACTACTTCGATACAGCTTTCTTAACAGCGTCCGATTTTCTACGAACTAGCAGGTGTTCAGTATTTCCTCGTAAAGATTTCTGCGGGAACCGCCGAAAATCAGCGCTCTCGGCATGATTGTAGCCGGCTGTCCATGACAGGCCTGCTTACTTCGACCGATGTCAGAATCCTCGATTTAATTTATGCAGAAACTCATTCTTCGCTTCTCAGTGTGGTAACTGTTCTATTCCTGTTACGCAGATGCTGTTCGCTCCTGGGGGTGTTTCGAGCCAGGATGTAAGTCGCAGTGCCAGCGATACGGGTACCCTGGTGGCTACTGCAGCTGGGGAGAGTGCATGTGCTGGTATTAATAAACTGTTGGATTAAATGCAAAACCGAAACGTTGTCTTTTTCCTTCCAGAAGTAAATCTACTTTTTTGTTTTGAAAAAGAACCTACTTGGACGTGCGACGTACTGTCAGTTTGTTTTCGTCTGAAGTAGTGAAAAGTACTGAATACTGAAGTGTGATAACAGAATGTGAACAAATACCCTCACACACACTGTGATTCGCGCGATGTACACCGCGATGCATGATACACAAGTCAGTACGCCGAAGTCCGTACGTGTACGATTCGTTTCGTACGTCACGCGGTGCGTGGAAGAGGATCCTGATTCAGGATGTTGTATTACATGACAGGCTGCATTTTGATTTCCGATTCGGGCTGCATGGCACGAGGAACCCGCGCAAAGTGATAAGGGAAATGAGACGCACCCACAAAAGAATGGAGTAGCAGTACGCCCTGTCCAACGGCGAAACAGACTGTTTGGGCCCGCGCGGAGCGAGGACCCCTTTGCATTAACTATTCGACTTTTCGGGCCCGAACAGAGCGAGGTGACCCTTGCCACCACCTCGGCGCTTTTCAGACCGTCCCGACACGTTTCGGTAGAGACGGACAAGAGTAGGGATTTTAGTCTAATGTCGACTGTTCGTTCCTTTGTCCTGTCGGGTGGGCGGACGTATGTGCGCTGACTAATCGTTCACAGAGCAAGTTCAAATGTGGAGGATGGACTTCTTTTATGGCGTAGATAAACGTACAGTGGCAACCATTTTCAAATTTGGTCGCGTTTCTGTTTTATGAGAACTGTTCGATTTGTTTGGTTAGGGTTGGACACCGCATGTGGTGCGCCTGCAGCGCGCACTCCGTCGCGCGTTGGGACGTGCTGAGGTTAGCGATTCTAATCGTGACAACCGGACACATCTCGAGTGACTTGGGGCGACGACCGGAGGCCCCCGCAAACAGCGCCGGCAGGCCAAGCTGGCCAAGTCCCCCTGTCGAACCAAAGTGCTGGTGGAGTGGAGCGGGGGACTGGGGGACGGGCCAGCTTGTTTTATTTCTCCTACTGGGCGAACCATTGTAACCTAGTAGATCCGCCTGCCAAACTCCTGAAAAAGTTAATTGACTCGTTTTCCATTACTTTTTCTATATTTTCTTACATCTTAGTACCCCATTCATCGCGTGCTTCGGAACTATGAATACATTCTTTGTCCGAACAAAACATTAAATTTACAGAATCCAAAACACAAACTAGTTTTCACATACTCAAGCGTTGGGTGAACTGCCAGAAAAATCAACCCTGCATTTTTCCCCTCTGCATATTTTTTGGGCGGTCCGAGCGGCGCGAAGAGCCCTTTGAAGCGGCTTTTACGCTTTTTCTCTCCTCCCAACCGCTGTTGCCGCTCATAGCCTATGAGTTCACTTCCCATTATAACTATCCCTAGGTTTCTATTTTTTTCCATTCGCCGTTAATAACTATTGCATACTTTTTAAAATAATATATTTTTTATCAAGTAAATTACAAATTCTCATTCAAAAAATCCTATTAGCTCAGATCCAAAAATTCACGGGTTTGGGTTGGTTACGTTATCGCCTATTTAAGTTTTATGAGTTTATTTAATTTTGTTTTTTAAAAAAGGATATTTGAAGGTTTGTATTAGTTTTGTAATGGAACGGGGCAGTTTTAAAATTATAGTTTTCCAGTAACGGTCAGTGCACCGCATTATTCTCATACGCGAGCCGCCCAGTGCTGGCCTGCAAGGTGTTGTCCCCGCCCGGCTTGGCCCGGCGGCCCGACAATGCACGTCTCGCTCTGAGTCTCGGGTCCCTTGGCTTGTTGTGCGTACTCTAGGGTAGAGGGGAGGGTTAGGGTCCCACCGAAACGGTCCGCCTGCCTTGAGTAGCCGCTCTCGTAGCCGTGGCTCGGCCAGGCCCCGGCTCGGCTCGGCACATCGACAATGGGTACCCGGCAAGGGCTGCGCAACAAAAAAGAAGGACGGAAGATTTGGTGGTGGTCTAGAAAAGGATGGAATAGCGGATGCAGCCAGCTGACGAGCCGAGCAGGGGTAGCTCTGTCCCTTTCTTTTGCCATTGGATGGAGTGAGATAGCTGAATTTCAAATGCGTTTTTACGCTAAGTGTTACATTTTATAACTTTAAAAGTAGGTTTGCTGTTCTTGCCCAGTCACCCTCGATAATTCTGTTAGACAGATTTTTGATTTTTTGCCTCGTATCGATCTACAGCAATTGGCCCTGTGGACCATAGATGCGCGTATAGTTGTGTCCCTTTCTTTCGCCATAAGAAGAAGTGAGATAGCTGACTTTTACATCGATTTTTCGGCCACTTGGAAGCTTTTTCAAAGAGTAAAAACACGTCAGCGTGCCCTGCAAAAGTATCCTGCGTCCACGTGCACAGTTTCAGAAAATTCTTATAGAGGGCCATAAGGGCAATGCTTAAAAGAAGAAAAAAGTCCAATCGGGTCAGACTATAAGGCAACTCCGTTTCACTTCGTGCCTACACACTAAATGGCATGGGACTTTTTTTTGTCCCATTATTATGGGACAATTTAATTGTAACATACATGGGACAATTTTGTCCCATTATTATGGGAAAATTTAATTGTAACATACATGGGACAATTTTGTCCCATGTCACTGGTTACAATTTTCGTTTTGTCCCAAATTATGGGACAATATTCGTTTTGTCTCGAATTATGAGACAATTTTCGCTTTGTCCCAAATTGTGGGACAATCTGAGGACTCAGGGTAACCGTGGATGTATATTAGACATGAAATTGTCAGCGAACATCGGACGACTAATGAACGATCGGGAAGAACGCCTGCGAACTCGGGGGTAGGCCAGCCCGCACGGCATGCGTGCATGCAGGAGTACAGATTGTCTACCCGCTAGGATGCGCGCTGAGGGGGAGGGAAGGGAAGAAGTCTTGACGGGAAGTTTTTATAAAATACAATAGTGCAAGGCAACATAACCTTGAAAGCTCCACGTCGTTAAACTTTATACGCGGATCAGAGGGAGACTGCAGTGCGGCGGCCCATCACAACCGGAGGGAAGAAACGCTTCCGCTAAGGGGTGCACTAACCCTCTCCTTGCAACACAACACGCAGGTAAACATCGCGTCCGGACGCAAATATTGCGGGCTTTGGTTCCACGGACGAGTTCCAGGGCTAAATCTCTGATCGTATAACATCGTCTCACGAAGTCATTGATGAAACATGCCGGTTATAAGCAGTTTTCCTTTTTAAATAACTCCAGGAAAACATTGCTGACGTAAATTAAAACAACGCGAGCTCGGACCGTCGTCGTCTCAACGTGCGTCGTTCTTTTGTTACTGGAAAGTATGAAAAAGACCGAGAGAAGACCTCCTACTGCTGTTGTTCGTTTAATGAGGATTGTAATATAAAATTTCACCTTATGCCGATTTTTGATTTGATACAAACATTATAGGACCGAAAATATTTTAAAAATCACTATTGTCAGTAAGATACAAAAAATAACAAAAAACAAAGCGCTGTTCCTCAGTTCCCGGACCTGCCACAGAGGGCGCGCTCAACTGCATGGCTGCCAGTATCTCTGCCTGGCTGATACCAAAACATTCTGAAAGTTTGAAACTCGAGTTACCACGAAATCTCGTAGGCGACACTTTTAACATGATTTGTGAACTATTGAAACACAGTATTGTGCACATCGAAAGGTCGTCTAATTTTTGGAGCATTTGATAATGTGGCGCAAGAATGGATTCCACAGTTGTGTTGTAAAGGTTGTTTTGATGTTGTATTACGACTTAGCATCTGACCATAAAAATCTCGCCCCTTCTACAGATTTGGATTATATCACTTCAGACACAGAGTGTGGTAAGTCACTGCGTTCAATTTTGACTCTTGTGTAATTTGTGCTATTTGAAGTGTCCTTATGTTGCAGGCTGTTTGTAGTGATTGCAACCTATGTTTGTTTCAGATGTCTTCTGCTGCTGCTTTTGTTATGGTTAAATGAAGATTGGGTAATGGCAGTGGATAAAGTTTAATTGTTGTCTGTAGACACATAATTTCTGCCCTGCTATGCCTGCAGGTAAATGTATCCGATGTGTTATACATATATTCAGTTTTATCATTTTATAGGTTGACAATTGTTCGATTTCTTCTGTTATCCAGGGATCACAACTAAAATTATAGTTGTTAACTGGTGATTATTAAAAAGCTATATGTGAATTAGCATGAAGATAATAACTGTATTCTAAGTGTTATTGCTTTGATCATGCGATGTATGAGATTTTAATTCAGTGTCGCCATCACTTGACAGTCTGCGAACGATTATTACTGGCTGACCATTTATGTAGTTTTGACATCTCTCTGAAAGCAAGGTGGGTTACAAACCCTTGCTTGGACTCTTTTATTTTTTGCTTTAACAAATGAGGATTATTCAAATTACCTTACCTAGTGTGGTTAAAACTTTATTTATGTATTAGATCTCTTCAATCATCTGAAAATGAACGCTGTAAGCACCAACATTTGTGCTCATCTGGTAGCGATCATTCTGAAATAGGCATTGACACTTTCTGTGATGTTTCACTTGGTTTATCGTCTATTATTATTCAAGTAAGTATTGTTTGGGGCCGGGTTGCGGAATAATCCACACGGATCGGGAGTCAGACACTGAGTGGCCGGTTTATTAGGACCGTAACCAAGGGCAACAATACAGGACAGCAGTGCCAACCGTGGAGTACGAATAACCCAAAGAGCGCCCCCTAACACTCTCCCCCACGTTGAACAGAGAGAGCTAGCGCTGCGTCCTTAATGAGTCAAGAGTTCATGTTCGATGAGCAGAGCAGACGAGGAGGCCGCGACGGAGAACACCAGGAACAGGATCAGGGCGGAGATGGGCAGGCACGTAAGATGTTGCGGTCCAGTGTCAGGATCAGCAGATAGAGGGCACCATGATGCAGCAGGGGCCGGGCGCCTCGAGGACGCCATGGTGCTAACAGGACACCGGGACAGGAGCAGATTGGGGGCCGGACGGCGGGCAGCCGGTAGCGCGTCGTCGCAGGGGAACAGGGCACCACAGGGAGCCGGGAGGGCCGCGTCACATGAGACCTGCAAACCAGCACGAGTCTGACTGTTGTCGGGAACACATCGTAAATCAGAAAGGCACACGCACTGACCGAATGCGAATCTCCAAGGGTCCATCCGATTTGACTAGAGTGCATGTGCGATTGCACTCGTGTTTCTTAGTTCAGCAAGGCAATGCAATGATTGCGTTTAAGTTTAGGTTCAGATCTCAACACTAGGCTTCTCTCGACACCCTCCACCAAACCATGATAGAGCTCATCTACGCATCGTGCGCATCCCACGGCGCCGGCGGACGGCACTGCGTCCTGCGTCGGGCACAGCTGAGGGCTGCAGCGGAATGTCGCGTCGCTTTAGCCCCTCCCGGTTCGGATGGGGGGCCAGCCCATCCTCCCCGGGGCGAGTGGTAACGCTGGAAGCTCTATGCCTCGGAGAAGGTGTTTCCCACACCCGCTCCCCCACTCCACCACCCTCCTCTTGGTTGCCGTCCGCCGCTCACGAGATGTCCAAGCGGCGGTGTCAACTGCGTAAACCTCCAACTATCCGCTACGCGAGCCACAGCTCACTCGGATTCTCCTCCCTCCGGCACAAGCAGATCGAGGTGGCGGCGCTCGTCGGTCAGCGCAGCGTTCGTAGAGCGGCCACTCTGCTCTGGAAACTCGGGCTACACGCACGGCCGGGCCACGAGGCCACCAAAGCCACAGCCATCGAGCTCGCTCTAAACTGGAAGAAACCACAGCAGGACAGGGGTGTCTAGTTGTTCGTCAGGGCTCCCAAAGTCGGCAGTCAAGTACGAGGCCTCGTCGGTCACATTCGGTTTAGGCGCAGCGCACACATTGCAGAGCAGTGCAGGGCAAGATCGCATGCGCATCGCAGGGTCAGACGCATCGCTCGCAGCGCAGCGCACACCAAGCGCGGTGTCACAAACAACGGCAAACCACAGGGCAGAACGGCGCATTAGTTCGCAGGCGCAGAGACGGGTGTGAGGGCCGTGACGTCAGAGCAGCGAGGCGGGGCAGGGGCGAGGGGCGCCACGCGACCAGGCGGCCGATGCGGCGGGTCATTGTTGGGAGGCGGGCCGCGCGCCGTCATCGCCAAGGCTGGGGTCTCGGTGTTCGCCCGGTCGGACCGGCGCGCAGGACGCACGGCTGCAGCACGCCGCCAGGCGGGGCGGACACCGGGGCCGCGGTGAGGACGGCGGCCATTGTTGCGGGGCACGGCGGCAAGGACGCCGTCGTGGGCCTCGACCAGGGACAGGGGCGTCAGGGACACGGGCAGCGCCGACCGCGTCTCGGGGTGGCACGGGACGGGACGCGAGTCCACGACACACTGCAGGCAGGGGACAGGGGCACAGACACGGGCACTTCTTACCAGGAGAGGTTAGACGTTACCGCCAACGATAAGAGTCGCAAGTCCGTGTGCAAGGACGCGGAAGTCCAAGGAAACCGGGACACGTCAGGGACAGGACATGGCAGCGGGGTTCGTCAACCGGCAGCAAGGGAAGCTTCAGGGCGTGCAGGATGTCGGGTCCGTTCGGGGCCCACCGGTGAGGAGCCAGACGGACACAGCGGCGGTGATGTTGAACACACGATTTTCACTCACTATCCTCCTCCCCCCTTACGAGAACAATTCTGGACACGTGGAATCGTATGCCGACACTTCTGACACCAAATGTTAGGGGCCGGGTCGCGGAATAATCCACACGGATCGGGAGTCAGACACTGAGTGGCCGGTTTATTAGGACTGTAACCAAGGGCGACAATACAGGACAGCAGTGCCAACCGTGGAGTACGAATAACCCAAAGAGCGCCCCCTAACAGTATTCAGTATTTTTATAGGAGTAATAGTTTTTATTCAACAACAACGACGAATTATTTATTTTAGAAATGGTGACTAGTGATACTCATTCATATATTTTTGTTGCCGGTGGTATAAATCCCTATTCATTGGCTTCTTTTCAACTGTTGGCTCAGTCAGTGGACATCACCTCATGCTTAGCACAGGACTCCTTACATAGCCTTTTCTAAGCTGCAGTGCTCCATGTTCCAGGTGCGCTCCTTCCCTGCTGAGCATGGTGCGCGGGGGCGACGGGGAGCAGGCCAAGCAGGCCGTGCTCCTGGAGGTGGCGGCGGGCCGGGGACGCCTGTGCTGCCAGTTTCTCACCGAACCTCCGTGAAGCAGCACATCCCCGACGACCCGCTCGCAAGGGCAAGGCACCCGGGCGCCACGTACACCAAGACACTGACGGGGGCCTCACGGAGCTGGGCAGGGGAACGGCCTTAGGTCATTCCGTTCGAGCTGGCCAGCGACGGCGTCGCAGGGAGACAGCCTCCCCGAGCGCAGGCCCGCGTCGCTGCTGACATCACCCTCCTGTGCTTTGGCGCTGAGTCCCTGCACCCCGTCGTCAGCGGGCTCCTGCTGGGCGTCCCCGCTCGGCCACTGCTGCTCCATCACAAGGCAGTTGGGGGGGGGGGGGGGGCTTCTCGCAGCTAAGGGCGGTGGAGGTGCAGGCGTGGATCCAGAGGCGGCCGGAGGGAAGGGGGCGGGGGTGACTCCCCCCAACCCCTCCCCGCTCCCGGACCCGCGCCTGTGGGGGCGTGCTCCCGCCGCCCCCTACAAGGCCTTCCAGGCGGTCCGACCCTTACTGTCAGTTTACATGCATTCCCTTGCCCACGGCCGCAGGAGCAAGCAGGTGTCGTCGACGGCGACCCTGTCGACGGCGACCCTGTCGACGGCGACCTTGTCGACGGCGACCCTGTCGACGGCGACCCTGTCGACGGCGACCCTGTCGACGGCGACCCTGTCGACGGCGACCCTGTCGACGGCGACCCTGTCGACGGCGACCCTGTCGACGGCGACCCTGTCGACGGCGACCCTGTCGACGGCGACGCCAAGCTTCCTCAGTGGACCAGCGAGGACGTCATGGGTAGAACGCTGGCGGCGAGGGGGCTGAGCAGGCCCACGGTGCCCGTGGACATCTGCCGCCGCCCTGGCTACATGGCGCAGCCCCCGGCCCCCACCAAGGGGCTGGCGCAGCCGGAGCACTCGCCTCAACCTCCTGGACGTCGAGGTAGGTGACGCCGACGGCCTCCATGCCCCCGGCATCCGGACCCCGGCCGCCGCACCATCGTCCTCCGCGCCGACATCCGCCGCAGCTCCGTCTTCCACGGCTCCGTCCTCCGTGGCCTCAGCCAGCCCTCGCGCCGGTCAACTACAACATCCGCTCTGTTTACAGGTGGTGGACATGGCGCTGACGTCCGCCGCCTGCTCACCGGAGCCGCCGCCCTCACTGAGGGCTCTGAACTCAAACAGGGCCTTGTCGGCGGCCGGGGAAGGCGATTGTACGAGCACCCCGCTAAGGTGCGCGTCGTGGACGAAGGGTCCTCGGGAGCGGCGGAGCAGGAACACGGCGCCCACCTCTCGGACGACGAGGTAATTGACGCCGGCGGCGGGGGGCCGGCGCGGATGACTTTAATAGATGCAATATTGTCACTGGGAAGTTTTGGACATTTACCTCCATTTACCTCCAATTTGTAGCTGGATGCAATTTTGTCACCAAGGCGAGTCGCGTCTGATACTGGAGATCTGAGCTGGGCGAGCCGGCGAGCCCACTGCCGCATCAGCCACCGCCGCTGCCTGGACGCCGCCCGTTGCTGCAGTGGCGAGCTGTGCAGCAGTGGTATCGGCTGAGGTGGCGGCCAGTGGCGGCGTGCTGTGGCCGACTCACCCACTGCAGATCTGGGAAGAAAATCTTGGGATGGCTTTGTCCAACCAAGTCAGCGTTTATCTGGCTTGGTGTTGAGGTATGTTTTATTGTTTGGCACTAAGCGACGAACTTATTGCTCAGCCTAAGTTACATAAGCATCATTTGTAATATCTCACTCACTTTGCTTTAGGGTTGGGTTTGTGCTGCTTAAAATTGCAACATTGCGAGGTTATGTTCGTATGCTCTCCTTTTTGAATTTTACATTTGTGTTGTATACGAATGTGAAGCCGTAGTGTTTCAGGCCAAAGACCTCTATTTATTTTCACTTTTACG
This sequence comes from Megalurothrips usitatus, assembly GCA_026979955.1. Lineage (NCBI taxonomy): Eukaryota > Metazoa > Arthropoda > Insecta > Thysanoptera > Thripidae > Megalurothrips > Megalurothrips usitatus. The sequence goes on along the minus strand of JAPTSV010000786.1, from coordinate 2,108,110 downwards.
TAAGCATAGTGGTTTTGTTTAGAAGTGTGATCATACGGAAACAAATGTTGTGAAATACCTTTAGGTTCACGTATGAAAGGATGTTTTTAATTTTATACAATGAACTGTCATGTCATATTTTGTATCCATTTTTGCATCTCCTTACAGATTAGGTCAGAAAATGGATTAGTAAGTTCTGTTTTCATAAAATCTTTAAAGGATTTGTTTTCATATTGTTACCATTGTCAAGTTTGTTTTAATATAAACCTAGGTGAGTAATTTTGTTATGCCTTTAACTATTTGCTTCTTCTGTCACTGTTTAATTTACTTGCTACTTTTCTTTCTTTATCTGTGTGCGTTTTCTGTATCTCGCTGTTTTGTTTACTCATTTATGGTTGGTACATGCATTAAGTATTTTTTTTCCTTGCAAGCACAAGATGGAGAGGAGAAGCCATTTGATGTGTGTGAAGTGTCACCCTGCCAAATTTCTCAACAGTTTGGATGAGCTGAGTCGCCACCTAATGTTGGTACACCCACATTATGGCAGTTATCAGTGCGGGGCGTGCAAGGCATCGTTTGTTGTTAAATCTTCACTTATACGACACATCAAAAGACAACATATTCTATCTGATACATCTGGTCCATCTACAGCTGGAGGTTCTGGGCCTCTTGTAACACCTCCGGGATCTCATGATGATGAAGGCAGTACTGATGTGGACATGGGCAGTCCGAGGAGTAATACAGGAGAAGAGACTGCTCAACCCCTTCCATTGCAGGTAGAGCAGGCACCTCCTTCCAACCAACAAACTTTGTTCGATATCAAGACTGAGGCAGCTCTTTTCCTATTGTATCTTCGCTCCTCTGGAAATGTGACCCATGCTACAGTGAGATTGGTCCAGATATACGTCGAAGAGTTATTAGACAGTATTCTTGAATATGTTGGCAGGGAAACCTCTCAGTTTTTAGAAGAATGTGGTGTACCCCAAGAGCAAAGGGCTGAATTTTTAGCAAAACAAGCTTCTAACCTCAGCAACCCTTTTGAAGGTAAGGAAACACTTCAAGAACAGTTAAATTATTTCTGTAAGAAATATGGTATGGTAATTCCAGAAGAAAAATATCTGGGGTCACGCATCGAGAATCGATATGACAGACAACGAAGGATGTTTATCCCCCAGCAAGTGCGAGAAACTTTTCAGTATGTATCAGTAATTGGAACATTGAAACTTCTTGTACGTAATCCTTACATGAGGAAGCTGATTTTATCTGAACAACAAAGTAATGATGGGGTTTTCCGAAATTATAAAGATGGCTCTGACTTCAAATCTAATTGAAAAAGTATCCGGATGCGATTAGAATAGTTATATACCTTGATGACCTGTAGATCGCCAATGCCTTGGGATCTAAGGATGTTATTCATAAACTTGGATGTTTTTACTTCTGCATTCAAAATCTTCCTCCAGAAGAGAGCTCTCAACTCGCATCTTTGTTTTTGTTTGCTTTAACTTATGCTGAAGATCTGAAGAAGGAAGGCGTTTTTGCCAAAGTTCTGAAGCCCCTCACCGATGAAATGTGAATGTGTTCGATGCACTTTACGATTTGGTGGGAGTGATCCAAATGGTTCTGAAGTTAGCGCTATATGAATTTATTTGTGTGCGCAAACTTTTCACCGTCTTTGATTTCAATAGCAACTTGAATATGTTTGTGTATGGCTCACCTGATGTGAAGAACAAGCCATCTCCCAATATCATATACAGGAAACTGTGTGACAACTGCCATTCCCTGAAACAGTCTGGTTCTCAAACATTTTGTCTCCTCAGAATTTTTTTCTTTGTTATTACTGGAGTTGAGGCTGGAGACCCATATTTGGAATTGGTGCAACAGCTGCAGGACATTGTCAGAATTGTTTTTTCTTTTGAAGTCACTGAAGGAGACATTTTGCATTTGGAGAATTTGGTTGAAGATTTTCAGAAACTGTTCCACAACATGTTTGTGTCACCCCCAGCCGTTTTTTTTTTTGAGGCTCTTCCACCTGATGTAGATGCCGGAGAAGATAATGTTGATGATGAACTTCAAGATGAGGGTGGTGAGAGCAGTGAAGATGGAGAAAATGTTCCTAATGTTCCTAGAAGACAAAGGAGACCCAGACAAAGTAAGAGGCTGAAAAAAGGTATCAACAAGTTGCATCACATAAAGCACTATGGGCCTCAAATAAGAGAAAAAGGACCCCTCATCCGCCTGTGGTGTGCCAAGTGAGTAAATTTCTTACCATCTATTCCTTAATGTTTTGTTAGAAAATGTGAGTTTTGAAAACAAGAGAGAACTTCTTTCGTGACAGTCACTATTTTTAGTTACATTTATGCTGTATAATGTATAATGATTAGGCTTTTCAGTTGACACTGACAGCATTTACCAACAGTTTCCTCTTTTGTGCAGGATCGAAGGGCGACACAGAATTTTTCGTAAACATGCTGGAGTGCAAAGTAATTTTAAGAATTCCCCTAAGACGATGGCTTCAATGTTTCAACTGAGCACATTAGGACCTGTTCTGGCCATGAAAGAACCCAGGAAGGGGCGGGGATTCAAAGCTGTTGAAACTACCACCTACAGTGTAGAGAACAGCCCTTACTGTGATCTGCTCCAGATTGAAGGCTTACGAGAAAGCGACATGGTCAAAGCTGTCAAATCAGTGAAAGTGTCTGGCATTGAATATTCCACTGGTCTCTTTGTTCCACTCAAAGGAATTCCTCCAGAATTTGGACTGATTTCCGATATCTTGGCAATTGAGAAACAGGATGAGTGCCCAAGCAGAGTATTTTTAGTAGTTACCAAATGCATCAGTCATGGAATAGATGCTAGGTACAATGCATAGTCAGTACCGAATGGCTTTGATGAGCCATCAGTACTGGTGGATATTCAAAATTGACACACTTTCTCCCTATAGCTCCATGGAGTCCAGTGAAGTCTGACTCTGTGAGCCTATTTCTTTACCCACGCACAATTTATGTTTAAGAAAGGCAGGTAATCAATTTACACTTGAGTACCTTAATGATTGTTACCTTATTTTAGTTAGAATTAATTAATTCTGATTCCACAGATGTTCTGGCAGAATGTTGCGCCCATCTTTCCTCCATTAATTTCAATCCAAATGGTCACCCCAGCCATAGTGTGTCATGAGTAGTATTGTTCTGCAACAAAAATTTGGTGTGCTTATTCAGGTACGTCAGAAATGTAGAGTGGTTTAGGATGTATTTTCTGTCAATAATCTTCTGAATATTCGTATAGAAAATGGAAAGAAACTTATTAGTAAGTGCATGATGTTTCAATGAAATTTAATATTGTTGACTGAACTGCCATGTGACCAATGCTTTGTTACATGACATTAGTGACGTGCTACAATTGTTTAAATTTATACAAGTATAGGAATGGTTGTGAAAAGATTCTGATTTAGAAATGGAGAGTGTGGAATGTTGTCAGAACACTGCAGCTGATTTTGAAAAGATAAAAGCAATAACTGTAGTCCTATTTTGACTTTTGAGCATTTGTCAGGTTTAATACAATAATGCTATAGTTCCGCACAATTTTGTCCTTTTTTTAAAATAATTTTTATAATCAAGTCGTGTGCTAGTTTGCATTTGAATCTGTCTGCCACCAATTCCCTGCTTGTCAGGCTCGCCACCCATATTTGAAAACCGTTATTCGGTTTAGCAGCTCTGAATAAGAGGAATGCCTTCTCTTAAAAAGGAGCATTACACCTGAGCTGAGAATGGGCTATCACTTAGGTTAAGTGTTGAAGATTACATTGCTACTGAGCGTATCGCGTTTACGGTTGGCAGCATTGATCTCGTAGCCGCTCCTCGTTTCAACTGGTGGCGGTTACAAGCCGACGTCCCGAGGCGCGAAAGCTTTCGTGTCGTAACGTCCCGAACACCGGTTCTCGGTGTCGGTGTGTTTCTGCTTCGTCTTGAACTTTAGGTAGTGAGGATTTCGTGTGTGAACCAGTAAAACCATTACGTTGCGTAGGCCGCTGTGCTGTACGCAGAGGTCGACGACGTTGTGTGCAGTTGAGGAAGAGAGGGGAAATGTAGACCTTGGTGAATCTGGAAACTGGGTACTTTCAGTGTTTCGAACCGACCTAGTCAGCGGGTTTTCAAGTACCTTTTTCTTTTGGTGTGACGCTTCTCCATTTTGAAAATGCCTTAATTTATACTCGATCCAGAATCCAGCCAAAGATTGGCACAGGGAGTCATTAACCGTCGCGGACATCGATGCCAATCTTTGGCGGGATGCGGAGGGAGCTCGACTTGGAGGTATCCCTTTATGACTAGGCTGAAGCTGGTTTTCTTGCTCGGGGCTCTCAGTGCTGGAAGTAGAGTGCCTTTCTGTGGGGCTGTGTTTTGTTTAAATGCCAGTTTTCCAAACAATATTAATTGTAGTATAACTCTTCTCTGCTGACTTCAACTGTTTTAGTTGCACCAAATTATTGTATGCCGTGTGCATTTTGAATCTTTCTCTATACCGGCTCTAGCTTTTGTGTACTAATTTCTTTAAATTCACTGAACTCTGACATTTTGAATTTTCTTTGTTTTAGTTAACACAATATGGATAATCTGGACGTGGATGGTTTGGCAAGGAGCCTCGAAGGTCACCTGGATCCAACACTCATTCAAAACTTGAAAGGTAACCATAACTATTAGTTTTATTCAGTTTGGTAGTTACATTTTTGTTTTGTATAATCAGTAACGTGAATCTTTTTCTTCTTCTGTTTCTGTTCAGACCAATTTGTGACTGGTGTTAGCTTTATGGGGCTTACAGGCAACACTTTAAAACTATTTGATTTTCCCATAGGCCATATTATCCCTATTATCCAAATAATTAATGAGATAAAGGCCGGAAACATTGTGAGTAAAACTTTCAAAACTATCATGTATTCATTCCTTCTTCTGCATAACTTTGTAATGTATGTGCCTATTAGTTTTATTAATTTTTAAATGTATTTGCAGGTTCTTGTTGATCCAAAGGCTTGTTCAGATTCTGCTAATCCAGCTTCTAGTGACAGTGAAGATGAAGATGATAGGACAGAGTCTGACGTTGAAGCGGACAATGTATTGGCCTCCTTGGTAAAGGAAGAATATCTGTCTAAGCTGTCTGACTACACGAAGTTGAATCTGAGGGGCCGGGTAAAATCTTGGCTGCACCTGTCAAAAGCTAGTAAGTGACTTCCAAAATGTTTGCTTTTCTTTAATATTTGCTTTGCCCAATCTTGTCAGGCAGTCTTATTTCTGTATTTCTTCTTGTTTCTTAAAGTTGATTCATCTAACCACAACAGACCTTCCTACCACCAACAAACCAAATCTGCCAGGGGTCCCAGATGATGCATTTAAGGTATGGCTGAGCTTCACTATGTCTTAGTTGATTAAAGTCTCTTGTACTTGTACTTGATTGAAGTCCTAATTTCTTCTGTTTCCTCTTTGTGTGTTTCAGTCTTATGTGCCAAAAATAAATGCACGGAGTTGACCTCTGCAGGACGTGCCTGTGCACTTCACAAGGAGGACCGAGAGGATGCCTCGACCTCAACTTCTAAGACCGGAGGTGAACAATAGTAGTGATGAAGATGCTGACGAATTAGATGGCAGTAACGATGTGCAGAATAGTTCAGGCGAAATCGAAAAAAATCGTTTTAGACCAGATGAACTACACTTCACCAGGGAAGAAATGGAGGCACTTTCCCACCATCTTCCTAAGGTAATTAATGACAATAAATACATTTTTAACCTGTAAAATAAGTCTTGCTTGTGTGCATTTGTGTCTGACCCCGTCTTTTTTCTGTCTGCAGTGTGATGTCAAATCTGTTCTGCAGAATGACTGTCTCACCAAACCATTCGTCCCTCATTTGCAAGAGGGCTATCTGTTCCCAGAGAAGATCAGAAAGCTGATCTTCCGTGTCGTCACCCAAAGAGTTGTCAGAGATCACACAGAGTAAGAAGTTCTAATGGTGATATGCATAGCAATTTCTTGTTTCTTAACAACATTCCCAGTTGGAAGCAAGTGTACACCGTGTCACTTGGTGATTGAAATATAATTACTATTTTGTTCCTGAGTATGTCCCCAGGACAGTAAATTATGTCAGCATACTCTTTTCAACATCTCAGTGGGTATTCCAGAGCACATGAGTATTGCTCATGAATTTCGCATTGTTCCGTGTGGGTTGTGTTTTGTAGGACAAGAAACAGGCTTTGACTATGTTCTGTGTTTTTAAGTATCCTATCAGCCCTCACTTGAGCTTTTTGCTCAGGTAAATTCTTCCTTTAATATGATTTTTTTAAAACATATTTAGGGATCTCAATCCATCAAAAGATATCAAGGAAGGAATTGCTAAGAGCATCGTTGTGACCTATACTCAATTCCAGAAAATAGTGAAGGTCCCCGGAAAAATGCCATGGGTAAGAGTAAGATGTCTTAAAAGAAAAATAAAGCAAGTTGTTTATATTTTCTTACATGAGCTGTAAATATCTTGTGTATAGTTCACCATATTTTATCTGATCTTTTTCTTTTTTGTAGTCTCATATTTTTGGCAAAAACTTTGGAAACGTCGCCAATATTGTAAAGCGTCTTCAAAAAAATCGTCCAGCACGAAGAAAGGAGGCAAAAAAGAGCTCCACAAAGAACCCTCCTGTTGGCAATGGTGGCGTTGATGTGAGCAGCGTCTCTTAACCTGGGCGTTTTGTACCTGCCTGCACGGTTCTGCTGGCTTAGTAATATCTTATTCCTTTGCTATTTAGGTTGCTGCTCTAGCTCTACTGCTGCCAGACAGGAGCCACAGAGCTGAAATACTTGATGCACTGGCTAAAACTTTCAAATTGAGGGACCAAGAGAGGAAGAGTGGCCTTAGCATCACTGAACTACTGTCTAAATATCCTCATTTCTCAAATTATAAAGGAGAACTGGTAACGTCGATATTTTCTCAACCATTTATTCAATAAAAAGAAAGTGTTCTTATGAGTACTTTTTGACTTAGTAGATTGCAGCAGAATTCAGACTCATGAGGCCGGAAGCTGAAGACATGCCTGTAAAACTCAAGGAGCACATACCTAAGATTTTAGAAAACCTTGACACTGAGGATATAACTTGTAAAGATAGTAACATTTTTTTCAATCATATCACTCTACTGATCCTTTTCATAGGTAATGCATGGAGCTATTAACATATCCCTTTATGAGTTACAGATACAGTAAAGGCTTTGTGTTTTGTATGTGTATTCCGGGTTCAACGGGGAAAGATAGGAAAGATGAGGAAAGACTAGGGAGGCGTTCACTAAAGCACTTTGGTATTTACTTGAGCCAATATTCAAAGTCCCTACTGACCAGCCTTACAATAATATCTTGCGTGAATAAGCGTGGCTTACCGTCTCGTTCTGTAGCTGTACCGCGACTGGCGCCCGGAGGCTGTGCAGCCGGCCAGCCGGCGGCGGAAATCCCTACCGGTGGTCAGAAGCGGTCATCGCGCGGCCAGGCTGAGGGTCTCACAGCCAAGCGGATTAACTTCCGTGGGCTAGCGCGCGCGGGATTTGAATTCTTGCGGAGTGTGCATCTGTGTACACGACAACCGCGGGGTGTGGAAAAATTCTCGACCCCGAGAATTAAAAATGAATCAATCCAAAAGGGTTAAACAAGTGAATCAAAATGAACGAAACTGAGCTTTAAAATGCACTCGGTGGTTAAAAACTTGAATTTACTCTAAATCGTGAATTTGTGTTGGAAACTGGTAAGCCATACTTCTTCAATAGTGTTTATAGGAATTGAATGACAAAATCAAAGTAAAAAAGAAATGAATGGTCTGGTCAGAGGAATGGGGAACAAAATGGTGGAACACGCAGAGAACAACATTTTTCTTTCAACATAGCAGAACATTCGGCCAACAAAATGAATACAATCCAAAAGGAAGTTAATACAATCCAAAGGTAAGACAAGTGAACATTACATATTGAAAAGTTGAATGAAAAGGTAATTGAAAACCTGTAAAGGAAGCAAGGTTAAGCAAAGAGGAATGTTTAATTGACAATAGTTGGGTCATTGAATACTGAATGTACAACAGCATGGAATTCAATTTGGAAAGCAAAACGACTATTACGGACAAAGCAAACAAAATTGTTAATTTAGATTAATGAAATTTTGGAAAAGTGAGTTGGTGATGCCGACGATGTCTTGGGACGGTGACGATCTTGAGGTCGGCGAAGCTTCGGAGATGGCGATGAATGGGAAAGAGGGGGTACAACATGTGACTTATATGACTTGATTTGAATTTACTTTTACATTGGTAGGAAAATCAGTCAAAAAATTGGACAAAATGGAAAAGGGAGGGGACGGGGAAATAATTTCAAATCCTGTAATAAAGTGGGGTTATGTTGGAGTTACTCTATGGCTTGATAACGGGATTGACTGAACTTGAAGAATGAATGAAGTTACATTAAGGAGATCTAACTTGAACTGAATGAATGAAATTGAATGAATGGAACAAACTTCAAAGATACGTAAATCTGAATGACAAACAAAACTTGAGCGGAAAGAGGCTTGAATGGGAAAAAAAATCTGAATACAAATTTGAATGGTAAATTGAATGAAAACTCAAAGGAAACGGATCGCTAATCATCAAAATCATAATAGAATCAAATGGAATCAAAGATAATCGTTTAAAGTCGGGACAACACCAGGACAAAGCAAACCACACCATCACACAGATATTGGCCAGGTCAGGGCTCCATTAAAACTCAAAAGTGAAAGAAAAATACAAACTTCAAAGTGCTTTAAGAAAGAGAGAGAGGCGGGATCAGAAATAGGGAACCCGAGAAAGACAACTTCAAAACACGGAAACACGAATCAAAGAGACTTTCAAAAACAAAGAAATGAATGAATGGGGCAGGAAAAGCAACATCTGCCATGGCGCGGATAAGGGTTGAACGTTCATTAATCGACGCGCATTTACACAAGAAAGACAAAGAACTCATTACGCAAAAAAATCACGCGAAACTCAACGAGAGAAAGAGAGAGAAGAAAAAAAAATGCATCTTAGACCGCAAGAACGAGGGGGTAAGATGTGTGGGGATGACATGGGAAAAATGAATGAACGGACGCCGTGCACTGCGTCTTAATTATGGCAATCTCAATGCAAGTACTTGTACCACATAACCTACAAAAGTACGACTAAAACCTTACAACTAGTGGCGCCAACTAACCTAAAAAATAAACTACATTAGACTAAGTACTAGACACAAGCAAATGAGAGGACCACGGCTGCTGCCACACCAACCTAGACAGGAAGGAACAGCCCTAAAAAAATGAATGAGAAAAAAATGAATTGAAAATCAAGGAGAGTTAGAAGCATAGGAAGTGTCCAAAAAAAAAAACACTTGGATTAGTACATGTACATGGAAGAGCTGAACGTAGGGCGCACATCTGCGACATAAAACTCTGAAATAGGAGAAACATTATTAGTTATAGTATCTGTAAAGAAAACAATGTCCTTGTTAAGGGTTAAACGTGAGGGTCTTCGTTGGAACTTCTTCAGGTGGGCAACGTGACACAGTCTGCGCCACACTTTTCCTGTATGCGACCGTAACCTCACGTAGTACAGCACCTCTGAAATCTTCTTAACAATGGTACCCAGTCGGTAACGTTTCTGTAATTTAATGGGGTTAAGTTTGGAAGCTTTGCGTTCGAAATACACCCAAACAGGTTCATTAGGGCGAAAAGAGACAGACAGACGAGAACGATCGTACACAGACTTCTGGTTCTGTTTGGAAGCACTCTTTCTTTCTTCAGCCATTTTTCGAATTTCAGTTAAGACTTTAAGTCGACGTTGCAAAGACACGCTGTCGGAGTGAACAGTTTGATTCATGAAAGGGGTATGGAACCTCTTACCAAAGACAATTTCATTAGGGGCAAGGCCTGTAGCAACTTGCGGGGTGTTATTCATGTGAAATTCCACATAAGGAGCAAATAAGTGCCAATTAATCTTTCGTTTTAATTTATTACCCAATAAAAATTTAAGGGGGGCAGAAAATCTTTTGACATTACTTTCAACGGCACCCACGGACCAGTGAGCGCCACTAGCAGCGTGCTGGACATTAAACTTAAATTGAGAAGCAAAATCTTTAAAAGTGCTGCTAGTAGTGGCCGCGCACACATCGGAGTGTAGCGTGCGGGGCACACCGAATCGGGAGAAAAATGACTTGAGATGAGAAATCGTTTCATCAGAGCCAGTAGACTTACACGGAAAGACAGAGCAGTAGTTAGAATAAAGGTCAGTAATCAGGAGACAATGAGTAAATTTGACTCGGGACTGCGCTGTGAAGACATGACAAAAATCAATCATAATATCTGAGAAAATATCTTTTGCAATACGCGGTTGTAGGAATCCATACTTCTTGTTACTGGTTTTAAAGGCTGAGCAAGCTTGGCACGAGTTGACATAAGCGGTAATATCTTGATACATATTAGGCCAAAAATAAAATTTGGAAATTGAAATTTGCATAATACGAATGCCAGAATGCATACACAAATCATGAAATTCTTTAAGAACAAGCGGGACAAGGGATTCGGGAACCACAAGGCGCATTACTTTAGTGTTAGTCATCAAAAGTCCATGAAAAATTTTAAACTTTGGAACATTTTTAACAGCATTTTCTGGTTTAAATCGAGCGTAATAGGTATCAATCATAATTTTGTTTAGTACTGAATCTTGGCGCTGCAGTCTGCTAATAGTTGCTGCAGAAAAGGGCAACAAACCACAGTTGTGGTAATCACACAGCGGATCAGGATCACCAGGGTTACCAACACAGGGATCTGAAATATTAATGGGATCAAACACAGAAGCACTCGGTGCGGGCACGGTGGCTGCACGTGCAGGAACTGGGGCAGGGACACTGTCAGGAACAACAGGGTTAGTTACTGGGGCACGCAGTTGCGTGTCGGCGGCCTTCTCCTTGTTACGCATTGCACGCGTAGTCACCTGTAAAGCCTTAGGAAGGCGAGAGGCAGGAGAGGACAAAGAACACATATTGATGGAATTCAATTTCGTTGTTAGTTGTTCTGGGAGAACAAGATTGGAGCCAAAAGGGGGCTGTGGAAGCCTTGATAAAGAATCTGGTATTTTATTTTGTTCAGATGTTACTAGTTCAAAATCAAAGGTGAATTTAGACAAAAATGCAATAAAACGATCAAACGGAGCTTTTGGGCTTTCCATTTGAAGCAAATACTTGAGTGATGAAGCATCAGTCACTACAGTAAATCGTTCCAGAAGCATTAATTCTTTTTCAAAATATTTGACTGACAAATAAAATGCTAGACATTCGATATGAAATGCACTCCAAGTGCGTTGCGTAGGGAGCAACTCTTTTGAAAAATAGGCTACTGGCAAATAAAATTTATCTTTAGCTTGAGACAAAAATGAACCAACGCCAATTTTGGAGCCATCAACATGGAGCTTTGTTTTGAGGTTAGGATTAAATAAAGCCAAGGTAGCATGCTGTAACAATCTGTTATACATATTACGGATTAAGTCACGATCAGCATCTGTCCAAATAAAAGCACTCTTTTCATTAGCCATATCCTGAAGATGACGTGTCCGGAGAGCAAAATTAGGAATGAAACGGCGATAGTAAGACAGGAAGCAGACACAAGATTTTAGTTGTTTTGCAGTTTTAGGAGATTCTAGAGAAAGGAGGGGACGAAACCGTGATGCGTCAGGGCACACGGACACACCGGCCGTGACCTTCATCCCGAGGATGTTGACCGTCTTACGGAACAGTTCGGTCTTGTCAGGCCGAATCAAAAGGTTATTTTGACGGAAACGGGTTAAAATTGCTTCAAATAAATTTAACGAGTCAACAAAAGAGGTACCACCTGAGATAATATCATCAACATAGTGTACCAAAGGGAGTCCTTGCAGGACTGAGGCCATTGTGGCCTGGGCAATTTGAGGGGAAGTTTTAAGACCAAAAGGAAGGCGCAAAAATTTGAAGCGACGATGGCCTACTTGAAAACCTAACAAATCAGTTGAAGGTTCAGTTAATTGTATAGTATGAAAATAGCTGACAATATCACAAACAGAAAGCATAGATTTATCAGAACAATATCTCAAGCAATCATCAATAGTTGTCTGTCTAAATTTATACTCATGCAACTTTTTATTTAAAACTCTGCAATCAATGAGCAGACGGCCCTGTGGATTTTCCACTGTAGAACCGCGTTTAAGAATGACAAATACAGGAAGACAATTATTTGTGAAAGTTTCCATGATTACATTTTCTTTAAGTAATTTCTCTACTTGGACATCTGCGAGACGCCGTTGCTCTAGGCTCCAAGGCCAATTTTTCCGGAAAAAATTTCCAGGTTCCTTGAGCTCTAAATGTGCATAAATATCAGGAATAAAAGAACCAGGTGTCAACTCATAACCAAAAACATCAGGATACTTGGACAACATTGCTAATGCTTGAGACTTCTGTTCAGGTGTCAGGGCGCTTTCGTCCAGAGAAGGTAATTTAGGTTTGTCAGTTTTGGAACTATCGGGAGGTAAATTTTGATCTGCAGTTAAGGAAATTTCTTGAGCAGAAAGACAAGAGACCAGAGCAGAAGGAGACAAAGAGACAACATCAGAACTAGAAATGTTTCGGTCTACAAAATCAATTGAACCAATCTTTGAATTTTTGGGCAAGACGATGGGATCGTCCGAGCCATTGAAAACTGGAACTAAAATGTCGGTGGACATAAAGCATTCCACACTAAAAATAAAATCTACACCCATAATTCTCTTGGGCGTAAGAACGGCTGGTAACACGTTAGGCAGAGTGGTCTTACCAGAGACCATTGTAAAGGTCTGAGGATAAAGAGAGACACTGAATGCACTTGTTACAGGGATGGGAGAAATTTGAGTACAATCTGTGGGAATATTAGCTAACTGTCTAAGGTGGGAGGTCTGAGGTGCAATCCGCGGAGCGGTGCAGAGAGAGACAGAGACAGCTTCGGGAGAACCGGATTGGGAAAGGCGAGGCAAAATTACTTTGAAACCATTGTGGTATAAAATAGCATGGCCTTTTCCATACCGAATATCGGCTGAAAATCTGTCCAGAAAGTCACCACCAAGCAACAGATCAACGCTAATATTAGCAACAAGAAGGGGATGTGACACGGAAAAACTGTCACCAAATTGCAGATCAGGTTTATATACACCTTCGCATTTTAAGTTACTCTTGTTTGCAACTTGAATACGCACATTGGCGGGACATAGAGATGAAAAATCAGTACAAAATTTAGTATTAATGATAGACCGTGAAGCTCCAGTGTCAAGAAAGCCTTGTAGCTTTAAACCATCAACGCTTACGGCTACAGGAAATAAACGGCGGGGCCGTTCAGAAATATGTAAAATTAAGGCTTTACGGGGGTTGAATTGAGCTAAATCAAAAATGTCAATTGGAGCTTTATTAGACGAAACCGGAACAGAGACAGGAGGAGAGACAGAGGGAGACAAATTAGGATTAGGAGACATGCTGGAAACACTTAAATGTTGATTAGAATCACTTACTTTGTTCGGAACAAGTTTCTTTTCAGTAGAAAAATTTTGATCATGTGGGATTTGAACCTTGGAACTCCGGCCTCGCGGGCCGACTCGATACCACTGATCCACGGGGACACTGCCGGGAGAGGAGCGCATGGCTGGAACCACACGCGGCGCGGCGCGCGGCTGGGCACACGGTTGGGCACGCGGTGCCGACGGTGGCGCCCTCTGGTGGCGTGCGCCAGAACTGTTACCTACGCGAGGGCGGATAGACAGTGACCAGACCGGCGGGCGCGCGGACGGACTCAACAAGCATTGGTAGTGTCCACTATCATTTGGAGGAATGAATTTTAAATAAATTGCCTGAGGGGCTGATTTGATCAAAATGGACTTTGAGCATGAAAAGGAAATTAATTTTGAAGGAGTTTGGACATGAACAGGGATGCCAAGGAGCATAGCGGCGGCGCGGACATGAACTGAAGTCGCGAACTCGCCAACACGGGAATGAAGAGCATAGAATTGCTCTTTTGAAAAATTTACTATGAAAGGAGAAAATTCTGACCAATTTTGGAAAATAAAATTTTGAACAACTTTACGCAAACACAAAGTAGCGTTAAATGAATAATACAAAGAGAAGCTGAGAGCAGAATAAAAGCAATTACCATCACGTGGAGTGTCAATAACTCTGAAATTTTTCATATTGGGCTCTGAATTTTTCATACTACAGTTTACTGGATTTTTCATACTAGACAACAAAGGGGTGTTATAAATGTCCTTTGCACCACGCCGGGCTGATGACAGGGGACCCCTTGAGCCGGCGCGCGACCCAAGGGGCGCTACCCGAAAAAAGAATCATTATTGGCAGGGCAGGAGGCAATCATGTGGCCTGGGGTAGCACAGCCAAAACACACAGGGACACGGCGGGGCTGATCTGGAAGTACATCTTGTTGTTGTTGCTGTTGTTGCTGGGGCCGGCGGACCACAACGGCACTGCCAACAGGGGCAGTCTGTGCATACTGCGGGGCTGCTGCACGCAGCACCTGGCTGTATGACGGCTGGAAATTATATCCAGGCGGCGGGAGAAAAACTACCTGGGGAGCACGGGCACGGCCTCCACCACGACCACGAGCGCGGGGGACATGGCCTTCTGGGGCAGGCGGTGCCTGCTGGCCGCCAGCAGCAAGCTGCTGGTTAGCGAACGCAAGTAGCGCGCGCTCAAGATCCGAACCGCTGGCCTGAGGGGCCGGCGCGGACGGCGCAGCCGGCGTGCCACACACTGCAGCCATGAGCATGTCAAGCCGGTTCATGACATCTGAACTCGGCTTCTGAGCGTCCTTTTCGGCTTTCTTAGCAAGAAGAAAGCTTTCCAGCGCGGCAAGGTCAGTGGCCGGGCCGGGTGCCTGGGCAGGAGCAGGGGACAGGGACGGCGGGAAAACCTCACTCGGTAATCCCGTGGGGGGGACGAGCTGCTGCGGCGCGCAGCGCGCGAGCAGATCACGACGCGTCAGGGCGTCTTCAAGGCAAGAAATAAAATTTAAAAATGTAGTGAAACTATGTGAGAGCATCAAACTAGCATCTTCCTTTGGCAGCGTTTGCAAAAATAAGTCACTAAGTTCCCGCTCGGTGATACGATCACCACCCACGCGGGCCGCGTGCTGGAAGCGCAGCGCGAAACTACGGAGCGTCTCACCAGACGCGCGGCGGAGAGACAATAACTGTTCAGTTATTGCATGGAAACTGCGTTCAACTTTGAACGCGGCGGCCAACGCCTTGGAATAGGCGTCCCAACCCTTATCAGCATGCTGACTGTGAGTTAGTAAGGCCGCGGGGGGTAGGAGGGACTGGACATAAAAAGGAATGTCCTTTGATGGGATTTTAAATTTTGAATACACTTCTTTAACAGTGTTCAGCCAGCCCTGTACATCTAACTCGTCAAAAGCCGGCAGCGATGGCTGCAACGAGTTCGGCAGGGCGTCCATGGCGAAAAGCGGGGGGGGGGGGGGGGGGGGGGGGGGGGGGGGGGGGGGGGGGGGGGGTAGAAAATACTACTCTCAAAAAGTAAACATTGCCAAACAAAAACACACACGTTTGAAATCAATTTGGAAAAGAAAAAAAAATGAACACGTACAGAAATTACGTAACGGCGACGCGCGGCGGGGGGGGGGGGGGGGGTACTTGGAAAGTACGCGGCGCGCGACGCGAGGGTAAACACGTGGTCGGCCCAGCACAACAACAAAATCACTTGAAAAATCACTTCAAAATCACTTCACTAAAGGCACAAAAATAGTCACTGAGCACTAAAAATCCACTGGAAAACACAGCTGAAAACACTTAGAAAACAACATGCATAGCAATTTCACTAGTATAGGCATAAAAATCACTGCTGAAAGAGAGAACAAAAGAAAAATAGTACAAAGCGCTTGTACTGAGATTTGCACTAGAACTTGAAAAAGGGGCAAAATCGGAAAAGAAAAAACACCACGGCTAAAGGAGCACACGTGGGGAGTCGCGGCGCGGCACGGTAAAGCCAGGAAAAATGAACAGAAAAGACCGGATAGATGCACCAATGTTTTGTATGTGTATTCCGGGTTCAACGGGGAAAGATAGGAAAGATGAGGAAAGACTAGGGAGGCGTTCACTAAAGCACTTTGGTATTTACTTGAGCCAATATTCAAAGTCCCTACTGACCAGCCTTACAATAATATCTTGCGTGAATAAGCGTGGCTTACCGTCTCGTTCTGTAGCTGTACCGCGACTGGCGCCCGGAGGCTGTGCAGCCGGCCAGCCGGCGGCGGAAATCCCTACCGGTGGTCAGAAGCGGTCATCGCGCGGCCAGGCTGAGGGTCTCACAGCCAAGCGGATTAACTTCCGTGGGCTAGCGCGCGCGGGATTTGAATTCTTGCGGAGTGTGCATCTGTGTACAGTTCTCTCTTTCAGCAGTGATTTTTATGCCTATACTAGTGAAATTGCTATGCATGTTGTTTTCTAAGTGTTTTCAGCTGTGTTTTCCAGTGGATTTTTAGTGCTCAGTGACTATTTTTGTGCCTTTAGTGAAGTGATTTTGAAGTGATTTTTCAAGTGATTTTGTTGTTGTGCTGGGCCGACCACGTGTTTACCCTCGCGTCGCGCGCCGCGTACTTTCCAAGTACCCCCCCCCCCCCCCCCCCCCCCCCCCCCCGCCGCGCGTCGCCGTTACGTAATTTCTGTACGTGTTCATTTTTTTTTCTTTTCCAAATTGATTTCAAACGTGTGTGTTTTTGTTTGGCAATGTTTACTTTTTGAGAGTAGTATTTTCTAACCCCCCACCCCCCCCCCCCCCCCCCCCGCTTTTCGCCATGGACGCCCTGCCGAACTCGTTGCAGCCATCGCTGCCGGCTTTTGACGAGTTAGATGTACAGGGCTGGCTGAACACTGTTAAAGAAGTGTATTCAAAATTTAAAATCCCATCAAAGGACATTCCTTTTTATGTCCAGTCCCTCCTACCCCCCGCGGCCTTACCAACTCACAGTCAGCATGCTGGTAAGGGTTGGGACGCCTATTCCAAGGCGTTGGCCGCCGCGTTCAAAGTTGAACGCAGTTTCCATGCAATAACTGAACAGTTATTGTCTCTCCGCCGCGCGTCTGGTGAGACGCTCCGTAGTTTCGCGCTGCGCTTCCAGCACGCGGCCCGCGTGGGTGGTGATCGTATCACCGAGCGGGAACTTAGTGACTTATTTTTGCAAACGCTGCCAAAGGAAGATGCTAGTTTGATGCTCTCACATAGTTTCACTACATTTTTAAATTTTATTTCTTGCCTTGAAGACGCCCTGACGCGTCGTGATCTGCTCGCGCGCTGCGCGCCGCAGCAGCTCGTCCCCCCCACGGGATTACCGAGTGAGGTTTTCCCGCCGTCCCTGTCCCCTGCTCCTGCCCAGGCACCCGGCCCGGCCACTGACCTTGCCGCGCTGGAAAGCTTTCTTCTTGCTAAGAAAGCCGAAAAGGACGCTCAGAAGCCGAGTTCAGATGTCATGAACCGGCTTGACATGCTCATGGCTGCAGTGTGTGGCACGCCGGCTGCGCCGTCCGCGCCGGCCCCTCAGGCCAGCGGTTCGGATCTTGAGCGCGCGCTACTTGCGTTCGCTAACCAGCAGCTTGCTGCTGGCGGCCAGCAGGCACCGCCTGCCCCAGAAGGCCATGTCCCCCGCGCTCGTGGTCGTGGTGGAGGCCGTGCCCGTGCTCCCCAGGTAGTTTTTCTCCCGCCGCCTGGATATAATTTCCAGCCGTCATACAGCCAGGTGCTGCGTGCAGCAGCCCCGCAGTATGCACAGACTGCCCCTGTTGGCAGTGCCGTTGTGGTCCGCCGGCCCCAGCAACAACAGCAACAACAACAAGATGTACTTCCAGATCAGCCCCGCCGTGTCCCTGTGTGTTTTGGCTGTGCTACCCCAGGCCACATGATTGCCTCCTGCCCTGCCAATAATGATTCTTTTTTCGGGTAGCGCCCCTTGGGTCGCGCGCCGGCTCAAGGGGTCCCCTGTCATCAGCCCGGCGTGGTGCAAAGGACATTTATAACACCCCTTTGTTGTCTAGTATGAAAAATCCAGTAAACTGTAGTATGAAAAATTCAGAGCCCAATATGAAAAATTTCAGAGTTATTGACACTCCACGTGATGGTAATTGCTTTTATTCTGCTCTCAGCTTCTCTTTGTATTATTCATTTAACGCTACTTTGTGCTTGCGTAAAGTTGTTCAAAATTTTATTTTCCAAAATTGGGCAGAATTTTCTCCTTTCATTGTAAATTTTTCAAAAGAGCAGTTCTATGCTCTTCATTCCCGTGTTGGCGAGTTCGCGACTTCAGTTCATGTCCGCGCCGCCGCTATGCTCCTTGGCATCCCTGTTCATGTCCAAACTCCTTCAAAATTAATTTCCTTTTCATGCTCAAAGTCCATTTTGATCAAATCAGCCCCTCAGGCAATTTATTTAAAATTCATTCCTCCAAATGATAGTGGACGCTACCAATGCTTGTTGAGTCCGTCCGCGCGCCCGCCGGTCTGGTCACTGTCTATCCGCCCTCGCGTAGGTAACAGTTCTGGCGCACGCCACCAGAGGGCGCCACCGTCGGCACCGCGTGCCCAACCGTGTGCCCAGCCGCGCGCCGCGCCGCGTGTGGTTCCAGCCATGCGCTCCTGTCCCGGCAGTGTCCCCGTGGATCAGTGGTATCGAGTCGGCCCGCGAGGCCGGAGTTCCAAGGTTCAAATCCCACATGATCAAAATTTTTCTACTGAAAAGAAACTTGTTCCGAACAAAGTAAGTGATTCTAATCAACATTTAAGTGTTTCCAGCATGTCTCCTAATCCTAATTTGTCTCCCTCTGTCTCTCCTCCTGTCTCTGTTCCGGTTTCGTCTAAAAAAGCTCCAATTGACATTTTTGATTTAGCTCAATTCAACCCCCGTAAAGCCTTAATTTTACATATTTCTGAACGGCCCCGCCGTTTATTTCCTGTAGCCGTAAGCGTTGATGGTTTAAAGCTACAAGGCTTTCTTGACACTGGAGCTTCACGGTCTATCATTAATACTAAATTTTGTACTGATTTTTCATCTCTATGTCCCGCCAATGTGCGTATTCAAGTTGCAAACAAGAGTAACTTAAAATGCGAAGGTGTATATAAACCTGATCTGCAATTTGGTGACAGTTTTTCCGTGTCACATCCCCTTCTTGTTGCTAATATTAGCGTTGATCTGTTGCTTGGTGGTGACTTTCTGGACAGATTTTCAGCCGATATTCGGTATGGAAAAGGCCATGCTATTTTATACCACAATGGTTTCAAAGTAATTTTGCCTCGCCTTTCCCAATCCGGTTCTCCCGAAGCTGTCTCTGTCTCTCTCTGCACCGCTCCGCGGATTGCACCTCAGACCTCCCACCTTAGACAGTTAGCTAATATTCCCACAGATTGTACTCAAATTTCTCCCATCCCTGTAACAAGTGCATTCAGTGTCTCTCTTTATCCTCAGACCTTTACAATGGTCTCTGGTAAGACCACTCTGCCTAACGTGTTACCAGCCGTTCTTACGCCCAAGAGAATTATGGGTGTAGATTTTATTTTTAGTGTGGAATGCTTTATGTCCACCGACATTTTAGTTCCAGTTTTCAATGGCTCGGACGATCCCATCGTCTTGCCCAAAAATTCAAAGATTGGTTCAATTGATTTTGTAGACCGAAACATTTCTAGTTCTGATGTTGTCTCTTTGTCTCCTTCTGCTCTGGTCTCTTGTCTTTCTGCTCAAGAAATTTCCTTAACTGCAGATCAAAATTTACCTCCCGATAGTTCCAAAACTGACAAACCTAAATTACCTTCTCTGGACGAAAGCGCCCTGACACCTGAACAGAAGTCTCAAGCATTAGCAATGTTGTCCAAGTATCCTGATGTTTTTGGTTATGAGTTGACACCTGGTTCTTTTATTCCTGATATTTATGCACATTTAGAGCTCAAGGAACCTGGAAATTTTTTCCGGAAAAATTGGCCTTGGAGCCTAGAGCAACGGCGTCTCGCAGATGTCCAAGTAGAGAAATTACTTAAAGAAAATGTAATCATGGAAACTTTCACAAATAATTGTCTTCCTGTATTTGTCATTCTTAAACGCGGTTCTACAGTGGAAAATCCACAGGGCCGTCTGCTCATTGATTGCAGAGTTTTAAATAAAAAGTTGCATGAGTATAAATTTAGACAGACAACTATTGATGATTGCTTGAGATATTGTTCTGATAAATCTATGCTTTCTGTTTGTGATATTGTCAGCTATTTTCATACTATACAACTAACTGAACCTTCAACTGATTTGTTAGGTTTTCAAGTAGGCCATCGTCGCTTCAAATTTTTGCGCCTTCCTTTTGGTCTTAAAACTTCCCCTCAAATTGCCCAGGCCACAATGGCCTCAGTCCTGCAAGGACTCCCTTTGGTACACTATGTTGATGATATTATCTCAGGTGGTACCTCTTTTGTTGACTCGTTAAATTTATTTGAAGCAATTTTAACCCGTTTCCGTCAAAATAACCTTTTGATTCGGCCTGACAAGACCGAACTGTTCCGTAAGACGGTCAACATCCTCGGGATGAAGGTCACGGCCGGTGTGTCCGTGTGCCCTGACGCATCACGGTTTCGTCCCCTCCTTTCTCTAGAATCTCCTAAAACTGCAAAACAACTAAAATCTTGTGTCTGCTTCCTGTCTTACTATCGCCGTTTCATTCCTAATTTTGCTCTCCGGACACGTCATCTTCAGGATATGGCTAATGAAAAGAGTGCTTTTATTTGGACAGATGCTGATCGTGACTTATCCGTAATATGTATAACAGATTGTTACAGCATGCTACCTTGGCTTTATTTAATCCTAACCTCAAAACAAAGCTCCATGTTGATGGCTCCAAAATTGGCGTTGGTTCATTTTTGTCTCAAGCTAAAGATAAATTTTATTTGCCAGTAGCCTATTTTTCAAAAGAGTTGCTCCCTACGCAACGCACTTGGAGTGCATTTCATATCGAATGTCTAGCATTTTATTTGTCAGTCAAATATTTTGAAAAAGAATTAATGCTTCTGGAACGATTTACTGTAGTGACTGATGCTTCATCACTCAAGTATTTGCTTCAAATGGAAAGCCCAAAAGCTCCGTTTGATCGTTTTATTGCATTTTTGTCTAAATTCACCTTTGATTTTGAACTAGTAACATCTGAACAAAATAAAATACCAGATTCTTTATCAAGGCTTCCACAGCCCCCTTTTGGCTCCAATCTTGTTCTCCCAGAACAACTAACAACGAAATTGAATTCCATCAATATGTGTTCTTTGTCCTCTCCTGCCTCTCGCCTTCCTAAGGCTTTACAGGTGACTACGCGTGCAATGCGTAACAAGGAGAAGGCCGCCGACACGCAACTGCGTGCCACGATAACTAACCCTGTTGTTCCTGACAGTGTCCCTGCCCCAGTTCCTGCACGTGCAGCCACCGTGCCCGCACCGAGTGCTTCTGTGTTTGATCCCATTAATATTTCAGATCCCTGTGTTGGTAACCCTGGTGATCCTGATCCGCTGTGTGATTACCACAACTGTGGTTTGTTGCCCTTTTCTGCAGCAACTATTAGCAGACTGCAGCGCCAAGATTCAGTACTAAACAAAATTATGATTGATACCTATTACGCTCGATTTAAACCAGAAAATGCTGTTAAAAATGTTCCAAAGTTTAAAATTTTTCATGGACTTTTGATGACTAACACTAAAGTAATGCGCCTTGTGGTTCCCGAATCCCTTGTCCCGCTTGTTCTTAAAGAATTTCATGATTTGTGTATGCATTCTGGCATTCGTATTATGCAAATTTCAATTTCCAAATTTTATTTTTGGCCTAATATGTATCAAGATATTACCGCTTATGTCAACTCGTGCCAAGCTTGCTCAGCCTTTAAAACCAGTAACAAGAAGTATGGATTCCTACAACCGCGTATTGCAAAAGATATTTTCTCAGATATTATGATTGATTTTTGTCATGTCTTCACAGCGCAGTCCCGAGTCAAATTTACTCATTGTCTCCTGATTACTGACCTTTATTCTAACTACTGCTCTGTCTTTCCGTGTAAGTCTACTGGCTCTGATGAAACGATTTCTCATCTCAAGTCATTTTTCTCCCGATTCGGTGTGCCCTGCACGCTACACTCCGATGTGTGCGCGGCCACTACTAGCAGCACTTTTAAAGATTTTGCTTCTCAATTTAAGTTTAATGTCCAGCACGCTGCTAGTGGCGCTCACTGGTCCGTGGGTGCCGTTGAAATTAATGTCAAAAGATTTTCTGCCCCCCTTAAATTTTTATTGGGTAATAAATTAAAACGAAAGATTAATTGGCACTTATTTGCTCCTTATGTGGAATTTCACATGAATAACACCCCGCAAGTTGCTACAGGCCTTGCCCCTAATGAAATTGTCTTTGGTAAGAGGTTCCATACCCCTTTCATGAATCAAACTGTTCACTCCGACAGCGTGTCTTTGCAACGTCGACTTAAAGTCTTAACTGAAATTCGAAAAATGGCTGAAGAAAGAAAGAGTGCTTCCAAACAGAACCAGAAGTCTGTGTACGATCGTTCTCGTCTGTCTGTCTCTTTTCGCCCTAATGAACCTGTTTGGGTGTATTTCGAACGCAAAGCTTCCAAACTTAACCCCATTAAATTACAGAAACGTTACCGACTGGGTACCATTGTTAAGAAGATTTCAGAGGTGCTGTACTACGTGAGGTTACGGTCGCATACAGGAAAAGTGTGGCGCAGACTGTGTCACGTTGCCCACCTGAAGAAGTTCCAACGAAGACCCTCACGTTTAACCCTTAACAAGGACATTGTTTTCTTTACAGATACTATAACTAATAATGTTTCTCCTATTTCAGAGTTTTATGTCGCCGATGTGCGCCCTACGTTCAGCTCTTCCATGTACATGTACTAATCCAAGTGTTTTTTTATTTTGGACACTTCCTATGCTTCTAACTCTCCTTGATTTTCAATTCATTTTTTCTCATTCATTTTTTTAGGGCTGTTCCTTCCTGTCTAGGTTGGTGTGGCAGCAGCCGTGGTCCTCTCATTTGCTTGTGTCTAGTACTTAGTCGAATGTAGTTTAATTTTTAGGTTAGTTGGCGCCACTAGTTGTAAGGTTTTAGTCGTACTTTTGTAGGTTATGTGGTACAAGTACTTGCATTGAGATTGCCATAATTAAGACGCAGTGCACGGCGTCCGTTCATTCATTTTTCCCATGTCATCCCCACACATCTTACCCCCTCGTTCTTGCGGTCTAAGATGCATTTTTTTTTCTTCTCTCTCTTTCTCTCGTTGAGTTTCGCGTGATTTTTTTGCGTAATGAGTTCTTTGTCTTTCTTGTGTAAATGCGCGTCGATTAATGAACGTTCAACCCTTATCCGCGCCATGGCAGATGTTGCTTTTCCTGCCCCATTCATTCATTTCTTTGTTTTTGAAAGTCTCTTTGATTCGTGTTTCCGTGTTTTGAAGTTGTCTTTCTCGGGTTCCCTATTTCTGATCCCGCCTCTCTCTCTTTCTTAAAGCACTTTGAAGTTTGTATTTTTCTTTCATTTTTGAGTTTTAATGGAGCCCTGACCTGGCCAATATCTGTGTGATGGTGTGGTTTGCTTTGTCCTGGTGTTGTCCCGACTTTAAACGATTATCTTTGATTCCATTTGATTCTATTATGATTTTGATGATTAGCGATCCGTTTCCTTTGAGTTTTCATTCAATTTACCATTCAAATTTGTATTCAGATTTTTTTTCCCATTCAAGCCTTTTTTCCGCTCAAGTTTTGTTTGTCATTCAGATTTACGTATCTTTGAAGTTTGTTCCATTCATTCAATTTCATTCAGTTCAAGTTAGATCTCCTTAATGTAACTTCATTCATTCTTCAAGTTCAGTCAATCCCGTTATCAAGCCATAGAGTAACTCCAACATAACCCCACTTTATTACAGGATTTGAAATTATTTCCCCGTCCCCTCCCTTTTCCATTTTGTCCAATTTTTTGACTGATTTTCCTACCAATGTAAAAGTAAATTCAAATCAAGTCATATAAGTCACATGTTGTACCCCCTCTTTCCCATTCATCGCCATCTCCGAAGCTTCGCCGACCTCAAGATCGTCACCGTCCCAAGACATCGTCGGCATCACCAACTCACTTTTCCAAAATTTCATTAATCTAAATTAACAATTTTGTTTGCTTTGTCCGTAATAGTCGTTTTGCTTTCCAAATTGAATTCCATGCTGTTGTACATTCAGTATTCAATGACCCAACTATTGTCAATTAAACATTCCTCTTTGCTTAACCTTGCTTCCTTTACAGGTTTTCAATTACCTTTTCATTCAACTTTTCAATATGTAATGTTCACTTGTCTTACCTTTGGATTGTATTAACTTCCTTTTGGATTGTATTCATTTTGTTGGCCGAATGTTCTGCTATGTTGAAAGAAAAATGTTGTTCTCTGCGTGTTCCACCATTTTGTTCCCCATTCCTCTGACCAGACCATTCATTTCTTTTTTACTTTGATTTTGTCATTCAATTCCTATAAACACTATTGAAGAAGTATGGCTTACCAGTTTCCAACACAAATTCACGATTTAGAGTAAATTCAAGTTTTTAACCACCGAGTGCATTTTAAAGCTCAGTTTCGTTCATTTTGATTCACTTGTTTAACCCTTTTGGATTGATTCATTTTTAATTCTCGGGGTCGAGAATTTTTCCACACCCTGCGGTTGTCGTGTACACAGATGCACACTCCGCAAGAATTCAAATCCCGCGCGCGCTAGCCCACGGAAGTTAATCCGCTTGGCTGTGAGACCCTCAGCCTGGCCGCGCGATGACCGCTTCTGACCACCGGTAGGGATTTCCGCCGCCGGCTGGCCGGCTGCACAGCCTCCGGGCGCCAGTCGCGGTACAGCTACAGAACGAGACGGTAAGCCACGCTTATTCACGCAAGATATTATTGTAAGGCTGGTCAGTAGGGACTTTGAATATTGGCTCAAGTAAATACCAAAGTGCTTTAGTGAACGCCTCCCTAGTCTTTCCTCATCTTTCCTATCTTTCCCCGTTGAACCCGGAATACACATACAAAACAGAGGGCAAATCTAAATAGGGCGGTGCAGCCATATCTGCTTTTTGTTGAAAGTACTGTATCCAGTGGTATTCGTCAACAATTCCTGGTCCTTGACGGACATGCATTGGAACTTGGCAGGGTTCCTGTACTGAGGAGCTTTGATTGGCTCTTTAAGTTTTACTTCGTTTTTAATGTGTGCTACCCTCTTTCTTGGAAGCAGTTTTTCAGGTTCATGCAGACCTGCTTGTACAACATTTTTGTTGATGAAAATGATGATATCCCACCATCGTCTTCTAACTTTTATCGCCGTTTGTTGAGTTTTTGATTTGAAGGGATTTCTTGTGAGAAAGTTAGTTGTCAGTCGGTCTAGTCCATTCTGGTTGTATCCGGCTCTTGTGAAATAAATTAATTTTACTGCAAATGCTGCAAATTTTTTGAAGCTGGACTGATGATGTAAATGTTTTAAAGATGTTTTGTGACTACATCTCGCTACAGTGAATAAAGAATCAGTTATCAATGAAAGATGTATCAACTGTTGTTATGAAATTCTCTCAATTATCAATCTGTGTGGTGATACTTTACAGTATTCATGTTGCAATAATTGTTAATTTACACCTAGAAGCTAATTTTGTAAACTGACTTCATAATCCAAACGTTTGGTGGGCTATGTTCTTGTAATATACTTTTAGGAGTGTTACTAAATTGGGAGGATTCACAGTAGGAAACTTGTAATTTCAAAATAACCCACTTTGAATCAGCTTTTATTTTTACTTCCTGGGTGGGACGCCCACAAAAAAATGGATTGTCAGGAAAGATAAAGAGTACAAAAATGGTAAATGACATTAAGACAGAAGTTCAGTTGCATGAGGACTCTCTGGTTCTCCGCTCTTGCAGGCACATTTTTCTCCCAGTATCTCTCATCACCCACTGCAAGAGAGAGCAGACCAAGTTAGTCCATCAGCCGGGAACTTCATATTTCCTGGAAAAGTGCATGACAACATACCTTTTCCCGCATCCTTATTTTCTGCAGAAGGGACTGCAATAAGAAAAATGGTCGATTTATTTCTGGAGGAGCTAACAAAACAAGAACAAAAAGGCAATCTAAAATAATTGGGCTGTAAAATGACTTCCTTAATTATGTTAAGAACGAAAATAAATGTGTTTACAAATTTAATTTTAAACCATTAGTGTAACCGTTGTGTTGCAGCGCCGGGGCATAGAATTGCCTGTAAGTGGAGGAATTTCAAATGGGAAGAAGAAATAACGGGGGAAACGAAGTAAGACTTTCTGAAGTTCATGATCCGCATGGCCTACTGTCGATTCTGTTCCCTAGATTTGACGTTTGTGTCTCAGTAAGACTCAGTAGCTGCACTTGGCTGACAAATACAACGTCACAAAATAAATGTCGTTCAACGTTGCAATTCAAACGCATGCGAGTGCACTCGGTGTACGTTTGCCAACGTACGTAAGCAAAAACATTCTCATCAGGTCTTGGTATAATACACAAAACACAAAGTACCTGAATTTCGTAAGCGCTCTTATCGTACACCGTAACGTAGGAAATTATATATTAAGAGGGAGCGCGACACCCGCCCCGGCAGCCACGCGGCGGCCTCTGAGCGGCGCTGCGAGAGGTGATTTCGTATGTCTTTCTAACGTCAGTGCGCCTTTCGTATGGGACGGTTCGTTTTGAAAATTTGTGAGCGAGTAGAGAAGGCTTCAATCTTGCTTAGCGTAAGGTTGGCGCGCGTGGAAATTTTTTGGATTTTCCGGAAAACCTGTCCAAGTTTACCCTTGAATTGCGGCTATTTCGGGGTAGAAATTAAAAAATCGGAGCCTGTTATCCCCTCGGCGCACTCTTCCTCTACTCGTCCCTGCCCTCCGTTCTGCGATGCGTTGAACGGTGTCCTTAGAATCGTGCCGCGAAATTCGCTTGTCGCGGCTTTTCCGGGACACAGTTTTGAGGGCTCCGGGCCGTGTCGAGCCGCGCCAGCCCGAAGGGCTCCTCCCCCCTCGCCGATCGCTCCCCGCGGGCCCGGCCCGGCCAGGGAGCCCCCCCCCCCCCCCCCCCCCACCTCCGCGGTGGACACAATGACACGGTGGCTGACGCGCTGCCCTGCGCATCACTATGCACGTCTTTTGTCTCCGTCGCTCTCGGTGGCCCAGCAGCGCGAGTGACAGAGAGGGAGAAAACACACTGCCTCTGCCGTCCTATTCGGCTACGGAGGCTCTGGTCTGGGCCTGGGCTCGCGGTGCCTTCTGACTCCTCTTGCCGTCTCGGGCCGAAAATGAAAAGAAATTTCGCAAAGTCAATCTGGCTCAAAAATGGCCACGTTAGACACCTGTCTAGAAATCATGGTCGAGATGCGCTGATCATTTACATGTAGTACAAAAAATATGTGTTTTTTCGACTTTGTTGGCACCAACAGTCCGAGGGAATGACCCAGGCTTATTTTGTATCTCCCACTAAAATATAAATAGTCCGGGAAAATGAACAGGTAGACTTAGTGCTGTACAAATTAAGTTTATTGATTTAAAAAATGTTTGCTGGATTCTTTTTACAAATTTGACATTGTGCAAGGTCAGATCAAAACAAAACTACAGTAGTTATACTACATAGGTCATTCACACCTGGCGAGTGCATCTAAAATAATATTTACACTGAGACTAAGAGTGAAATCTTATGGTTTCATAGTCAACGGTTACTTTGCAGCTGACCCTTTTTTCCTCTGCTTTTCTTTCATCCGTTCTTCTTGCTCTTGCATTGCCTTCTGAATGCGTGCCGGCTCGCGGATGTCATCTTCGCTCTCCCTGTTCCAATAGCGCCCATCAGCCAATTCCGGCAGCAATGCTTCCTTATAAAATCTGAAAAGCAGTGGGCGCTCTGAGAATTAAAACTCAACTGTGAACTTTTTACACGCTTGCAGTTGTACTTACGTAACGAGCTGCTGCTCCATTTTTTCCGCCCAAAATTGGTCATCGCGCTCAATGAGCTCCGTGTGTTGCCAATTCTTGCTGTACACGTGAAACATGCACTTGCTGCGCCCCGTGATATGCAGTTGGCCTTGTATTTGAAAGTAAAAGTCATGATTTTTCTTCAATCTTAGCTCTCCGTCTTCATTGACGGACAGATAATCTTTCTGCGAAAATAGGAGAAAGGAAGGAAAACCTAACTTAGGGTGGGCTCCTGGAGGAAACAAATGAGTGTTTTGCAATCGATCTTACCACTGCCGTTTTACTCTGAATGGCCTCCTTGGCACTGGGGAAGGCCCGCGCCTTCTCCCCTGGGCTTTTGATCTCCAATATGGTGTCTTCAGCTATCAGCCCATCTGTCAATAGATGGAAAATTATATAAATCCAAGAAAAAATTAAGAATATTGTAATAATTTTTTTAAATGGTGCCTGGAACCTAACCTGGACTTGCTCCTAGGAAGGGAAGTTGTCTGTCAATAAACAAGCCACAGTCTTCTACATTCACTCCACTTTCTCTAAGTTTTTCCTTGGCCTCCTGTTCCAAACAATGGCCGTCCTCCATGTCTCTGGTTGCCTTTGATTTGGGGGCGTACAGCAACCGCTTGACCAGCTTCTTGCACGACGTGTAGGGCCGCCGCTTGCACACCTCGCCGAACGCACTCGCTGTCAGTCTCATGCGGCGCTCCTTTTGCCACTCCACGGAACCTTGTTTGTAGCCGCGTATCTTCAGTTCGTCCTCAGCTGACTTCATAATATCCTCCATGAACTGGTTCTTCTTCTTCTCATGGTCCTCCTTGTCCTCCGGCTGGGTGACATCGACGTGCCCGTAGTGCTGGTCGGGGCCCTGCGCAGCGCCGCCCTTCTGTGGGTAGGGGCACTTGCCCTCACTGCGAAGTTTCAGGCGACGTGCGCGGGCCGCCCGGAGCCGGCGCTGCTTGATGGCAACCATGCGCTTGGTGAACCCGCCTGAAAAATAGAAATTATCAGTACCACATAGAAAAAATACGCTAAAGCTCCCCATGCACGCCCACACCTACCTGGACTTGCGCCTCCCAGCAGAGCGGAGGCCGCGTGCGCGTGGTACCGCCCGGAGGCGTTTAGCGACAGGGCAGCCGCTGTGATCCTCAATTTGTAAGAGTTCCCCCTCGAGAAGAAGATCCTTTTTCCCGCGATGAATTTGGCCGCCACGCTGTTTGCGACCTCACACATGTTGTTGTTCACGTTGTGCAGTAAGCTGCTCGCTTTGTTGGCCACGCGCTCCATAATCGCCATGACTTTTGTCCACATTTGGGTTTTCATGAGCTGCGGGACGAAGTTGATTTCTTGTTCTGCGGCGGGGGGCGTTACGGGCGCCGCGGCGCCAGGGGCTGCGCCATTCGGCGTTCTGAGGAGTTTGTTTCCGCTTGCATTGACCTCGGTCGAGTCGTCAGTTCTTTTTCTTTTGCCGCTGTCTGCATCTTTTTGTTCCTGCACCGTTTTACAAAAATAAGCATCACACCTGGTGTGCAGTCCAAACGTGTGAGCTGCGGCATTCAGAATATCTCCTTTGAGTTGTTCTGATTTTTCCCGATAGGAGCCTGCAAAATAAAAAAAAATAGTGATGCGTACACAAAATTATTAGGACTTTTTTAGGAGTGTACCGCGTAGAATACTCACCATTTCTCTGCCTCATTCTATATAGGCTTGCCACGGACACAGCTTTGGCTATTCTGGTATGCCTTTGCATGATAAGTTTTCGCATTTCTAGAATGTCATTTTTTGTGCATCCCTCTGGAATATGCAATTTGGTGTCGTTTGCCAGATCACGCAGGTTTCCTCGAAGGTTCCGTAAGATATGATTTTTGCACTCAATCTTTTCTACCATGATATGTGGTCCATAGGGCCCTTGTTCATAGATCCTCTTGTATACGCTACTGTCACCATCACCTGAAAAAAAAATTAGCAAGACAATAATCAAACCTGATAAGCAAGCCGTGCAACAGGCGCAGCGAAGGCGAGCGTGTCACACCACGTACCAACTAGATTCAAGTAGCGAACATTGTGCATCTGCTCGCTGCACGCGAATCCGTCGTAGACGATAGCCGCCTCCATTGCAGTCGAGGGCCCATGGTGGTTGAGTGGGCAAGTGTGAGGCAATGGTGCTATGCCCTTGCTTTTCGCCAAGGCGTGCACAAAGCAGTACTTGTTTCTGATTCCAAAAAACAGTATCTTCTTGGTTCGCCACCCAATGATAATAGCCTGGAAGCCGGGAAGAGAGAGCGAGTTTTACAGACACGATTTGCGCACCGTGGCAGGCCCGGGTTCGGAGGGGGAGAGGAGACGATCCGCCCCTCCGCACCCCGCCCGGCACGTAGGCAGCCCACTCTACTTTTTGACTAAAGGTAGGTAAAAAGCTGTGCATTGCTTGCGGTCCTGGTACTCACCATTCCCGAGAAGGCGCTGTAGTTGTTCCTGTACGAACGCCTAGACCACATCCCGTCCGCTATCACTGTGATGAAAGGGATTCCGTCCGGGCTGACATCGCCCGCCTCGATGGCCAGGCGCAACTCCTCCCTTCCGGCGGCCAGCATCATCCGCATGCACACACTTTCGATTGGCTCGTAGATGGATCGCTCGATTTTGTGGTACGTCTTGGCCGTCATGCATGGCATGTTTGCTGCCGCAGACAGATCTTGCAGGTTGGCAAATCCTCCCCCGCCCGACATGGCGCCGTGTACCATGCCACGGTTGGCTCCCACTTGGCCTTTCTCTCGCGGGTCGGTATTCAAACGGGTGAATATGCCGCACATGCGGCACTTGAAGAAGAGATAGGACCAGTACCCGCGGGGCACTTCCTTTACAAATTCACTGTCCATAAAGGAGCAGCCGTAGCCACCCGTGT
Organism: Megalurothrips usitatus; assembly: GCA_026979955.1. Lineage (NCBI taxonomy): Eukaryota > Metazoa > Arthropoda > Insecta > Thysanoptera > Thripidae > Megalurothrips > Megalurothrips usitatus. The sequence continues at coordinate 2,077,132 of JAPTSV010000786.1, read as the reverse complement.
GCCTGTCAAGCTGGATCTGTGCAATGAACTTTGCTATGGCGACAATTCGTCGCCCAGACAACTCAGTGTCAGGTATCTTGGCATCCTGCTTGCTGAGGGGCAACAGCACATACAAGTGGGTAATTAGACGAAAATAATTTCACAAAAAACTAGAAGGCAAGACTTCCGGCGCGCAGCGCTACTCACGGAAGTTCGCGAAAGTGGCGGATGGGCGATGGGCGGCCTTCCCCGTTGAAGTCGTACACACTTCGCACCCTCTGCGGCGTGGCGACAATCGGAGACCTTACTTGTAAGACTCGCTTGGGCGTTGCCGCCACCGACAGCTGCCCAGGGTCGGCCTGGCCTGATTTTTGAGGGGTGGACGTAAAGACCTTGTGCCCCGCCTGGGGCCAAGTGCCAGATGCATTTCCGTGCTCCGCGGGGGGCGGGCCCTTCGGCTGCTCTTGCCCGACACTGCAACACGGGGACACGCGCGGTGAGTGCGGGGCGTGACGCGGGCGGGCGCGCGCCGTGCTGCGCACCACCGAGTACTCACCAGGGAATGCCCGGCAGGCCCTGCCGGCCCTGCGCCGCCGGAGCGCGCTCGGCCGGCGCAGCGTCATCTCCAGTGCAGCGGGTGGCAGCCTTGTTGGACGGGGGCACAAGCTGGCTCGTCCTGTCGCGGCCGGCACGTCAGTTACACAACACATGGCCACGCACTGGGCATCACACGGCACCGGGTACTTACCTCACTACGCGCATAATGCTGCGCGACGTCCGGGGTCTCTTGCTTCTATGCCTCCTTCTACTTCCCATAATTGCAAAATGAAGCACATATGCACACGCGAAAAAAATACGCACAGAAAACGGAAGGTAATACGGTGACCGCACGCGAGCGTAGGCGACGGCCACAGCAGAGGGGCTGGTGCTGCACCAGTAGTGCCTCCGAGGGAGCTGCTCTCTCGGCAAGCAGAGGCCCGTGTCGTCGCGAATTCGGATATAGACTGATGAGTGATGTCCAGTGCCAGTGCATATATAAGAAGCCCTCGGGGGAGAAGCGGGGGTGGAGGTGGGGCCCGGGGGGCTCTTGTAGCATGTGGCCTCATGGGTAGGCGCGGCGAGTAACGCGGGCTCGCACGGCCATATATCTGTCCGCATGACTCCTTTCTCCCTTTCCGCCTGTTCCGGAGGACGGTCGCCCTGCATACGCCTATTTACCGCGCAACCGTGACCTGGCCGCGCCAGACGGGCTAATCCGCGCCGTCGCCAGTGCCAGACCCGCGCGGCCCCGCCCGGCGGGCGGGCTCCGTTGTGCACGCGGACTCGCAGACACTTGTCTGCACGGAGACATATGCTCCGAGAATGCGGATTGTTATTCGGAGTAAAGGCCGTCCATTTCTTCGAAATGACCCTTCCCGAACCCGAGCCGGCCACTCCCAAATTAGCTTCGCACACAGCGGGATGCGTGCAGCGAGTTTGCTATCTGCCCTAATTACTTGGTGAGTGTGTCTTAGCGCGAGCGCCACTCCTCCGTTAGGAACCGATATCACCCTGATCAGTCGACCACCAGAGCCTGGGGCTGCAAGGCATTCCCTCGGTCTGTTGGTGCCAACAAAGTCGAAAAAACACATATTTTTTGTACTACATGTAAATGATTAGCGCATCTCGACCGTGATTTCTAGACAGGTGTCTAACGTGGCCATTTTTGAGCCAGATTGACTTTGCGAAATTTCTTTTCATTTTCGGCCCGAGACGGCAAGAGGAGTCAGAAGGCACCGCGAGCCCAGGCCCAGACCAGAGCCTCCGTAGCCGAATAGGACGGCAGAGGCAGTGTGTTTTCTCCCTCTCTGTCACTCGCGCTGCTGGGCCACCGAGAGCGACGGAGACAAAAGACGTGCATAGTGATGCGCAGGGCAGCGCGTCAGCCACCGTGTCATTGTGTCCACGTGGGGGCGGGGGGGGGGGGGGGGGGGGTCTCCCTGGCCGGGCCGGGCCCGCGGGGAGCGATCGGCGAGGGGGGAGGAGCCCTTCGGGCTGGCGCGGCTCGACACGGCCCGGAGCCCTCAAAACTGTGTCCCGGAAAAGCCGCGACAAGCGAATTTCGCGGCACGATTCTAAGGACACCGTTCAACGCATCGCAGAACGGAGGGCAGGGACGAGTAGAGGAAGAGTGCGCCGAGGGGATAACAGGCTCCGATTTTTTAATTTCTACCCCGAAATAGCCGCAATTCAAGGGTAAACTTGGACAGGTTTTCCGGAAAATCCAAAAAATTTCCACGCGCGCCAACCTTAAGCTAAGCAAGATTGAAGCCTTCTCTACTCGCTCACAAATTTTCAAAACGAACCGTCCCATACGAAAGGCGTACTGACGTTAGAAAGACATACGAAATCACCTCTCGCAGCGCCGCTCAGAGGCCGCCGCGCGGCTGCCGGGGCGGGTGTCGCGCTCCCTCTTAACTCTTCAGATCGTGAGCAACTTTGTTCCTCCCAACTTTAGTGCCGTGTGGGTAGTGGCTATCCTGTGGTGCATAGTATGTTGTTGGTTTTGTTGTTGTTGTGTTATTATTATTGTGTGTGTGTTGGTTTGTTTTCGTTTGAGTTGTTGGGTCGAGCTGTTTCTGCAAGTATGTCAGAGCTTCCCACGCGCAAGTGAAGATTTCGATCTCGATTAGGAGAAAATAGTGATATATCCTACGCAAATCATGTCAAGAGCGTCATAATTCAGTTCGTGGAGATGCACTGTGTGAAACATGATTTGAGGGTTATTGTCTTCTAGCTATTTGTACATTCGTGCAAAAAGAAAGAACAGATTAATATAAGTTAGTGTTTTAATCCGCGAAACGGTGTAATTGTGGGTGTTTTGTGGCTAAATGTGTTTTATCAACCATGGTAATTTTGTTTCCAGAAATCCAATGTTGTTTTAACAGGAGTCTGTCCTGACTCACTTTCATATAATCAAATGTGTAATAATGAAAGCTGTTGGCTGTGAATGATATCGCTAGATACCGTTAACCAAGTTCAGGTAAGCTTTGAAGTGTTGTAGTGATTTTATTTTGAGTTTTTATATTTTGATCCTGACAATAAGATTCTCTTATTGTCTTGTGCAGACACCATCCGTTATAATGATTCATTGTCTCCTGTGTGGTTACAAACCATGCCTGATAGTGGTGGGGAGGAGGCATAGTAACATATTTACGTCACAAAGGTCTGTCACAGGTAAGTTTATCTAAATTATATTTCTATACTTCCATTGAACTTCACTAGTGCATGCTGCACTTGTTTCTAATGAACATTTCTTTGCACTCTTGTCTGCCCCCTTCATAGTCTGCACACGCCCCTCCCCTTTTCTTCTTCTGCTTCTCATTCTTTCATGTAGTCTACTTGCTTAACTGTACTGCTATGTTGTTCAGCTGTGTCAGTTAGATGCACTTCTATGCTCACCTCTCTCTTCTACTTCCAAAGTTTATTCCTTGCTTTTATTTCTGGTGCAGCTGTAGAGGCTTTTGTGGCTGGGGCTGAAAAATCTCTGCTCTTCCTCAGAGTGCTTCTGGTCTTGCAATATTTTGTTGCTGCAGAAAGATAATGGAATTCAATCAACCATCATTTGTTGCATCTCATTGCACGCACAATTCCTTTTCCGTGTTCCTAGTTTCTGTCCTGGTTCCTTCTTTCACTAAAATACTACAACCAGTCACTCTTTTTTACCAAGCCTACTGCTGAACTTTTCTAAAAAATGTGGTTAAAACTTTACTGGCTTCAACAAGGTAACTCCAGTTAGAAACTTTAATTGCTTTCTGTTGCATGCAGGTGGGTCCAATCTAAACATCTCTACCACAGGAAAAATTTTGAGAGTAAGGAAGAAGGAAAGTGAGTTCGTTTTTGCTGTTCTAAAACTCCTCAACAATTATGTTACGTGACATCATTAAGGTGGACTGCGTCGAGTTGCCCAGGTAAAAAGTCACACTTTTCTTTTATGGTAAATCTGCAATTACTCTTTGTTCTTTGTTCCTTATTAGGTACAAGTCACCAGTAAATTGTTTAAATGAAATCTGTGAAAGGCACTCCCAGAAAGATGTATGAAAGAAAATGGAAATGGATTTTTTTCTTACATCAGTTATGGAGGCTCTTTGAAAGCAATCTTGATAACTGCAATTTTATTGGGGAACAACATGATCATCCTTATATTTAGCACAATATCTGCAGTTAAAGGTAAGAATTTTTTAATTATCTGTTTGTTTTCTGCTATTTGTTGATAAATTTTAATTTTACCTAAAAATGTTACTCTCAGGCATGCCAAAGTTTGCACGGGAAACAATTCCTGGTACGGCACTGTTTTATCTGTCATCCTGTGCCTGCTAAAGTACATGCATGAAAGTTACATTGCCTTCTTGCCTCCCCCCTCCCCTTCCCTTTCTTTTTTCTTTTCAGAAGTTTTTTCCTTCCTTGGAAGTTACTGTAATCATCTATCATCTCTGTATAAGATGTGAGAAGTTCTCAAGCAGGTAGGGGCTTGCTGTCATTTTGCTTAGCCTTGCATGTGAATTTATGCATCGTACACAACAATTTGTTGCTGGCTGTTCTTTAGTTTAATGTTATGTAGATTACAGGTACTACAATTCAGATTATAAGCTGACAATTTTTATTTCAAGAAATGTCTTAATTTATCCATCTATTTACCGCATAGCGCATAGCATATTGCAAGTGGACTATCATTGGCAACTTCTATGTACTGGCAAATTCATTTTCTTCCAAACCAAGTAAGTTTATTGTGATAAGAAGCAAGAAGTGTATATCTTTACAGGTTCCATCCCTTTTATTAATTTGGATTTTTGTTTTCAGCTGATGATTTTTCTGAAATTTAGTTTTAGTAGAACAAGGCTTGCACTGTAGAAAAGCAGCAGTCGGATTGGAGATATTATTTATTTTAAATCACCCTATCCTGCAATATGAATGAATTATGAACCTGACGTTTTCACAGACAAAGAGATTGTTGTCAAACTTCAGAATACAGTAAGTTTTTCTGTTTTGGCCCTAACACAGCTGGCAGTAGTACCAACTTTACACTAGCATGACATCTATCGAAAATTTGCAGTTTTGACTTCCGAGCACATATTACTTATTAATAAAGGACAGTAGGTTCTTGTTCTTTAAATTAATTCCTCCATTCCTATGTCATTTTCATAACTTTATTGCTTGATAACTAACAAAATAAACACATTTAATTCTTGATTTATTTTTTTAATTTCTTGTGCAGAATAAGCTGTGGGGGAGACCGTGGTTTTTCACGTGACCCAGTAGTCCTGCCCAAGTGAGGGGCAGAAAGATGAGTCAGCAACAAAGCGCACAGTAGAGCAGCTAGCAGGCAGGAAGAAAAATTCCAGCGCCTAAACCGCTAAGTTGTCCTCGGGGGCCAGGATTTTCAATGTTAAAAGCAGGTTAACGATTTTATGAACGTAAAAATAAGAAAGTATTCGGTTCGAACCGGGATCTATCTGTCCGGCGATTCGACGCTTTACACAGCGCGGCTACACCGACATTGTAGGAAAGAGCCGTCCGTATGGCCGGAACAAGCTGCGGCGTTGTTTTGCGGGCCACGGGACGCCGAACTGGGAAGCCGAGGCAACAATAACAGAATATTAAAATTTATTGAAACGATATTTAAACGCGATACAACTAACCTTGGTAATGCATTGAGGCAAATCACAAATTTGTAATTTTTTAGGAGTCATGAACTTTCTGATATTTTAACCGACGACACCACATTTGGTTTTCACAAGACAATGACGGCCGCATGGCCGCGGCCAGCCGCGGCGCGCGGGGCCCGCGGGGCCTGCTAACTTGCCAACAATGGTTTCAGAAGGGAACGCAGAGAGGAGAAACTGATGTTGTTTTTATTATGATTTGAATACATGTACCTGATGTAATTATAAGGTGGCATATCATATAAATATATTTATGATAGTTTTTGGTTCATACAGATAAAGTGATGGTAATGCGGATACGGAGAAGTGCAGAGGGGAGGGATGTGGAAGCTAGAGAGGCTTCAGAGTGGGAACTCCTTTTAATGTAAACTTTGAATATTTGGATCTGAGCTATTAGGATTTTTTGAATGAGAGTTTGTAATTTATTTGATCAAAATATATTATTTTAAAACTTATGCAACAGATATTAACGGTGAATGAAAACAAGTGGAAACCTAGGGATAGTTAGAATGGGGAGCGAACTCATAAGCTATGACCAGCAACAATGGGTGGGAGGAGGAGAGAAGAAGCGTGAAAGTCGCTGCAAAGGGCTCCTCGCTCCGCTCGGACCCAAAAAGTGGACAGGCAGACTCAGCAGCAGGGTGCTGCAGGAGGCTTGATTCACAATGTGCACATGCAACACAAAACACAAAAGCACTAGAAAATGATTTTTCTTTGACTGTAGCTATCTGCCTGTACATGTTGAATTTGTTTATTAATCATATAGCTGAACTGAAACTGAAATCACTTTTGCTATGGAGACCAGCGACTTCATTAAATAACTCTGGCAGTTTAAGGAAGTCATATCATTATGAGGTACTGATGTGTTATTGATTTTCACTTTTGGTTTTTATGCAACTTATTGGAACACTTATTTTATGGACCAAATTTTTTGCAAGGAATGGAGCAAAGGAGAAAACGGGTGTTGATAAATAAGAAGTAGATTTACTGACATAAAAGTATTGTGAAACTGAACCCTGCTCGGTTGCCTCAGCTAATAATACATTTAACGTTGGGTGTGCTGCTTGCGAACATACATTTGGAGGTACAGTACATTATCATTGGCTATTTATGTCGTAGCATGATCAGATCAGATGTTCTTTACCACTAAAAACCTTCATGTTCTACATTTCAGTTACGGCAAGGCATACCATCTCTCTTTATTTGCAACAATTCGGGAAGAGGGGGGGATTCAAGAACCTCATCCATCTCCTCTGCTTCAAATTTCTTGAGTACCTGATGCCGTGCCCAGGACCTGCAGCATCAAAGGTGCCAGACTTCAAGAATTTGCGTGCTGCTGCTTTGTTTTTTTTAGGACTAAAATTGATCTGTTAGCAATCTGTGAGTAAAATAAAAACCCTTTATTTTTATTACTAGTTTATTCATCCATATCCTCCCCTTCTAAATATCAGACCATAAGGCGATTTTTGGAGCCTGTACCACACAATCAGCGACCGAAGCTGTTGACCAGCACAATCCGTAAACTATGATGGAGGCCACATCCTTTAATGCTACTTACCATGAATGGAGCAATGAGTTACTAAATGTAGATATCATTTTATTGCCTAAGTATTATATTTAAGATGCCCATTCCAAGCATCCGTGCTTTTTTCGATTTCAGCGGTGCTAGGTGGGTTTCGTAAAGGGGTAACCATTTTAATTCACAATATTGATATTGTCCCATGAAGTTATACAAAATTGTCCTATATAAAAGGTACCAAATTGTAACACGAATAGTTTTGACAATTAGTAACACGTTCATGGGACAATTTGTAACATAAGATGTTTTGCGCAGAATCTCAACATGTCGTGGGACAAATTTGTAACAGTCTATGGGACAAAAAAGTCCCATGACATTTAGTGTGTAAAAAACCATCAGTTTCTTCCCCCTGCGTTCCCTTCTGAAACCATTGTTGGCAAGTTAGCAGGCCCCACGGGCCCCACGAGCCCCACGAGCCGCGGCCATGCGGTCGTCATTATCTTGTGAAAACCAAATGTGCTGTCGTCGGTTAAAATATCAGAAGGTTCATAACTCCTAAAAAAATTTGATATCCGCATCAATACATTACCAAGGTTAGTTGTATCGCGTTTAAATATCGTTTCAATAAATTTTAATAATCTGTTATTGTTGCCTCGGCTTCCCAGTTCGGCGTCCCGTGGCCCGCAGGCCGGCGCAGCAGCTTGTGAAAGTCATACGGACGGCCTTTTACTACAATGTCGGTGTAGCAGCCCTGTGTAAAGCGTCGAATCGCCGGAAAGATAGACCCCGGTTCCAACCGAATACTTTATTTTTACGTTCATAAAATCGTTAACCTGCTTTTAACATTGGAAATCCTGGCCCCCGAGGCCCACTCAGCGGTTTGGGCGCAGGAATTTTTCTTTTCTGTTTCCGTATTAGGGGCCGTTCCAAAATGAAGTCACACTGTTTGGCCCGATTTTGGACCCTCCCGTCACCCCATGTTACAGCCCGTCAAATGCCAAAGTAACCCCCCCCCCCCCCCCCCGTCCTTGTGTCACATTTCCCCACATTCGCCACGAAGAATCTATTTTGCATGCTTTCTTTGGCCTGGGCGTGTTTTTTAAGCAATACTGTATATCTGAACTGTATTAATTCATATAAACTGGGGTACAGGTGTTTTTCAACCATCTCCAAACATTTTGTGGCAGTTTTCATGATAAATGGTACATTATTTCTGTTAATAAACTAAAACACATTCTTGGAGTTCACTTCAAAATTTTTACTGTTGGTTGGAAACCGCTCGAATAGACGAGTATGATGTCAAACAAGCTGGCCCGTCCAGGGAGTGAAATTTTAACGAAACGAAACAGTTTCGTTAAAACCTGATCTGAACGAAAGTCCGAATATCGAAAGTTTTAACCTTCTGCAGCGGATCAAAAGTCACGGCGAGCGAAACGAAATGTTTTTCACATTTACGATTATCCGTAGTTTCGATAATTTCCGTTTTGCTTCGAAAAGGTCCGACGAGTGGACAGACGGAGTTTAGTTTCGACTCAGACGGCGTGATGGGGACGAAGCGAAAGGCAGCGCAGTGTCGAATGTGTTGCGTATCTCTCCGGCTGCTGTGTCAGAGCAGACGACGCGTGCGGACCGCACAGGCGATGCCCGAGCCGCCGTTAGAAAGAGCGCGCACTATTGCCCGCAGGTGTGCGAACGAGATGGAACCGGCGAACGAAAGCCCCCGCCGGCCGCTGCCTCGCCGGCAGCGGGAGCACTCGCTCGCTCGCGCGGGCGACAGACGACACCCGTCTCTGTCGCCCGCACAAGCACGAAGCTGTGAGTGCGAGAGAGACCACTAGCAGCCGGGCGCCCGCTCCCGGCGCTCTCGTCTTGACCACCCCTCCTGGCCCCTAGCGTATTCCGGATATCACCCCCCCCCCCTCCCCCGCATCGTCACGGTGTTAACCTAAGACCGTCCGTAAATCTGAAATTATTATGCAAAACGTCGCGGGAACCAAACCAAACCAGGGGCATACGCGCTCGGTAGAGGACATGCTACTTCCAGACCACGTGCAGAGCGTCAGACGGCGAAGTGCGCCGGCTCCATGCGACGGCAGGCGAGGCGGACCCGAACCCGAACTTCGAAGCCCCTACTGCTAGAGACTCTCCCCTCCCCCCCCCCCCCTCTCTCTCTCTCCCCCTTCTCCTCCCCTGCACCTACTGCGTTACGGGCCGCCGGAGCATGTGACGTCACATGGTCAGAGTTCGCCCCCGACTACTAGTTTCGATACGATCTCGCGCAGTCGAAACGAAACCTATTGTATTGTTTCAATATATCGAAACGAAACGCAAGCGCCGGCATTTCGTTTTGATATTCCTGAATCAGAAATCATCTTGTCTTGACTTTCGTTCCAATAACGCAAAACGAAACACTTTCGTTTCAGTACGTATTTATTTTATCGAAACGTTCTACATTTCGGGTGTGTTTAGATTCGTTTCGATAAAATTTTGCTCGCTGGGCCCGTCCCTCCGTCGAACCTCGGTGCCGGTTTCGCTCCTCTCCACTTGCACTTTGGCTCACAGGGGGACTTGGCCAGCTAGGCCTGCCGGCGGCGTTGTCGGGGGCCTCCAGCCCCCACCTGAAGTCACTCGAGATGTGGCCGGTGGTGCATATTTTTGTAACGACTAAAATCGCTAACCTCCGCCCGTCCCGACTCGCGACGGAGTGCGCCTTACGCAGCGGCCGACCCTGACCTAACAAATCTAACAATTTTTATTCAACATAGAAACGTGACAAAATTTAAAAATTGCGACCACCGTACGTTTATTAAGCCCACATAAGAAGTCTACTCTCCAAATTTGAACGTCCTCCGTCAACGATAAGTCTGCGCACACACGTCCGCCCGACCAGTCGGCATCAGACTATAAGCCCGGCTCCTGTCCGTTTCCACCGACACGTGTCGGGACGGACTGAAAACCAAAACCACTCATCCCCCCTGTCACAGCTGGTCACACTTTCGCAAAGCACCCACCCACCTCTACCGTGTGACGTCATTTTCGAACGGCCCCTTGCCATTGCTGTGTATGTATGAACTAAAAACTATCAAAATGTGTTTATTTCATATGCCACCGTGTCATTGCATCAGGTGTAATTGTTCAAATCATAATATTTCGTCCAAAAACGCATCGGTTACTTCCTTCTGCTTTCCCTTCTAAAACCATTGTTGGCATTTCCGCGGACCCCGCGTCGCGGACATGGCTTGCGAGACACAAATGCGTGTTGTCAGGTATGAGGGGTACGCTCCGATGTGCTGCGCGTAATGAAGCGAGCGAAGCGTAGAGGACTTAACATGAAAATTAACATGAAATGAGAGCTGATAGCGATAGGCGATGCTTGTCTGTGGCGCCTGCCAAGGTGGGGATAAGACCAGCCCACAATACACCCACGCTGGCCTGTCCCATTTTTCACTTATTTTTGAAATGTAGAAGGGCCACTGCGGAATCGGGTTCCATTTGTCACAAGGAATATGGGGAAGAGGAGTTTCCTTTATCGATTTCGCAAGACAACCGATCCAATAGGTAGGCAAAATGAAGGTTTTCGAAAAAAAAAAGTTTTTCAGCTGCTGGCCTTGCCAATTCACCTTCCTGAGGATAAAAATATAAAATTTACATGAAGATCACAGGAACAATGCAGTCTGGTCTCTGCAGTTGAACTTACTTCAAGAACTGGGTCACCATTAAGAATTCCAAAATTATGTAGCACAAACGAGGCAGTGGCAGTGATGTGATCCACAA
>JAPTSV010000786.1:2041998-2065658 GCA_026979955.1 Megalurothrips usitatus | reverse complement strand
AACTCTGTCGCCAAGATTTGATCTTGGACCCCGCCGCAGACATCGCATACTCCGCCCACAACGCCACGGCCGTGCAGACGGCGTCGGCAGCGACCCTGCACCTGTCACTGCTTCAACATTCCTGTGACAAGTTAGTGGAATGTGGACCGTGCAGTGAAGTGATGTGACCAGTCCATTCCTTGTGCGGTAAGTGCTTTAAATAATTACTTATCTGGCAGGTTATCTGAAGGCTAGAATTTCAAAGAAGGTTGAGACCTTAGTGTCTACCCTTGTAAGTCACGCAAATTTTTTTCCTGGTTATTAACTGTGCTGGTGTTTGTCAGGGACACATATCAACTCAGTTTTAGCATCCTTTTAGCATCTTTAATTCGGTGGTAATGGCCGTTAAATGTCACCCTCAATCATGTTAGTGTTGTTAATGAGCGACCTCCATCAGAGTTTGCGTGGCATTGTGTTGCCAAGAATGGCTGCAATGTATCTTGAATGTAAAAACAATGTTTATTTTAAGAAAACTCCAATAATGTAAACAGATGATAAAAAAAAATATTGTGTTCAGATTTGTATTATAGTCGAGTCAGTCGAATTTAGCTTTCATCTCGGACTCAACTTCAGGACCGAACAAGTTAGCAGGAATAAATATGACACAAAAAAAGTCCATGTGCAAGGTATAATGAGTTTAGCCGTAAATACTGACTACCAAGGGCCAATATGTTTACTTAAATGCTTGTTGCAATACTCAATTCTCAGTCAACCTAGGAAAGCAATTGGGTGTTTGATAGCATTGAGAGTTCAGGAAAAGACATGCAAAATTAAATGTTTTAAAATGTAGCTCAAGTATTATGAAATATGGTTTAATAGCATTGCTTTTTCCTTTTTGTCTCTGATAGGTATTTCCAGCCATTCCTCTGCATGGAAGTCATTCCAGCCCAACCTTATGCTCGTCCCAGTTGGATACCGAACTGGGCTTCAGAACTGGTATTGATTTGGTTCCGTGTCAAGTTCTTCCACAGGTGTGTTAATCTATTTTGTTTTTCAAGCAATTGATGTGTGCAACTTTACATGCTTTGAAGCTCATGTATGAAGTGTTAATTTTGCAATAGATATTCCCTGACTAGTGCTCCTGTATTTTACAGTGTGTAGCCATGTCTAATTCTTTCTACATAGTTGGTCTGACAATTGAGTTGTTGATGGCTTTAAGCACTGGGGAAATGATATGGGGAGGAAAAAGTTTTAAAGTGTGGCTGAAGTATTATGAAATATAGTTTAATATCATTGCTTTTTTTCTTTTTGTTTCTGATAGGTATTTCCCACCTTGCTTCTGCATTGAAGTCATTCCTGCCCAACCTGGTGCTCGACCCAGCTAGAGACGGAACTGGGCTTTAGAACTGGAATTGATCTGTGTCCGTGTCAAGTTCTTCTACTGGTGAGTTCATTAATTTTGACTTTTAAGCAAATAATATGGGTGCAACTTTACATGCTTTGAAGCTGAAGTATTAAGTATTAATTTTGCAACAGATAGGCCTAGTCCACGACCCGCAGGGTGCGCGGGGCGCGCCTGTGTCCCCGCGCCGCACTGTGCCCCCCCCCCTCCCATCCCCGCGGGTGCCGCAGGGCCTAGTCCACGACCCGCAGGGTGCGCGGGGCGCGCCTGTGTCCCCGCGCCGCACTGTGCCCCCCCCCCCTCCCACCCCCGCGGGTGCCGCAGGGCCTAGTCCACGACCCGCAGGGTGCGCGGGGCGCGCCTGTGTCCCCGCGCCGCACTGTGCCCCCCCCCCCCCTCCCATCCCCGCGGGTGCCGCAGGGCCTAGTCCACGACCCGCAGGGTGCGCGGGGCGCGCCTGTGTCCCCGCGCCGCGCTGTAGGGTTCGATAGCCTCTGCGGTGGTCAGTGTGAGATCCCCTTCACGCGGCTGGTTCGCATGGTGCTGAGTGGGGACGGGGACGGGACTTGAGGAGGGCGAGTCCAGTTCTGCAAGTGGAAAATTTTGGATGGGGCGCGAAGGACGAGGTGACGTGGTGCCTTGGGGAGGCGGGCCCCTGGACCCAGCCCCCAGCCGAGGCCCAGAGGTGCGGTGCGCCCTGCCCAGCCGCCTGGGATTATCCAAGCAGGGAGGCGCAACACTGCGCGCTCCCTGTCAACAAGAGGGCGGTCCGAGCCCGCCCTGCGCGCAGGCCGAAGCAGCTCAGCTGCAGCGTGGCAACACTCGGACTCGGGGCGGGGGTCCTCCCTGTCTCGGCCTGGGCGCGGCGCGCTGCAGCCGCACCCTGACCTGACGTCACTTGGATAATCCCAGCGGCCTCCCCACCCCACTGCAGCGCGGCAGGAGAGGACCGCGGCCGTGCCGCCGTGCTGTGAGCCGACGGGTGAGCGCGGTCAGCTGGCGGCTGGCGCGCGCCCCCAGCTACCTGGGCTGCCCTGCCTTGCCGGCCGCACCGCACCTCGGACTGCGTTGCAGCCGGGGAAGGGCGGAGTAGTCCGAGGGGTGGCACGGGCTGGCCGGAGGGGACAGGCCGGAGGCCGGCGATTACTAAATATCAATAGAGTATTCCACTGAATCCCAGACCGAAAGCTGGGAGAAGAGCACAAGCACTATAAGATGGGGATATCTTTTTTTTTTTGGGGGGGGGGGGAGTAGGTTTGTTACCGTTTACCGCCTCTCTCCCCCCCCCTGCTGATGTGGGATTCAGTCCTTGAAACATTGATGTGACGGCGAAATACATATTCCCAGCAGGTGCGGCTCCGGCTCTACGCCATGGCGGGGTGGACACGACCTCGCCGCCACTTCGCCGTCACGGCCGCTGCAGACCCCTCGCCATTCTCATCGGCCTCAGGGAAGCGAGGGCCTGGACATCTGCGGGTGCGGGGCGTGGCCGCTGACGGCCTCCCTGTACAGCCTGCCGGCGCGGGCGCGGCCGTGGCACCCCGTCACAGGCGCTGCCGCCAGCTCGGCTCCCCAGCCCTGCGGCCCCCGGCCCGGCAGCTCGCGGCGGCGCGGCGTCGCCGTGTTGGACCACGGGCAGCCCGGGCCCTGGGCGGCGCACATGGTGGTGTACGTCAAGTTGACAGCACCGCGTCATCCGCCCGGGCTGCCCGTGGTTCAACACGGCGACGCCGCCGCGAGCTGCCGGGCCGGGGGCCGTGCTGGCCGTGCGCGGTCGCCACACGCCGTGCGCACATCAAGGACGTCGTTGCTTTGGAACGGCGAGCCGAAGTCGGCCGGCGCGTCAAACGCCCCCCTGGTGTGTCCGATAAGAAGTCAGCCCCGCCCCGCCCTGACCGTCCGTCCTCGTATGCTAGTGAGCTCCCCGCCCCGCCACCGCGGCGCGGCACACCTGGACTAGAGTCCTGCACCTCTCGGTGTAGGACTCTAACCTGGACCACCCCTACGACAGAAGTCACGTGACTGATTTCGAGGGAAAGAGGGGGGGGGGGCATAAACTCTGGGAGGGGGGGGGGGCATAAACTCTGGGAGGGGGGGGGGCATAAACTCTGGGGGGGGGGGGGCTCATTGCTCATAGCCATGGTGCCACCAAGGACGTAGCGAAGTGGTGCACCACTGTCTTCGGAGAACAGCGAAGATGTTCTTTTTACATTTTGATACCTGACTTTTTGATTTTCGTCATTTAAATTTATTATTATGGTCATTACCTCTCTAAACCAGCATTGCTCGTCTCTTTCATTTTCTTATAGTATGTTTCAAAGGAAACCCTTACAACTTATTCATATTTTCAGAAATATGCAGCCATTTAGTTAAACGTCCAGTTCCTGTAAATGTCTCCGTTTTGAAAACCAACTGTTGAGACTTCGAACATCAGCAACAAGTTCTTGTGTAGGGATTGTTTCTAACATACTCCCATAGACAGGAAATAAATTAAAAGTCTGATTACCAAGTACATAGAGGTGTGAAAATTCATAAATTTAAGGTATTGTGGCCATTATTGGTTTGTACTCTCCCCAGGCATTCACAAACAAGATATAGGGAGCCCTGGCAGACATTTAAGTGTATTTTGGGCAGCTTATTAAAGTTATCGTTGTTTCTGAAAAAGCAGACCTTTGGTTGCTTTAAAGCATACCATAAT
Source organism: Megalurothrips usitatus (assembly GCA_026979955.1). Classification (NCBI taxonomy): domain Eukaryota; kingdom Metazoa; phylum Arthropoda; class Insecta; order Thysanoptera; family Thripidae; genus Megalurothrips; species Megalurothrips usitatus. The sequence goes on along the minus strand of JAPTSV010000786.1, from coordinate 2,061,579 downwards.
ATTTGGGTATCATATTCAGAAAGAAAGTACCTTTCTATACCCTTTAATATTGAGCCAAAATTCACTTTGGGTGTTGCTCCTGTTTGTTGGCTGAAATCACTGAGACAAGTTCCCTGACCTCTCGGAAAGTATCGGACATTGGGGATAGATTCCTGAATGACCCTACACCACTTCTAAACGTTTGAGGTTGTTTCTATGTTGACTTCTTTTATTATCCAGTTTGTGTAGTGCTAGCGATGAAATGTTTGCACCTCCCTTTCAATAATTTTCCCCCTTTCTGTTGCAGATGTTTCCCCTACATTACATTGTATAAGGCTGAGGGCCTTGTGCCGTGGACGTTCTTTTCATCAATCGAGTAAATTTTTATACTTGCAAACAACGTGAGACTTCTCAATAAAACTGGCTGTCAACATCGATTTGCACTGTCTAATTATTTCATAATGTTATTTGGTCTCAAATGTATAGTGTCTTAAACACAAGGTTAAAGAAAGTGGGGAAGAAATGCGAAATAACTAAAAACGTGCTTTAACTGTGGCTTTCGTATACTGTGGTTGCTTTGATTTTCTCGTGAAGTGATTGGAACTCTTTTCTGGAGTGCTGTCAAGAGTAAAGTACACAGAAAGAGGGATAGAGAGTGTTTATATTTGTTGTCACTCAGAATGTGTTACATTTAGACACCCTAGCAGAGCTTACAGGTTTTACTGTACTTGGGGTTCAATTTTGTGAAGAAGTAAATGGTAGAGAATATTTACATTACTGCGTTAGCATATGGCTCTTCACTTTTCAGAGTTCACGTTTCAAAAAATCTGCCAATACTTGCAAACCTTCTTTATTTAAATGGATGCCATCAGGTCTCTCAGAACGTCCTTTCCCCATTGTCCTGTACAAACATGCACCAATTAATTAAGAGAAACAAATACCATCTCAGAATAGCTTTTGTTATATTCTTCTACTTACTTTTCAAATAGGGAGGCAGTGGCGTTTCCCAAACTGTCTTCCAGCTCAGCATGTAGTGCCAGCGCACGTACCTTGGGCCCTGTTAAAATGAATACAGAATGCATTACAGGTTTATAAGAGATTGAAGCAGATCAATTTTTTTTTTCAAATTCTGGTTGGGCTACCTGTACAGCTAAGAATATTCCTGTTCAATGCCTTTTGACGAGTAAAATATTTTTCTTGACATTGTTCTTCTCTTCTTGGGATTGGTGGCACTGTGAGAAATACGACTTCTTCACAGTGTGTCTTCAAAATTGTTCGCAGCCTGTCCAAGAAACCTCGTACTTTGTTGAAGTCACTGCGCTGTTGATGAAACATATTGATATGAGAGACGGAAGTGACAAAAGTGTGCAGTATAATATTGCCATAGGTGTAACCTAGATTTCACATTACCATTGCTATATCTGAGCTGCATTTGAGAATATCATTCGTCCCAATAAGCACTGCTACTTTTGGTGACAAATTTTCCCGTTGTTCCTTCACAAGTTGAAGCAGCTCCTCTATTGTTAAGCCGGACTTGCACAGACCAAGTTGCTTTGTCTTGAACCGATCTGGAAGAAAAATTCTCTTATAAATATAGTAAACTTCTATGGCTTTGGCAGGACGAGTAAGAAAACAGAAAACAGCCATGACACTTACCAAAACCGATTACATTTTCTCCATGCTGCAGGGCAAAGCGGAGCATATTACTATCACCTAGCAGTTCATATCCGTAAAACATTGGATTGACCTGTTAAAAAAAAACACTGTTAAAATGTCTTATATGTTTTACACTAAAAAACTAAGTAAAATGTAATTATGCTCGTTATCTACCAAGATGTAAAAATAAGTTTGCTTCACAGCAAGTTCCAAACGAATTTAAAAGAAAATCAAACTCCAAACTCAATCATTACAATGAAAGTGTGAAAGACGTATCATTTTTTTAAAAACAATATTGAAGAAGCATTATTTTAAACCGAAAAGAATGATTGCTCATTTTCCTATTCTAAGTATATTCATTCTTTCACATGTGGAAGAAAACTCAAATAGCAGGGCATTTTTAAGGAGAGGAGAGGACTTCCATGCTTTGTTTAAGTTAATGTGTTCCCCAAAACATACATTTCAACATACAGCACTCGATAAAAGTTTGTGCTAATCACCTCAGGGAAGCATTAGAGTCACAGGCCTGAAGGTCCAATGGTCAAGTTTTGAAGTCATAGACTGCTGTTCTTGCAGCAATCGTGTACGAAGTGAGAGTACTTACCCCGGTAACATCCATTTGTATTGTTATCTGGCTTCTTCACCACTAGTCTCAGTCAAACACGAAGTACGCTTGCTTTCTGTCACTTTCTCGCCAATAATGCTTTCACCAAAACAAACAAACACGTCCGCGCGCTCGCTGGTATCTGACAGGACTGACCGCACCGGCTGAGGTGCGCGACACATGCCCAGTGCTTCCAAATGGATATCCACCACTACGCCCAGGCAAAGTGAAAATGGGCAGTGACCACAACCGCAGCGGCAAACTCTTTGAGACAACAATTACTGAGGTATTTTTTTCCTAAACCGTTTTACAGAAAGGGCCCAAAATTTTAAATATTACCGTAACCGCAACATCTATACCTCTATGAAGGAGGCAAGCCTTCTACCTACAGTGTAATTGTATCTCTGTTTCTTTTCACATTTGATCAATGCTTGGTACAAGGATATATAGAGTACAAATAGTACAACAAGGTGCTGTATGCTAAGAAAATATGAAAGCGCACAAAAGAGCCGTTTAAACAATCTCTTACCATTATGGCTAACTGATGATGCCATGCTTAGAAAACCATCCTCTCGCAGCATCACAGAGCAAATATGCAAAAGTCCAATCTGGAGAAAACAATACAAATCATTTAAACCAGTACATAAAAAAACACATCACCCACTAATATTAAAACATTGCACTGAACTTCACCTTGCAAAAGTGTCACACTTGTTAAACTGATGGGAGTCAAGACACCAGCAAAACTAGAATTTTGTAGTAAACTGGGCTCCTCTCCAGCTGAAACACTGCAGCTCTGGGATACAGCTGACGTAGTTAATATCCCCTTTTCCCCAGTTTTTCAGGGAGCAAGTTGAAAACTAGCGAGAAATCATCAAGCTATGAGCTTTCTATCTACTTTCAAACCTGGAACCAAGAAGAAATATTACTGCAAAGCTACTGCAAGATTATAACCCACGTCTAAAATTCCGATAAGCGGAGGCCAATTTCGTTAACGGATCCCCGTACCGTACGAGATCCTTTGTCATGCGGGATCTCTTGTCATACGGGATCCCTTGTGTGATACAGGCGTCCCTTGAGATGTACCGGATCCTTTGTGATACCGGATCCCTTAACGAAATTGGGCGATCCGGTACGGTGGCACGGGATCCCTAACGCTGGGAACGGATTCCCGTGCCGCGTGTGGTCCCGTGCGCTGGGAACGGATTCCCGTGCCGGGTAAGGGATCCCGTACGGTGGGAACGGATTCCAGGGCCGGGTAAGGGATCCCGTACGGTGGGAACGGATTCCCGTGGCGGGTAAGGAATCCCGTACGGTGGGAACGGATTCCCGGGCCGGGCAAGGGATCCCGTATGGTGGGAACGGATTCCCGTGCCGGGTAAGGGATCCCGTACGGTGGGAACGGATTCCCGTGCCGCGTGCGTACTACGCTGCGATCGGATTCCCATGCTGCCTAAGGGATCCCGCACGGGATCCAGTTGCCGGGCTGGCTAGCAGGGGCGTTAAGAAGGCAAAAGGCCGCACAGCACATGCCCGCACATTGCCGAAAGTGCGGCACGTTACGATGGAGCGCGCCCCTCACCACCCCAACAGTAGGGTGGTCCAAAATAAGCGAAATGTGAAAATGTTTATCGGACCCAACGAAATATGATGCGTTATGAGTTCCCGGGCCCGAAATACTGGCACAACTGACAAATAGATTTCGGCGTGGAGCGCGGGGCCGGTCACTAGTGGCTCTGCCGCGTGCGTACTACGCTGCGATCGGATTCCCATGCTGCCTAAGGGATCCCGCACGGGATCCAGTTGCCGGGCTGGCTAGCAGGGGCGTTAAGAAGGCAAAAGGCCGCACAGCACATGGTGCCCGCACATTGCAAGCGAAAGTGCGGCACGTTACGATGACACTTCCGCCATCCAAGCGCGCCCCTCACCACCCCAACAGTTGTGTGCAGTTGGCTTCCGTCCGTGTCCCATGCGCGTCTAAACCCGAGCGCCTTGTGCACCATGGTGTGCTCTTTCCGGTTTCAGCAGCCCAATGTTCGATCCTGAGTGAGAACCAATGTCAGAGACGCTGCTCGGCAAACCTGAGGTCATGACTGCTGAAAAGGGTTGAAGATAAAACACTTAAATCAAATGTTTAGTGAAATTTCAACAAACATATGAACAAGTGACATGGCACACAAGATCTCCCAACTTGCAGCACAAAACTATACTACCTTACAGACATAAATCACATTGAAGGAAAAAACACAAAAACTGTATTCCAATTTGAATGATTGGTGACAAAGATAATTTCAAACAAAGGCACACAAATATCCTCAACTACAGAATAAACTTTATGATAAAGACATAAAATTAAGCAACTAAAAGCTATTTCAATCTATGTATAGTGAAATAAAATTATGTTAAAAAAAAACAAAAAAATCACATGGTACACAACGCCAACCGCAATTAAAACTTGTGTTTGTCTTTGGACCTGTACAACCTGTACCTATACATAAATTGAGTTGAAAGAATAAACACTCGAAACTGTATTCTAATTTAAATGATTATTGAAATAAAATGATATGAGAAACCTTAAGAACCTTACAAGACCTCAGCATGTTTCCGAGCTTACAGAATAATCTAAACTTCTTGCTTTGGCTTTTTTGTAAGAAAAATATCTTTGTTGATGGTATTTTCTTTGGTGCCAAGACCAAATCCTCGCTCCCTGCACCATTTTTGTCCATCACGAATTGCATCATGGATTCTTTTTTTGGAGCAGCGTTCATGTTCTGTTGCTTTGTTTCTATCAATCCTCTCTTCCTTCATAACTCTTGCCAAAACAACATCTGCAATACATTTTATTTAGACACAAATTCACAGAGAAACACAGTGCGTAGAACTATATTTCACTAGGTAGTGCTTACTTGTGAGAGCCTTCATCCTATCCTTATTAAGTGCAGGCTTTGCTTTCTTGGATTCCTCCCCTTTGCCCTTCGTGCCTTTCTTTGTGCCTTCAATAGAAGATGAAGCCAGAATCTCATGTCCGAAGATAGCAATAGCCGACTCTTTAATGAATTTGACATCTTTTTTGGCTCCAGCAGGAATTTTCATGATCATGTCTGTAAGTTCTGGAATAACATCCTCTGGCCAGTCACTTAAAACCTCATCCTGAGAATCCATATTGGTTTCACACAGCAATTTCGCACCACCTACAGCGAAGACATAATGAATTGAAAAAAATACTGTCCCACTAAGTGGGACACTGGTAGGCCCGAAGTTTTGCACATGATTAGGCATTTTGTAGATTTGTAGATACTGTCTCACTCTGTGAGACACTGGTAGGCCCGGAGTTTCGCACGGGTTTGGGTTGGTTACGTTACCGCCTATTTAAATTTTATGAGCTTATTTAATTTTGTTTTTTTTTTAAATGAAAGGATATTTGAAGGTATGTATTAGTTTTGTAATGGAACGGGGCAGTTTTAAAATTACAGTTTTACAGTAACGGTCAGTGCACCGTTTTATTCTCATACGCGGGCCGCCCAGCCCTGGCCTGCAAGGTGTTGTCCCCGCCCGGCTTGGCCCGGCGGCCCGACAATGCACGTCTCGCTCTGAGTCTCGGGTCCCTTGGCTTGTTGTGCGTACTCTAGGGTAGAGGGGAGGGGTAGGGTCCCACCGAAACGGTCCGCCTGCCTTGAGTCGCCACTCTCGTAGCCGTGGCTCGGCCAGGCCCCGGCTCGACTCGGCACATCGACAATGGGTACCCGGCAAGGGCTGCGCAACAAAAAAGAAGGACGGAAGATTTGGTGGTGGTCTAGAAAAGGATGGAATAGCGGATGCAGCCAGCTGGCGAGCCGAGCAGGGGTAGCTCTGTCCCTTTCTTTTGCCATTGGATGGAGTGAGATAGCTGAATTTCAAATGCGTTTTTACGCTTCCTGTTACATTTTATAACTTTAAAAGTAGGTTTGCTGTACTTGCCCAATCACCCCCGATAATTCTGTCAGACAGATTTTTGATTTTTTGCCTCGTTATCGATCTACAGCAATTGGCCCTGTGGACCATAGATGCGCGTATAGTTGCGTCCCTTTCTTTCGCCATAAGAAGAAGTGAGATAGCTGACTTTTAAATCGATTTTTCGGCCACTTGGAAGCTTTTTCAAAGTGTAAAAACACGTCAGCGTGGCCTGCAAAAGTATCCTGCGTCCATGTGCACAGTTTCAGAAAATTCGTATAGAGGGCCATAAGGGCAATGCTTAAAAGAAAAAAAAGTCCAATCGGGTCAGACTATAAGGCAACTCCGTTTCACTTCGTGCCTAATAATATTAGTAACATAGTATAGAGCTAAAAAAGAGATATGCCAGGATAATTAAATTCTGACCTTCGACATCGTCATTATCAGAATCGACTGTGGGACTAACTGATGGAAGGTTCCCATCTTGCTTCGTGGAGTCTGAAGGAGAGAAAAAATGGAACTATTGTAATAAAACCGAATAAAACACTATTTAAATTCTGTGCCAAAATTTGTTACCACAATATACAAAAGAAAACACGAAACTTCCCACATATTTCATCAGATATTAGAAAAGCAATGCATTTGCATGCAACCACTATGGCTTACCAGATGTTTTTGGCACAGAGACTGCTTTGGGGTAGGACTGGGTACCAGCAGAAGCACTGGAATTTCTGCACTTGCATTTTGCTGTGAAGAATAGTTAATATAAATGAGGAGTGACTATGGGTAATAAATGTTACTTTAACTTCAACTTCACACACCTCGAAACTTATCAAAATCTGCCTGTAGGGCAGATAGCTTTGATTTCATCTCATTTTCTGCAGCTATCAACCTTTCCTGCAGATTCAAATTTAAGTTTGTCACCCTCTGGATTGTCTTCTTTTGGATTAGTATTTCTTCTTTGGCTTGAACATACTTTCTTGGGGTGTAATCTGGATCCACTTTTAATTGATTTTGGACCTCAAGATCGCTGGAGTCTGTGTCTCTGTATAAAGTTCTCCTTGGCGCAGTAATTGACAATCTACGAGGTGGTCGTGCAGGTCCTGCTGACATAAACATGCACGAGCAAGACGTGCAACAAACCATGCTAGGCACAATACTGCATGACAGTTTACGGTGTTAATAATTTACCTGGCACATCAGGTGGTGTGGGATGAACAGGAATCGTTGTATCATTGTGGTCGTCATCTTTAACATCTTCATTATCATCAGTATCATTGTCATCATCAAGATTGTCCTCATCATTTTCATCATCACCATTGTCATCATAATGATTATCATCTTCATCATTTGCATCATTGCCGTGGTCATCATAACAATTTTCATCATCATTTGCATTATCACCAGAAACATCACTCCAATCCCCTAGATCATTTACTGACAAATTCAGAAGAAACAAAGACAAGCATTACATAAAAACATTTGACACTGTGAAAAATATTATCCAAAAAGAAAAAACCAAAAACAAACGTACTTTCATCAACCACTTTGGCAACTTTCACAACATCAGTGGAATTAGACGTCTCCGGAGCTGCAGCAGTACCTTTACCATCTTTCCCTGTGGTTCCTGCCGGCTTCACCTGCTACAGAAAAAGAAAACCCACACATATAAACAAATCCAAATGCATGGTAAAAAGGAAACGGATATTATAAAGAAATTTAAGATTACCACAGATTTTCTTGAGACAGCAGAAGTAGTTTCATTTACTTTCTTGTCACTATTCACATTATGAGTAGAAATAGAGTTTTCTGGAGCTGCAGCAGTACCTTTACCATCTTTCCCTGTGGTTCCTGCCGGCTTCACCTGCTACAGAAAAAGACAACCCACACATATAAACAAATCCAAATGCATGGTAAAAAGGAAACGGATATTATAAAGAAATTTAAGATTACCACAGATTTTCTTAAGACAGCAGAAGTAGTTTCATTTACATTCTTGTCACCATTATTCACATTATCAGTAGAAACGGAGTTCCCTGGAGCTGCTGCAGTACCTTTACCATCTTTCCCTGTAGTTCCTGCCGGCTTCACCTGCTACAGAAAAAGACGGGCCACACACATAAACAAAACCAGATGCATTATTAAAAGGTAACAGACATTGGTACAAAATATATAAGGTGTACCTGTAATTGATTGCTTCTCAGCAAGCTCATTTTCTTCCTCATCATCTACACAAATAAAACAAAAAAATCAGAAGGCAAACACAGAAACAAAGGCTGCATGTGAACATATCCAGCGAACAAACCTGTTGCAGTGGGAAAGCGTCTTTTAAGACTTTCCCTTAATTTCTCCATCTGAGGTGAGATATGGTTTGTTTGCCTTTTCTTCTTCAAGGTTTTTTCTGCCACTTTCTTCTTCTAAAAAAATAGGAAATAAAAATTAGAAACAGAATCAGATCTGATTGATTAACATACACCTCCATGGTTACCTTCAATATGACAGGCTTTCCGTTCTTTCGCATGGTGGGGGATGCCCTCAACTTCTGTTCTGTTTGCTCTTTGGCAACGATCTGTTTCTTTGACTTCCCTTCGTCGAAGGAAGTGAATTTGCACTTGGTCAGACCTACCGAAATACGTTTACCATTCTCAAGCGTTTCCAGTAGTTCAGCCTCCGATTCTGAAAAGAGAGAGCAGAGGAGAGTTAAATTAGTTTGGTGACTATGATAGAACAACAACTTCCTCAAACAACTTTGTCCTAACAATGCTTGGCTACTCTAGAGGTATTTAAATTTAGTGATGAGATTTGAACGCTCTTTGACGATGATAAAGTAAGGGGTCTCAACTAGATATGATAAATAACCTAACTTTGCAATCGGTTTTAGACTTGGCTGATTTCAGTTTCTTGGTTTCAGCGTGTCAGAAAAACAAATCTGCATGGATGCAGCAACAATCTAACCACAATTCCAATTTCGCTTGGATGAGTTTTCTGAGTAAAGGCGTCTGAAACCTTAATGTCCACGTACCTTTAACCACCAAAACAGACGCCCGGTGGTATCCTGCTCTGTTTCGGGCCGCCCCGACTTCGAAAACAGGTAATGTAGGCACTCGTTTCAGCATTTTAGATGGCGAGTCAATTGGGTCAGGGCTCCAAAAGGTCTTGAATAAATACTGTTTATCCCAGCCGTTGGTCCTCCAGTTCTTAGGAAAGTTATATATGTATCGCAGAGGCCGGATGTCCTTCTCATCTTCGGAGAAGGCGACGTCCGCAGCTGGTTCATCCGCCCCAACAGAAGTCGTGAACTCCATTTCTGGAGAACAAACCGTGTTTTGCATTTCGTAAGCCTGAAACTCTGAAACTACTGCACGGAAACTTTGAAATTCACTTGCGCCAGCGCCAAGATGGCTACCACGGCCACATGGATTGTAACGGTCACGCAGGATGTTCCGAGCCGTTAATTTTTGAATTCCCAACTGATTCTATTCCCAATATTAAGGCAACAAATATCCAATTTACAATCTGATCAGTTCAATTACCTTTTAAGACGCTGGATGTAGATGAAGGGCAACGTTAAAACAGGCAGGCGCGCGAGCAGCAGCAGCGAGCGAGCCGGAAGCGAGCGAAGGGGCGCCCAAACGCGCGCAACCGCCACATCAGTGGCGGTGGCGTTGCCAACCTTCACATTATACACCATTATTCGAAGTTCGTTACTTTATATATTATTTGGAGTTCAAAAGTACATAAACAAATCTATAAATTTTACTCCCATTTAAATGTTTCTTCCCTTCAAGCCGTTTGCTTGAAAGTCCGTAAAATAATATTGTTTTGTTGTTGGAAGATGGTGCGATTTTGATGCACCTGGCTCGTCTTCTTCACGACTTCCATCCGAGGCCACCAATGCCAATGGGCGATCTCCTCCCCCGAACCAATAGTTTCGACGTTCGTCCGGCGCTGCCGGCACCGGAGGCCGTCAGCGTGATTTGTTTTGGTTCAACTTGTTCCGTGTGCACCGGCCGCAGGTGGAACTTGCTTTAGTTTTATGTAAGTTCTAAACATGAACGTGCTCACGTGTCAATTACGCCGAACGCTACATTTTCTGTGTGATGTGAACTAGCTTCCTTTCTGTATTTGAGAACATAAACAGTCCTGTGCACGCTCGTTTGATTTATTTTTCAGGCCGTTGGATTTTATTAGTGCTGGCCATGAGTTCAGGAAGTGGTGGTGAACCGCCTAACAAAAAGAAAAGGGGTCCATACAAACAGTGGCTCCATAACCCATTGATACCTATTCCACCCTCAACCATTCACTCAAGAGAGTTAGCTGCTCTGAGTAAGTAAATCCAGCAGCGATATGCATTAATGCCCTGTGTTCACTGCATAATGGCCATCTGCTTTGAAGGAGCTGCGGAGAAGGACAATGGGAGCGACAATGCTTCTACATCTCTGCAAGTGGATGCCACCGAGTCTGACTCAGGGCAACAACAGAATTGGCAGACCCATGATGAAACGCCTGCGGATATTCCTCCAGTTGCTGCAGATCAACTTGGTGATTGTGAAACGTCAGCAGAAACACCCGTAAGTGCGATGTGTTTGTGTGTAAGCTTCCTAACGGCAGTCCACAGGTGTTAGATTATTTCAATTGTATTTTATATGAAGTTTTTGATTTTTTGCTGGTCTAGTTGTGAAGATTAAAGGTTTCTTCTGTATTTCTCCTCACTTAACATCAGATGCGATTGAAACAAGCCTTGAAACAAAGCTATCTTACACATGTGGAGAGATAATTAATGCAAGGTCAATACTTTTCACTATCAAGGGATTCTCTTTGTTTCAGGAAAAGGAAACGGATAGAAAAAATTTCATCAAGAAGCATCGTCTGAATGATAATCTTCATCCTCAGTCTCATCTTTCAAAACTGGATGTACTGCTAATGATACTTCACATGGCAGTGCGGCATTGTCACACTCAGCACTTTATAGAAGATCAAATCAGTTTTGTGAACACACTGTTTGTTCTAGACGTATCGCATTACATTTTTAAGACCTTGTTCAAACCCTCAGTTACCATGACCAAGCACTATTATTGTGTTGATTGCAACGTTTATCTTGGGAAAGACCAAGACTTTGTGAAACCGGAATGTCCTGAGTGCAAGACATTCATTCAGAGATCTTCAAGTGATCTGGTTGTATGTCCTGACTGCAAATTTTGTGTGGGTTCTGCAGAAGACTTCACTGCAAATGAAAGAGTTCTGTGCCCCAAATGTTCGAAAGATTTTGAAGTAAATTCCAGAGTTCCTGATGGTGGTGCTATCTGCTTAAATTGTAACTTTTATATGGCAAGTAAAGATAGGTTTTTAAAGAGAGTTAAATTTTGCCAGTGCTCCAAGTGCAGCAAACAGGTGAATGTTAAATCAGTCACCTCTCGTAACTATTTTATTACATTTTCTCTTCGTGAGCAGATCGAGGAGTTTCTGTCGAAGCCTGGATTGAAGTTTGTTTCACGCACTGGCAGAGATCATACAGTCATCTCAGATATTTGCGATGGAGAATTTTATCGGAAGCTAATGGATCCTGGTGGTCCTCTTGAAGATGAGAATGCTCTCACTATAACTGCAAACACAGATGGTGTGGTGGTGCAAGAGGGTGTAGAGAATGACTTGTACCCAATTTGGTTTCACTAAAATGAAATAGTACCAGAGCAGAGATTTAAGCAGGACAATCTTATCTTGGGTGGGGTGTGGTTTTCTAAATCAGCTCCGAACATGTGCATGTTTCTAGAGCCATTTGTCCATGAAGTGGTTGAATTGGGTCAAAATGGGGTTCATCGCACTCTTTCAAATGGGGCTTCTGTAAAGTGCCCTGTATTTCCCCTAATGTTTTCTTTGGATTCAGTTTGTAAGCTGAAAGTGGTTTGTCAAAGGCAATTCAATGGTAGAATGGGTTGTTTGTACTGTTACCATCCAAACGATACAACAGTTCCCACTCTCAACCAAAATCAAAAATTTTATGACCAAGAATCTGTGTATGGTTTAAGAACTGAAGAAGAAGTTGTAAGGGATATGATGGAAGCAGACAGACTTCAACAAGAAGGGATGTTGGGCAGTAACAGTGTGAATGGCTTTTTAGGAGTTTCTGTATTGCTTAAATTTACGGATCTGCTTGATTCATTCTCCCGATGTCCATTTAACATTGTTTGGGGATTTTCTATCGATTATATGCACGCTGCCTTGGAAGGAGTGGCTTCTGACCTTTTCAATATAATTGGCAATATTTTAACCCCTGCGCAACTTCATGCACTGGATGAGCATTTGCAGAAGATAACCCCCCCTCAAGAAATGACACGCCGCCCAAAGTCTTTCAGCGCAAGAGGGTATTGGAAAGCAAAAGAGTTTAGAGCAGTCTTGTTATATTATATTTTACCTTGCTTAGATGGTGTACTAGCTGATAAATATTATTCAAATTTAAAGCTTTTTGTAAACTCTATGCACATCTTACTGAGTGATTTTATCACTCGTGATAAGCTTACAGAGGCTGCTACTTGCTTAGACAATTTTTGTGTCGGTTACCAAAGACTGTATGGTATGGTGAATGTTAGTTATAATCTGCATGTATGTAGGCATTTTACGCAGCAAGTTAAGCAATACGGGGGACTGTGGTGCTACAGTAATTTTGTATTTGAATCTGGGAATGGTTATTTACTAAGACTGGTAAGAGGGACTAAAAGTGTTGCAAACGAGATTGCTGTGAAACACTCCACTGTCAAAGTGGCATCTAAAGTGATTGCAGGCGACAATGGTGTCAGCAAAAGTGCTATAGAGTTCTGCTCACAGATTTTGAAGCGTGAGTACCCAAAAGAGGTGGCTGCAGACAGAGCGCCTTTGCTTTTATCTCAGTCATGTGCAAAAGTCAGTGAACGTGAAACGGTAATGTTAAGAGAGAGCAATGTTACAGTATCTGGTGATAATGATGTTTCTTATTACAATAGAGTTATCAAGGATGGTATTGTTTACTGCTGCAAGTCTTATACAAAAGCTAAGGTGTATGATGATAGCTGTGTTCAGCTAGAAGATGGAGGTTTTGTAGTCATTGACAAGTTTGTGAAGTCTGAGTCATCTGAGCTCTTATGTATAGTAAAACCATTGCGTATAGCACATGGTATAGATATCATTGATGCCATCAAAAGGTGTGCCTTTCATTTGTGTGACTCTTCAGTGATAGTCACATTTTCTAGCGTGAAGCGAAAATGTTTTCTTGTTACTGTTGATCAGAAAAGCTATGTGTGTAAGGTTCCCAATTTTTATGAAAGAGATTAGTGACACTGTGATGTTTTGACCAGTATGTCTCACTTTCTAATTTTAACTTTGCAATAACACCAAAAGGATGTTCTGTTATTGCTAATTATCTCATTTGTTGCAATCGGACATTTTTTGTAGCCAATAATGGAAACGGTGTATGATTTTACAGTCATATAGTGAATAAAATTAAACTGAGAACTTAAACATATCCCATTTTTTATTCCCACTCTCCACTCTCCACATATATTAGAAGAATTTTGTGGTACATTGATAAAAAGTCCTATTTTTTAAGTACTATACTTGTAAATCTTAAAGGTGTCCAGCGGCCGTTTATATTTTTTTATTATTCACATAATGTCAAGATTTTGTTTAAGTGTGGATGGGTAGTAAAAAAGGTTATTAATGAAAGGTGCAAAATCCTTCTCATAAAAGGTGAGCCATTAATTGCTTTAAACTAAAATGGTTCAGATCTCTTCCTCAGTAAGTAATTCAAAGGGAGCATGGCAATGCCATTTTTAGAAGTAGAGTTGGTCAAATTAAATACATCTCAAAATATATTGGCTAATGGATGCATCGCATGTACCAAAATCAACATCTCCACAAAACGGGTACGATACAAGATTCCCTTGTAAATTGATAGTCATGTCTTGTTGTTCTCTCAAAAGAGGAAATTTTGCTTTCTACTCCCTACTCTCTAATCTACTTTCTAATCCCACTTTGATCCTCTGACGACGTATCGGATCCGGTATTGTCTTAAAGGATCCTGTGCGACCACTCGGGATCCCGTAAGCCCATACGGGATCCCTTGCAACGCATCGGCTTTTAAGCCCTCCCGGGGTCCCTTGCATTATACCGGATCCTGTATGTCTTCTCGGGATCCTTTCTACTACTCCGGATCCTGCGTGCCCTCCCTGAATCACTCATACCGCACCGGATCCTGTGTGTTGCTCTAAAGGATCCCGTATGCTCTCACGGGAACCCGTATGCTCTCACGGGATCCTGTATCACCTTACGGGATCTCGTGAGAGTTTAAGGGATCCTTTATCAGTACATCGGATCCCGTATGATCTCAACGGATCCCGTACGGTCACAACGGATCCGGCAAGATCTTACCGGATCCTTTGTTGCATACGGGAATTTTAGACATGGGAACTTTATCAGAAATATGTGATACAGCTTGCTTACCAAAATAAAATGATGATAATACAAAAGCCTCCATTAATAAGAGGCATGAACAATGGGTTAGTTCACTTCCTCCAAATATTTCAATGTATTTCAATATTAGCAGCTTGGAAATTGGGTCTACCTGTAAAAAAATTAAAATGATTCTTAAAAAATGTAGGCATAAATTGGAGAGTTTGGCCCCAAATCATCTACCTATGTAGAATGCCTCAGTACTAGTCTGATTTTCCACAAGTCTGCCCCAAAATAAATTGGTGACACCGGTGTTACTCATAAAAAATGAAAGATATATAAGCACACTCACAATCGTTATGAGAATGAAGTAGGTTTTCCTTGTCTTCTCCTCATGTTGCAGCAACCACAGGACATACCAACCTACGCAACAACAAATATTGGTCATTATTAAATGAAACAGAGGTCTTACTGAGGGGCGCTGAGAGGATATCACTGAGCAACCAACTACACAGGCTCAACACACTACTCACACACCACTTGATAAAGGAAATGAAAAAATATAATATTTAGTCACCCCGTCTTCACACATTTTGGGCGACACGCCAGCAATACACAACATTAGTTATAAGTAAGTAACAAGGACAAATTTAAGACCGCATCAGAGGAAAAGGACATGTCAAGATCACTAAAGAATAGGTCTCCACTTAAAAATGTACAATATACGCAACACTAAATGAAAAATAAAAGAAAATATGTCAAGACTGAGCCAGACCTAAAGAAGACTTACAAGTGCACCTAATCTTACACACACATGGCATGCCACAAACAAATCTATAATAATAAGTTTACACTAACTTACACAATTGTAAAAATAAAAATTATGTGTATTAGAAAAAAGATACCTAACAACACACAAAATGTACCATCCTGACAACCAAATTAAAACTTTGATCATATATGTTGATTGTTATGGAAGTGTTTCTATCCCCCCCCCCCCCCGCCAAACCCGTGGTGATGGAACTCACCCCGATATGAAATGTCCGGACTGCTCTATTCTGTTAGTCTCAGCAGGCGAGAGAGCTTTTTCGGTGCGACGCCCCCAATTACACCGGCACCACCCGCACATCACCATCCCCTTAGATTATACACGCTGCCCGCCAATCTGACGTTCTCTTTCTATCCTGAAGAAGAGGAGAAAAGACACAAGTCAATAACGCACACTTACACGTGCAGGAAAGAGAATCATGTCAAAACCCAATCACAGTGCGTAAAACAAAACACTCTTATTTTTTGCTGCAAAATTTGGGAGGACATCTCCTACGAAGAATGGTTCGTTATCTAGTTTTACCCGAGATTGATTTTGTAACTTTATTTAGTTACCTGCACTTACACTAACAAAACCCAGTCAAAACTATGAAGAGGCTTGCATGGGGTATAGTTGCAGGAGATTGGTTCCATGCAGTTGTAACCAAATGAAAGTAGGGGAAACCAACGGTGAACCTGACTTGGTTACATCTAGGTTACATCCAGGAGCAACAAATCTCCCACTTCTGGCTGTAACACATATAACTAGATAACTTATGCAAAAACAGATGTGCTAACCTCCTGGGAAAACGAAGAAGGTTGATCCCCGTG
The DNA here is from genome assembly GCA_026979955.1 of Megalurothrips usitatus. Lineage (NCBI taxonomy): Eukaryota > Metazoa > Arthropoda > Insecta > Thysanoptera > Thripidae > Megalurothrips > Megalurothrips usitatus. The sequence goes on along the minus strand of JAPTSV010000786.1, from coordinate 2,045,351 downwards.
CCATATGCACATTAGAGCGGTCCAAAGTCAGAGAAGCAAGGGTATGGAACACAAAAATCAGTATTCCATGTACCCAGACATTTGCAAATGCCAAACCTGACTAAACTTGTCTAATAAGAAACTTGACGAGTTCTTTAAAAGTGCAGAATATAATTATGAAATTAGGACACTAACTGCCTCCACCTAACCATAGCTTGACACTTTTTCTGCTTGCTTTCAATCTTAAGTTTTTTTCCCAACCCAAAATACCTGTTAATGTTTGTGTCTGCTGTCCTCCTTAGAACCTCTCCAGTTCAGATTTGGTGACGGCATATTCAATTCCTACGACCTAGAAGTGTGCCACAAGCAACAAGATTGTGAGGAACTCAATAACCAACAATGACTTTATGAACGGGTAAATACTGGTCATATAAAGTTACAGATCAGATACCTTGAAAAAATTTCTCCTTTTGATGTGCCACAAGTTATAGTATTCACAATTCCAATCATTTAGAGAAAATACAGACGATATTAAATCACTTCATGAGCATAATCCATAAACCTCATTGTCATATTCTTGACTGAATTGCTCAAGACCATCTGCAAGTTCAAATATATAAGTATAAAAGTAAAGTACAAATAATTTTTCAAAAATGCCAAAATAATATACTTGTAATGTAAATAAATGAAATGACAGCAGATGGAACAAGGAACATATATTTAGTGACACTCGTATCATTCACCTTAGAGCAATACAATCACTGGCTGCGATTAGATCCGCTTTCAACTTTAAGCAGACACAGAAATAAGCTATATGGGGAACTGCTTAAAACTATACGTAGAAAAAGAAAGCTGCTGGGCCTTCCTGGCCTTCCTTATGCTTCACCTGAACGTATAACGTAAGCTTCAGCACAATGTCACATTTCAAGAATGCAAAAAATACAGTTGCACTAACAAACCTTTACAGTCTTCACAGGGCCTCAAATTGAACATAATCTCGAACTCCTCCACAGAAAGATTTATCAGTTCAAATGAAGTCTCCGATGCCACTAACTCCTGAACTTACATATAGGCTGCTTGTCATCATTGGCATGGCATGCTTGTCTCAATCCGCAATAGTCAAGGTAACCGATGGATGTGGCTTCATCATTGTTGTATGTCCAAAATAATAGCCAAGTTTGTTCCTGTGGCAGAAACATCAAGATGCGATACTAGGAAGCCTACAGCACTCACATAACCTCACCTTGAAGTTTAATACATCTGGCATAAGAAAATTTTACATACTTCAATCACATTCCTTACTGCTAGTTGATACTGTCATACTGGTGTCAAATCACAATACCAGTTGAGTGTTGTATTCAGAGCCAGCTATATAGCCAACGCCAATGATAGTAACAGAATCTAGCATGGCAACAAGTCAAATCATGATGATACATTAAAGAGAATACATACACATCAGTGCATTCGACTAACCTGCACTTGAGTATGTAAAAAGGCACACATATGATGTTTGCACATTACACTTGTGCAAAACCATCAACACTTTGATGACGAAACGCATCCATGGTTCCTCTCCACGGATTATATGCTCCTACCTGCAAACCAAAAGTCAAGTCAACAACAGAAGCGATATTCCATTTCAAGCCCTTGTAACCTCAAAACTCTACATTGTAGGGAAAGGCCTGTCGGGCAAACACAAAATGCAGTCCGCAATTTGCCCGAAGGGCATTGCATAGCCACATTGCATTGATACATTTCCCCAGCGAAGCTAACATAACCTTGTAACGAGTTTACCAAGATCAGAATTCTTACGTAAATAATGAGGCAGTCCGCGGCGCGCCAGCGCAACACTCTAAAAAAATCCGCGCTGCTGCTTAACTATCTGCCGCGATGATACGACGTATTTACGCCCCAAATTTATAAATCTGGCGTAAGAAAATGCGGAGACCCGATCCTGCGAACCACACACCCACACGCCAACCAGCAACAATAAACAACAACAGCACGACGTTGCCTTCTCGCACGTTCTTGTTCCGGATACCCCGCAGTATCTCCCAGCTGCTTCCCGCGCTCCACTGGCTCCGTTTGAACACCAGTAGCGTACATACACGGCTCAAACCGGCAAACTATTTTACAGAAATAAAGGAACATATCAAAATTAGTTAACGAGCTTTGTTTTATGTTGTGTACCTGATTTTACTACAGAATAAGATAAACATCTAGCCATGTACACACTCGTCTGCAGCCCCGTGGTACTTTGTTTTCTAAAAGCTTACCATTCGGAGAAAACAGCACCTTTGGGTAGTATCAATAACCTCAAAGAAAAGATAATTGATTTCTGCCTAGAATTATTCAGGATAAACCCAGCCTGAAAACAACAAAACGGCTACGACAGTACAGTCGAAAAACCTAACCTACGCGCGTGCTCTTTTTCTTCACACTTAACTACTTACCATACAAAGCTTCAACCCAAATTCGGCAGATAATAATTGCTCACAAGTCAATAAAGTTTTAACAATAAAGTGACGCCATTGTTGTCCGCCTCGGCGCTCATGACAAATTTGCGATTACATCTTGACCGACGTTTCCTACTCTCGCATGTCCGTGAGAGTGCATGACGTCACGGTGAACGTCATGGTCTTCTCCCGACTACTCGGCAAACCGCAGCACCCATGGCGGGGAAATACCGGCGGGGAAATTTTAAAAAGCGCGTGGCGGGGAAGTTCTCTGACGGAGGACGGGGTACACTCGGGGAGCGACGTCCCTTGCGGCTCGAGCCAGGTATGTGGCGAATAAACATGGGGCCTGGGAGCATCGTTGAATCGCCGCAAACGATTGAAGGTTGGCATGTATTGTGGGTGAGAGGGAAAGGGGCGGGCCACGCCCTCGCAAGATCCGCGCGCTCTTTTGCAGAGAGCAGGCAGGCGGCCCTCAGCGTGTTGCTGTTAGGACTAGGTGTGGTTTTTGTTTAAGCCAAGGAAAACAAGGAGCCATTTCTTAAAAAAAAAGATTTATTTTATTCTTTTTTACAGTGTATGAAAATAATTTTAATTAATTTTAATTTTTTTTAATTTTAAGAAAAAAAATTGTACACCGGAGAATATAAAATAAATTTGGATTACATGTATATTTTTTTTTCTTGCCACGTCATCGAGCAGAGTCACACACACACTAAAGGCTAAACGTAGGATCTAGCACGTTTGCATCCAAACGCTGAAGCGCTCTGTCATTCACAGCCGACAGCAAGACTTTCGAGAAGAAACATGGAAAACGAAAGGTTAGTTCCATGAGAAATTCAGTGTAGGGATAATTTAACTGCATAGAAGACATGACTCGCTTTGCTCGCTGGGGGCTCCGCCCCCAGACCCCCGTAC
>JAPTSV010000786.1:2024661-2041498 GCA_026979955.1 Megalurothrips usitatus | reverse complement strand
TATCTGTACTAGACTGGGCCAACGCCGAGCACACTCGTCGGTTTGATCAACCTGGTATGAACCAGTTGATAAAGCTCGAGCAAAGTCTCTTTGCCGGGGGCAACTCAGCTAAAGCTTTGCTGAGCAAGCACCTGCGAGTCTCGATGATTATGCAGATTGTTTGAAAAAGCCACCTGCAATGATAAAACAATGTCTAGTAGAACAAGTAACTCCGTTAGTCATGCTGCTGCTGACTGTGCCTGAAACATTCACTTCCTGTGAGTGGTAAGAGGGGCCCATTCGTACAGGCCGCCATCTTGGGAGCCCATTCGGACAGGCCATTAACCCAACACAACCTAACCGGTGGGAGCCCATTCGGACAGGCCATTAACCTAACCTGATCCGCCGCCATCCTAACCTAAACGAGGGGCTTGAGTGAACATTCACCAAAAAATAAGATTATAGCCCAATCTTTTATTCTGAATGGTCTCTCAAGCGCCTGACGGTTAGGCAACACATCTCACGCCGCGCTGTACGCGGTAAGCCTTTGTCACTTCCCTCTCCTCTAGGACAGAGGTAGGGGGGAGCGCTGTGCTGAGCTACCAACTTTTGGGTAAGAAATATCCCTAGCTGTTTCCCACTGCGCCCTAGAGGCAAGCTAGATGGAGTCGTTAGAATTTTTTGTGCGGAAAATTCTATCCCCAGGAGGCCCCTAGGCGAAAATCGGTGGCTCGCGCGTCGCTCGCGCATCGCTCACTGTGAGCCATGGCGCACGCTCGGGCTGCCGTACGTCAGCATAGAGACGAGCCAGCGCATAGCTCGGCGGAGGGCGACGGGCGAGCGATGGGCGAGCTGGCTATGGCCGCGCTCGGCTCTCCGGAGAGCCACGGGCGAGCGATGAGCGAGCCACGGCATCGCCCTGCCGCGGCCAGCCGCCGCCCGCCGGCGGGCGCAGGGGTGGGGGGAGCGGCAGCGCAGGCCGTGGGGGCGGCGCGCGGGCGGCAGGCGAACCAGCGCGGGGCCCGGCCGCTAAATCACGCCCCGGACGGGCACCGTTAAAATTGTTCAATTTTATGACCTAATGCCACTGCGCAAGTGGAACGCCAACCCCGTAGGTAGTATGCAATATGCAAGGAAAATTTTGAAAAAAAATATTTTTTTACTCGTGAACGCCGGTGGTGGCGCCATAGGCGTCAGCGCTGCCGCCGCAGTCGGGAATGCTCATCCGCCTGCTGACTCCGACGGGATTTGAACCCGTCGCCCGATAGTCCGAGAGCGCGAACGCTGCCCCGGCGCTACCGAGCTTCCTTGAAGGGCTGCGTGCCGGCGGGCGTGCTGCTCCAGCCGGCCGCCTCCCACTCCCCTGCGGCGCGCCAGGAGCCGACCAATCAGCGTTCACCGGCGTCTGTCGTGATTTTTCTAAGTCCGAAGATCTCCGTAAAGGGCGACGCGCGAGCCGCGCGCAGGCTCTGCTGTGAGCGGCGGGCGAACCACGCGCTGGCTCACCGGCCGCTGCCTGAGCGCGCCTGGAGCGTAGGCAACCCCCCCGCGCGCGATGCAGTCGCAGGGCGCTGGGCGAGCCAGGCCGTGGCCCGCCGCCGAGCCACACCCGGGCGGTGGCCGGCCGGGGGCCCGCGGGGCCCTGCGCAAACCACGGGCGAGCGATCACGAGCAGGAAGTCGGCCACGAAAAATCTCGTGGCCACGAAATCAGCTTTTACCGGATCGACTATACCCATGGCTAGAGGACAAGGCGGCGCAAAACCTAAGTAAACGCCGCAAACTAATGCACCGTAGTGTAAGGATTGTAACAAAAATTCCCTAAATCGTTTACACCTATCATATACGCTCTTAGGCTTATCTGTAATTTCCTCGACACATCACAGACCAAGTAGTAGATAATGCTCAGAACTCTCCAAGCGCAAAATCAAATATTCTAGACCCCTTCACCAATGTGACAAAAATTCCCCGACCATCTTAACAGTGTGAATAAAATTCCTAAACCCTTTAAACAGTGTGACAATCATTCCCAGACACTCTCAACAGTGTGACAAAAATTCCCAGACCCTCTTAACGATGTGACAAAAATTCCTTGACCCTTTAAACAGTGTGACAAAAATTCCTAGACACTCTGAACAGTGTGACAAAAATTCCTAGACCCTTTTTACAGTGTGACAAAAATTCCTAGACCCTTTTAGCAGTGTGACAAAAAATCCTTGACCCTTTTAACAGTGTGACAAAAATTCCTAGACCCTTTTCACAGTGTGACAAAAATTCCTAGACCCTTTTAACAGTGTGACAAAAATTCCAAGACCGTTTTAACAGTGTGACAAAAATTCCCAGACCCTCTTAACAGTGTGACAAAAATTCCTACACCCTTTAACAGTGTGACAAAAATTCCTAGACCCTCTTAATGATGTGACAAAAATTCCTATACCCTTTTAACAGTGTGACAAAAATTCCTAGACCCTTCACCAATGTGACAAAAATTCCCCGACCATCTTAACAGTGTGAATAAAATTCCTATACCCTTTAAACAGTGTGACAATCATTCCCAGACACTCTCAACAGTGTGACAAAAATTCCCAGACCCTCTTAACGATGTGACAAAAATTCCTTGACCCTTTAAACAGTGTGACAAAAATTCCTAGACCCTTTTAGCAGTGTGACAAAAATTCCTAGACCCTTTTTACAGTGTGACAAAAGTTCCTAGGCCCTTTTAGCAGTGTGACAAAAATTCCTTGACCCTTTTAACAGTGTGACAAAAATTCCTAGACCATCCTAACAGTGTGACAAAAATTCCTAGACCCTTTTATCAGTGTGACAAAAATTCCTAGACCCTTTTCACAGTGTGACAAAAATTCCTAGACCCTTTTAGCATTGTGACAAAAATTCCTAGACACTCTGAACAGTGTGACAAAAATTCCTAGACCCTTTTAGCAGTGTGACAAAAATTCCTAGACACTCTGAACAGTGTGACAAAAATTCCTAGACCCTTTTAACAGTGTGACAAAAATTCCTAAACCCTTTCAGCAGTGTGACAAAAATTCCTAGACCATCCTAACAGTGTGACAAAAGTTCCTAGACCCTTTTTGCAGTGTGACAAAAATTCCTAGAGACTCTGAACAGTGTGACAAATTCCTTGACCCTTTTAACAGTGTGACAAAAATTCCTAGACCCTTTTCACAGTGTGACAAAAATTCCTAGACCCTTTTAGCAGTGTGACAAAAATTCCTAGAGACTCTGAACAGTGTGACAAATTCCTAGACCCTTTTAGCAGTGTGACAAAAATTCCTAGAGACTCTGAACAGTGTGACAAATTCCTAGACCCTTTTAGCAGTGTGACAAAAATTCCTAGACACTCTGAACAGTGTGACAAAAATTCCTAGACCCTTTTTACAGTGTGACAAAAATTCCTAGACCCTTTTAGCCGTGTGACAAAAATTCCCAGACCCTCTTAACACTGTGATAAAAATTCCTAGACCCTCTTAACGTTGTGACAAAAATTCCTAGACCCTTTTAACAGTGTGACAAAAATTCCAAGACCCTTTTGGCAGTGTGACAAAAATTCCTTGACCCTCTTAACGTTGTGACAAAAATTCCTAGACCCTTTTAGCAGTGTGACAAAAATTCCTGGACACTCTGAACAGTGTGACAAAAATTCCTAGACCCTTTTAACAGTGACAAAAATTCCTAGACCCTTTTCACAGTGTGACAAAAATTCCTAGACCCTTTTCACAGTGTGACAAAAATTTCTAGACCCTTTTAGCAGTGTGACAAAAATTCCTAGACCATCCTAACAGTGTTACAAAAATTCCTAGACCCTTTTAGCAGTGTGACAAAAATTCCTTGACCCTTTTAACAGTGTGACAAAAATTCCTAGACCCTTTTCACAGTGTGACAAAAATTCCTTGACCCTTTTAGCAGTGTGACAAAAATTTCTAGACACTCTGAACATTGTGACAAAAATTCCTAGACCCTTTTAGCAGTGTGACAAAAATTCCTAGACACTCTGAACAGTGTGACAAAAATTCCTAGACCCTTTTATCAGTGTGACAAAAATTCCTTGACCATCCTAACAGTGTGACAAAAATTCCTAGACCCTTTTAGCAGTGTGACAAAAATTCCTAGACCATCTTAACAGTGTGACAAAAATTCCTAGACCCTTTTAGCAGTGTGACAAAAATTCCTTGACCCTTTTAATAGTGTGACAAAAATTCCTAGACCCTTTTAGCAGTGTGAAAAAAATTCCTTGACCCTTTTAACAGTGTGACAAAAATTCCTTGACCCTTTTAACAGTGTGACAAAAATTCCTAGACCGTTTTAACAGTGTGACAAAAATTTCCAGACCCTCTAAACAGTGTACAGTGAACAGTGAACAGTGAACAGCTCATCTAGATAAATTGATTCGCATACCAATGTAACTAGAGTTTTTAAAGTTTTAATTTCTAAAAGAGGGAGAGCGAATCAGAGATAAGTGATACAGCAAATTAAAGCTAAAACTTCGGGTTTGATGACTACATTACATGAACTTTGAAGAAGGAAGATTTGGACAGGTTTCAGACTATGGAGTGACACTACACTACTACCCTCCCGTCATGTACCTCAGAGGAACAATTAGTTGGGAGAGACATTTATTTTAAATACTAGTGTCTCTTTACTCACATTGTCACCATCTACACTAGAAGTGCTATATGTACACATTAATATTTTTTCTGTTACTACTTGGCCGATAGCAAACCAGTCATTTCACCTTCCTTGCCCTCTTGGCCACAACCTCACCTGGTCCATAGGTGCAGCAATTCCATCGTTGTGAACATGTTGATTGTCTTGGGCAGCTACTTGTTCCTCAGCCCCTCCAATAAAAACTTCTTCACCTTCCACTCCATCGGCCTCTGCATTCTCCTCTTCTTCTGAACTATGCTGCGCAAAATAACAAAAAGACAAACAAGAATAAGTTAGTGCAGTTTAGATCATCAGGGTTGCAAGGATTCGGTTACATGTTTTTCACAACATAACTGCCTGTAATCCTAAAATCAATGTGATTGAATCTCACAAAGGTGGAAATTTATTCCCTTGACAACTCACTGATACCATTACAATTACATTTAATGAAATTAGATCTCACAAGAGAAAACTAACCTAACCGATGTAAACTTCAACATAAAAACAAAACGTCTTTCAAAGCGAAATGAAACTTTCACGTCGCAGACGAACTGAGCAATGAAGAAAGCGCTCTAGAGAAACCTCTAGAGAACCTAACCTAACAGATTGATTTTGCGTGCAGCGGTGAGCATCATCAAATCTGCATTTTAAGTTCACTCAAGTCGAATTCCTCACCTGCTCCCCCAGCTCGTAGCGTGATCTTGATCTCCAGGGAATCGGTTGTCGTCGCTGTAGGTACCTCTTGTATTTTCTGTTTCCTTCCATTGTAACAGGAGGACCAGCAGACAGACCGGCTACTGCTACTAACTAACACCGAGTCACCGAGACCTAGACCGACTGCGTATAACGGCTCAGTCGTGTATTGGCCCTCCGCTGTAGTGGTAGTTCAATTCGTCAGGAGAGTCTCTCAAAATTTTATCCTGTGTGCTTTTTCACGCCAAAAACACCAAAAACGTAGAAAACACAATTATAAACTGTTCTAACTGCAAGTGACTTCAATTCAAAAGTTGTAAGTGTAAGTTACCGAATAACGTAGTTATGAATACCCAGGGAAACCAACCTAGGTATGCCACAGCTATTTCCTTAGCGCTTTTGTGCCTAACTCCATATTGATATTTCACCACAAATAAATTTTAAAAATTTATTAGTCTTTTAAAATTTTGCACGTAGTGCGAGAATAACCTTAGTTTGAAACGAAAGAACGACAGTTAAAATACAGTTCAGTTGGTTGACGCGCGCTTTTCATTTGTTTCACAGTCTGTTCCGGCTGTTCTGGCGAAGCCAGCAAGTTGCAGCCTGTTCAACGGTCAGAGTCGCAGAGTAGTTAGCTTGTCGCTGCGTAGCATCATAGCTGAAGTTTGTGTTCACGGCTTTTGATATAGCATCAGCATGGCGCCGAAACTAGTTTTCGTCAGATTCAAAGAGGACAGCGTCCACTGGGTCGTCACACTCGACGATGTGAAAGACTTTCTGCCGAAACATAGTGATGACTTTGACCCCAAGAAGATCTACCCGACGCGTTGGCCTCACCTGAAGGAGACTGCGGGGTCTTTTGATATTAACGAGTTCCATGATGCATACATCATTTGCTTGGGAGGTAAGAAGGAAGATTTGGTGTGCGATTTTGGGGTTATTGCTACCTAATGCAGTGTCGCTACATAACCCTTTTGATGTGTCCCATGCCCTCCCGCCCACTCTCATTGTGCGTCTTTTGAATGTGGAATACTGTTATTTCGAGTCACGCCATGAGCTTCTTCAGTGCGTAGTGATTAGATGTGCGGTCATATTGTCTATGGTGTTCGAAACCTCCCAGCAGTTGAGCCTGTGAAGCCCTTCTCCCACCGCCACTCCACGCCTGGCGCACGCCTACCTTGGCCTGCCGGCGGATGTGGTTTTACAAGCAACAAAACGCCCATGGTGGAGATCAACTCTTTATTTCTCAATCTTGGTTCAGATGAGCTTCTCTTTACAGTAGTAGTTGTAAACACCCCTCAAAGCTGCAATAGCCAAGTTAAAAGTTCTGCGGAAATACTTCCACATGGGGCATGTTCAAACTTGTCTCCTGTCCTCCCATGTATCTGTTCTCGAGGAACACGTTTGTAATCAATTTTGTGTGTTCCAGTGGATGAAGTGGATATTGCCTTTAAGGCCAAACAGCTGAAGAAATTTAACAAGCTCCCGATTGCAATAATAACAGCGTTCAAGGAACATGAGAACGAAGGTAAAGTGAAAGGGAAGGAACAAGTGAAAGCTGCTCAGGAGAAGAAAGAATCTTCGAAGGTACAGAAAACTGTGTGATTTTTTGCTAAGTCTGATTCATTATTCGATTCAGTCCCATTCTTAACACCCTATGTGCCCTTATTTACTTGATTTTGTTCAGGAGATCAATGCCAAAGATGCAAGAAGGGTAATGGTGTCCAGATCCCGTATGAAGGCATCCTTGGATGATGATGTGAAGGACAATCTGAAAGACAACGTCAAGCACCACTCAAAGGACAAGGACGACGCAAAGGACAAGGGGAAAGCAAGGGAAAAGGACAAGGAGAAAGTAAGAGAAAAGAACAAGGAGAAAGTTAAGGAAAAGGACAAGGGGAAGGTGAAAGTGTCGAAGGAGCAGCAGCGTAGAGAGGTAAATTCTTTCCTATGATAGGAGTGCAGTCTTTTAATGGTGCGATTGTCTGTGCCATATATAATGTACCGTTTGTTCATATTCAGGCCCGACAAAAGAAGGAAAAAGGCACCCTTAGATTTCAAGAAGGACTTGCTGCCCTCTTGGACTGTCATTTGGTTGGAACTGAAGAGCCAGAAAGTGATTTAGCCTTTGATGTACAGAACCCTTCACTGCTGGCAAGTCCCAATGAATTACAGGGCACGCTAGTCCAGAAAGAGTCAGGTTTAAAGAAATCAGAATCGGTACATGTAGAAGGAACACCTAAGAAGGCTACTCTGAAGCATGTCCAGGTGAATTTTACTGCTTTGGTTTACAGCAATGCTCCTTAATTCTATGAATTGTTTGAAACAGAAAATTTGTTCCTCTGTATAGGTTTCAAAGTCAAGATCTCCTTGCTCTATCAGCCTCAAGGACGAGCTCAAGGGAATGCCACTCAAGCACTCTGGATTTATTGTCACACCCTTAAAGGAGGTAACTCTTCTAACTTACTTATCTCTTAATTTCTTCCATAATTAATTTTATGAGAAACAACTAGAATGATTCCCTGGTCTGAGAGACCAAAATATTTGGATATTTCTGAGAGATCAATGCATACGATTTATTTCTATTTATTTGTGCTCAGTTGTGGGGCAGATCTAAAACAAATTTTTCTGTTTCAGGATCAGGATGATGTAGATTTAGACGACACACTTCCCATTACTGATGACAAGGTACATATTTTTTCTTTATTTTGACTGTTCTTCAATAAATATAATTCCCATTAATCCTTGTATGCACCTGTTAGCTCTACAGTTGTTGAATGTGAACCAAGAAGGTGCATCCTTCAAGAAAATAATTTTCTTTGTGGTATTTCTCTTTATTTTGTAGGAGATTTCTTCATTGCCTAATTCAGCCTCCAGGCACCTGTTTACATCAGATGATGAGGAACCAAAGCTTAAGAAACACAAGGGAAACTCTGACTTATGTAAGTATGCTAGATTGTTTGAGATTTTTGGTTATAGTTGTATAACTGCATTATTTAACACCTAGATTTGTGTGCATTAAAATGTAACATACTTTAAAAATTCTTGTATTTTACAGATGATGCAGACACCATTCTTTCATTTTCTAAAATTGAAGTAAACAAGCCGAAGGAGAATCCCCAGACATGTCAGGGAGAGTCTGATTCAGGTGAGTCCTCTGGATTACTTTGGAATTGTCAGTTGTTTTTATCTACACCTAGATTTTAATATAAACTGATGCATTAAAATGTAACATACTTTAAAAATTCTTGTATTTTACAGATGATGCAGACACCATTCTTGCATGCTCTAAAATTGAAGTAAACAAGCCTAAGGAGAATCCCCAGACATATCAGGGAGACTCTGATTCAAGTGAGTCCTCTGGATTACTTTGGAATTATCAGTTGTTTTTATCTACACCTATATTTTAATGTTAACTGTCTAAACATGACAAATTTTTTAATTCTTGTATTTTACAGAAGAATCAGACTCTTCATCGGCTGATGTTGAAGTGCCCAAGTTAAGAGGAATGGGCAAAGGTATTAAGCGGAAGAAGGAATCTGACTCGGGTATGTTTGATGCTGGTATCCTGGTATTAACGTACTAGTTGCAGCATTAAAATGGCATATTCTTTGGCACGAACCTGACTTTTACTGGTCTACCTTTGTACATGCCATTATTTTTAAACTGTACAGATGATAGTGAGAGTTTATCCTCGTATACACCCAGCGAGGAAATGATTAAAAAATCGCAAGAGCTTATCATGGAGCTGCAGTCGAAGGTCTCGATGCTCCAAAGAAATGAAAAAAAGCATAAAAATCAGTTGTCAGATCTTCAAACAGAAAATGAAGAACTCAAGGCAATGAACCTTGACCTTCAAAGGAAGTTATATAAAGGTATTTCTTATTGCATACTGGATACCTTTGGTTAAGTTTGATTTGTTCAGTTTATTTATAACGCTCTTTCTTCACAGTTGAAAAGGATAGCAAGAAAATGGGGAAGGAGAGTAAGTCTCTTACTTCAAAGATGACTAGGGAGGAGATTAAGTCATCTCCTGAGCTTCAAAGCCACGAGACGCCGAACATCAAAAAGGAGAAGCCAAAGAGTTCCCGCAAGCATGGGCAACCATCTATTTCAGAAAAAAAAGTAATTCACACTATTAAATGCCTTTTTCATACTTTGATTTTTTTAACTGAACTAAGTTATAGTACTAAAACTTTACTGCTCTTTTAATTTTAGCATACAAGAGCAATCAGGAAATCGGCGATATGCTGCACAAGGCCATAAGCAATCCCGAAGACCATCCTCTGAGAGAGGACGGCAGTGGAATGGTATTTATTTTCATAGTTGCAATTTTTAGTTGCATATATGTTTGGCCTTGCATTCTATAATCCCTTGCTTATCTTCCTTTAGGTTAATCTTGGAAATAATGTTTGGGTCCCCAAAAATGTCTTTGAAGAAAAATTATCAAAGTTGTCAGTGAGAACTTCAATTGCTGTTGGCGATCTAATGGAATACATATGGGGTAAGGAGGGGATGGCCTCCAGGTCCCTGGATGGAGGCGTCTCCCCCAAGACACCTGAGGCCTCAAGGAAAACTGCTGCAACACCGGCCAAGAAAGAAGTTGTCCTCGGTAAAGCTTGATTTAATTACTGATGATAGTTTAAATGTTCAGGCTTCCCAATAGTTTTTACTTTTCTGTTTTTTGCAGGGTTTTACAGAGCCAGAAAAATGATTGATGGATTGAAGGACACGCAGGGCCTGGATATGGCTGTTGACATGGAGGGGAAGAAAATTCTCCGAGAGAAGTTCTCTCGTTGTGCAGTAAGTTGTAATACTAGAGACCTTCATTGTCAGTTTTTATTTAATATCACTAATTTCATCATTTTTTTCCACAGAAATCGGTCAAGAAGGCTCAAGCAGATACTGCCTGAAGATATTGTCTGATGGTGATAGATATTTCTGAAATTAAAGAGTATTGTCTCAAGGTAAAAGATTTTGTTTGAAAATAAAAGAGGCATTTGCAAGTCAGTCTAATTTTGTTCTAGGGTTCATCCAGAAAGTACGCCCGTGCAATTAGAAATTTATCCGTAATAGCGCCTGCGAACCCGAAGGTAGGCTAGCCCGCACAGCACTCGTGCTCACCGCAGCTTAGTTTGCCTGCCCATCGGGCGTTTCTGTGTGCCCAGTATACTGAACTGACACGGATGTACTTTCTGGACGATTCCTCTATATACCTTGCTTCCTACCATGGGGCCCCCATGGCACACCCAACCATGGGGCCCCCATGGCACACCTAACCATGAAGCACCCATAGCTTATCCTGAACCATGGCGCTACAAACCATGGGACGCCCATGGCGAACCTCACCATGGCACATCCATGGCTCGTCTTTCCATGGCTAAGGTCAAGCCATGGCAATTTTGAATGGCTAATCCATGGCTGGACAGGACCATGACAAGGCCATGGAGCCATGGCCAGCCATGAGCAACCATGAGCCATGGTTCGGTTCATGGGTATTGCGTCCGTTTGAAGCAAACTTTTGGGAATATCTGGAGAACCGAGCCACCTAGAGAGGTGCGGTTTGCAGCGCTGGCCATCATAGCGGTTCGGCCATAGTTGCGATCGTTTGGCAATGACACCGGGCTGGAGACCACGCACCCCGTCCTCGAGAGCCACTTTCCATCGTTTAGACGGTACGGCCTAGCGTCGTGCGGTTTTCGACATTGGCATTGGCGGGCCGCGGCAAAGGAAAAGAAGGGCACTCCACTCAGACGACTTCTCTCAAGACCTCGCACCCCGTGCTCGAGAGCCAACTTCTATCTTTCGAACGGTATGAGGTACTAACTTGCGGTTTTCGACGTTGGACTTGGCGGGCCGTGGCAATTGGAAGCAAAGGCACCACACCACGCCTACCGCTATCGAGGCCATGCGCCCCGTCCGCGAGAGCCACATTGCAAAAACATTGTAGCTCGAACACGAAGTAAGCGATGCGTTTTAGGGAGATAAGCTTTGCGTTTCTGCAGAGGGCATAGGGGGGGGGGGGGGGGTTGCGAACGATTACAGCCACTGGTCTCGAGACTATGGACCCCGTCCTCGAGTGTCGTCGGGCAGCGGATCAGTGACTCGAGTGGGTTACGTTCGGTTAGGTTAGTAGACACCTGGGTAGGTTAGGTTCAGTTAGGTAAGAGTGGTAAGAGTGGCAAGGTTGACGGGCGTTGATGACAAAAAGGCAATGTAATATACGCCTGGCTGCCACATGAGCGTAGCTTCGACCGGCCGGAAACAGCGACGCCCGCAGGGCGTCCTACTGACTGTTTGGCCCCGCAGGGTTTTCCTTGGCAGAAGACAGCCGCCGGCAGGCCAAGGTAGGCGTGCGCCAGGCGTGGAGTAGTGGAACAGTGATTCGCGCTGAGCGAAGTCTGTTACGCCACGACGCGGTCTGGCGCACGCCTACCTTTTCAGTCTCATGCTTCGGCCATAAAAGCTGTTTCATCATTTTTTTTTTGTTTAAACACTTTAAAATTTTATTAAATCGCGAAATTCGCTATCACTGTCGTCTAGAGAGGGCTGCCTTCCCCCTTTCTTCTGGTCGCATGTGATTGGTTGATGTGGTCACGTGACGCAGAGCGGTGGGGGGCGAGCAGCGAACGTCTTTTGTTTGTGCGTGTGTGTACCAGTACGTACTTCAGCCCGCGTTAACCGCCGTCTTTCGCCCTCGGTGAAAAATATAATGGCTTTCAAACAAAATTTTTAGATCATAGAAATGTTCACACTTCAACAGATCTTAGTAGAGAATATCACTGCCATACTACAAGGCATATTAACCTCACAAAATACAAGGTAGGCGTACGCCAGACCGCGCCGTGGCGTAACAGGCTTCGCTCATCGCGAATCACTGTTCCGCCACTCCACGCCTAGCGTACGCCTACCTTGGCCTGCCGGCGGCTGCCACTTGACGAGTAGGATCCTGCGGGGCGAGTCAGTAGGACGCCCTGCGGGCGTCACTCTCTCCGCACAGTCGCAACCACGCTCATGTTCTGCCTTCCGAACGTATCTTACATCAGCCTATTCTTATCAATGCCGCTCAACCAGTCCTAACCTACCCTTACCTGTCCGAGCCTAGCCTACCCAGGCCCCTACTAACCTAACCGAGCGTAACCCACTCGCGTCACTGATCCGCCCCTCCACGACAGGCGCATGGCGCATACTGACTTTACCCAACCGGCGGATTTATAATTTTGGTCCACATGTGAAAATTATCTAAGAAACCGCTTGGGCTGCGGTGCCCCTGAGGGGAGGTTGACTCTGGTATGATGCAAGAAAGATGTGGTCCAAATTTGAGCTTTCTACGTCTAACCGTTCTCGAGAAATCGCGCGGACAGACAGACAGACAAAACATTTTTGACCCAGTCGGTCCAGGGCTTCGCTATCGCTCAGCCAATCATGCCTGACAATTTGATCCCAGCATTCCCCACAACCGCGCAGTCGAACACATTCAGTACAAGGGATTCTAAGGTTCATTTTAGTCTAAACATGTGAGCCTACTATCCTAACCTCACAAAGACACACGGATGACGGTCCAAGTTCACCAGGACTTCTGTGTCATTTGAAAAATCCTTCACGAATGCCTCGAGAATCCTTCCTCTGCACATTTCATTTGCCTTGGTAATGGTGGAAAGTCATACACGGTGACAGTTTTCTAAAGTGTTTCGATGACGTAATACCTGTAAGAGAAAGTAGAGATTAGTGGGAAAATATCGCAAATTGTCAAGGACTGGATTGCAGAATACTGAAGGCAACCACTCACGTGCTTCTTCTGCCGCCACCAGCGAGGGCGTTTGGTAGAATTAATTGTAAAATTCGAAATACGAAACACAGCCGTGATGGTACAGCAGACAGCGCATTGCTGCCGGCTCTGCTCTTCGCATGGCGACGTCGTAGTGAAGCGGATAGCTGTTAGGTAGCGCAGCGATCGCGCGTCAAAACTCGCAAATTTGAAAATACGTCGCCCGGAATTGCCCGGAATGCACGCTTGGTTTCGAGACTTTGAGTGTTCTCTGGACTGTGACTTAAATATGTGTCAATCGAGATTCCAGTGTCATCACTGTAGAAGTTAAGAGCGTCTTAGGAAAACACGAGGTTTCCTGTGAACTCGAAGGACTCTATCTGAACTTCAGATCGAACAACTCTGGTAGTGCCGAGCATGCGTTTCAAAGCTCGCGGCTTCCGAGCCACCAGTTTCTCTTTCATGGGTAATAACTCCATGCATATAAGCGCTTGTAGTAGACCCCCCCCCCCTCCTCCGCGAGGGGTATGTCATGCCCGCTCCGCCAACCACAGCCTTGCAGCATACATACATGACAGATTTTGAATGCCGGAGCTGGCGGTGAGACTACGTCCATAGCCGCACACCATGCGCGAGGCTAGAAGCAGACATCACTCTTCACTTGGGGCATCTGCGGTGGAAAGGCTTGCAGCGAGGCTAGCAGGATGAACATCGAATTCGGTATGACAAATTGGGGAGCCCATATCGGACCTCCGGGCCGAGTGTACGCGTATTAGAGGAGAGAGTTTTAAATACATTTTATAATATACAACCAAGGCCACAATGTCGCAAAGTAGATGAATAATTTTTTAATAAGAAATATAATGCAAAGGCGTTTTTTAATGCGTTCTATTTCCTTTGAAGCACGGAAACTAATTTTTATTCAGAGAAAAGTGAGAGCCAAATATGTAGTAGATTACATAGAATTATGATTTATTTTATTTAAGAATTAAAATAATTAAATTAAAATAATAAATGTTTGAATTGTTCCACTTAAATACTTAAATAGCTCCATTTAAATTTTTTATTATTAAATATTTTGGTAGAGCAGAAATTGGTAGATCACAAAGCATCACCTCTGATAGGTGTAAACGATTTAGGGAATTTTTGTTACAATCCTTACACTACGGTGCATTAGTTTGCGGCGTTTAGTTAGGTTTTGCGCCGCCTTGTCCTCTAGCCATGGGTATAGTCGATCCGGTAAAAGCTGATTTCGTGGCCACGAGATTTTTCGTGGCCGACTTCCTGCTCGTCTGGCAGCGCCGTAGTGCGGCGCGTCCCCCTTAGAGAGGAAAGAGTCCGCTCCGAATCGCGCAGAGCTCGTCTCTCCTTGTTCTTCAGCCGGGAGGGACGGAGACAGAGCACCGCAGTAAGGATGCGGCCGCGCTGGGCCGGGCGTGGGAGGTGGTGGGGGGCCCGGTGCCGCCGGCGGATCGTCGCCCGGCGCGGCAGCGGAGCCCTGCACTGAAATTTTCCAGGTCGAATATCTGACGAACCTGAAGGCTTGTTGACAAGGAGAATATACCGACACACTCAGAATGAATGAGGGAACAGCGTTTGTAGAAGCTCATTTTCCGTTATAACCGCTCATTCCGGCGCTACGGCAAGTATAACACAAAAGTGGTAAACGCGAAAATTTGACAATCGCATTCGGCACCAAATTTGAACTGGTAGATATTCTCTGATCCCAATCGGAACAAGTGCGTTGCATTTGCTGTTATATTCTGATCATTTTGACACATTCCATATGATTCTAGGATCTATAGTTTCGGAGCTGTGAGTGAAAACAAAGTAAAAAGCGGAAGGCGTTCAAAAAGTGTTTTACCGTTAAATATCTCGGAACGCTCAAAGGCTAGCGCGGTAGACAAAAAAATCTTCGTACTCAGCGCATCGAGATCTACCAGAAACGCTATTTTGAATTTCCCCAGAATTTTTTTCCAGGGCTATTAGGAAAAATATGAAAAAATGTGGACTTGATTTTCGACATACTTTCATGATGCCGGTGCCAAACACGAATACATAGACCACGTTTGCGGTTCTTTGGCAGGGCCCTACTCCAATTTTCAATAAAACAGCAATACCCGGAGAAACATGTTCTCCTTCGTAGCTCAGCTCCTGATTGGGCCACAACCTTGGCTCTTAGACCACTGTTCAAGATATTTTTACGCGATCAAAATGATGATCAAATGGATGCGATATTTTGATCTTGAACGTCGAAAGAAGGCCGTAAATAAAGAGCGACCCCTGTCATTCACGCGCCGAGATCTGGGCTGGGACGAAGAGACCCCGTCGGGCCCGGCAGCCGAGCGGGGGAGTGAGGCAGTGCGGCTCAGGACCCACTCGTCGTGTGGGAGGTGTGCAACAAGGACAGAAGCCGTCTGGGATGGGGTGCGGGCGCAGATAGGCAAACACTTCTGCAGGGAAGTAAGTTGGGCTCCTACTGAGAAATAGCTCCATGCTCTGCGATGTAGTCCGGGCCAACCTTAGCGGGGCCGCGTGGTCCAGAGAAACCAAATCGGCATGCAGCGGGTCGGTTGTTTCAATATTCCTATTCCATATGATTATGTTAAAAGATTAACTGAAAACTCGTTCTCCCGTTACCGAGGGCGACCCGACTCAGTCCTGTACGCGTTGGAATTTTTTCTCTCCCACTATGTGTCTGTTGGCACAGCCCCACCCTATGCGCCCAGTGAGTTGGAGCTAAATGGATTTGAGTTGCCTGAGTTGGCGTTGAGTTGGCCGAGTTGTCGTTGAGTTGGCGTTGTGTTGGCCGAGTTGGCGTTGAGTTGGCTTAGTTGGCGTTGAGTTGGCCGAGTTGGCATTGAGTTGGCCGAGTTGGCGTTGAGTTGGCCGAGTTGTCGTTGAGTTGGCCGAGTTGGCATGAGTTGAGTTGAGTTGGTTGAGTTGGTGAGTTGTTAGTGTACACCCAAAACCGGAGTGTTTACCCCCTCGATAGTAACTGCTTGCAGCAGTCGCCGGTCATCGTGGCCCTTATTAGTTTCGCATTGACATTCATACCACGAAGCTCTATTCTAATTCTCAAATCTAAGCATGTGGACATGCGAACAAAACGTGGTACATGTTACCACTCAATATTTAACCGAACAACCCACGATTTTACATACCGGATATGATTAGGAAGTCATCGCTATCTCTTGAAGTGAAACACCCTTTTGGGCGAGCCGCGCAGCCGGTTTGATTGTAACAGTTCCTTGTTGTTCACACACTGACAGTGTTTGGCAAACGATGTCGTTTCGTTCTGAGATTTACGCGTGAATTCAGTTTTCCGTCCTGAGGCTGTTGAATAAAACATTGTTCCGCCGCACGCTACGCCGGATATTCAGAATATCGCTATTTTACATACCTTGAATGTGTCGGCGTAGATCACGTCAATGCAGGCGACAAGGGTGAGTAAGATACACGCAACCAAGGCCACCTGCAACATCATCAACGAGCAGTCAGCACCAGTCAGTCGCCACCCAAAAACAATGGCTTCTGGGAATGATGGAATAATTCATGTTTTTGGTCGTTTAGCCCAGAAGTCACGAAAATATTGTCACTAACATATTTCGACACGTGACGAGAATATTGTAAACTTACAAAGTATTTAGGTGACATCAGTATTTATTGACACATGACAGAAAAAACAAGTCTGAGTTTTGGACTACGTGTTTGATAATGCACTTTGGAAATT
>JAPTSV010000786.1:2001032-2024161 GCA_026979955.1 Megalurothrips usitatus | reverse complement strand
GG
Organism: Megalurothrips usitatus; assembly: GCA_026979955.1. Taxonomy (NCBI): domain Eukaryota; kingdom Metazoa; phylum Arthropoda; class Insecta; order Thysanoptera; family Thripidae; genus Megalurothrips; species Megalurothrips usitatus. Next base: position 2,024,159 of record JAPTSV010000786.1, on the reverse strand, counting down.
TGAATGAGAAAAAAAAATTGAAACCTGATGATAGTTAAAATGGAAAGCGAACTCATAGGCCATGAGCTGCAACAATGGTTGGGAGGAGGAGAGAAAAAGCGTGAAAGTCGCTGCAAAGGGCTCCTCGCTCCGCTCGGACCCAAAAACAGCTGTCTCATCACCTGAGCGCGACGCCACTTGGTACCCAGGTAGTCGGACCCCCGAGCCGCTACAATTCTTCGGGAAAACTCGAAATAATCACCGGGAAAGCCACCTGCACGCGGCATTAAAGTGCCGCCCAGAGCGAAAAACAGCTGTCTCATCAGCGATTCTTCAATGTTCAGCAGGAAAGTGGCATAATTGTTCCCGGTACGCGACGCCACTTAGTACCCAGGTAGTCGGACCCCCGAACCACTAGAAATCACCGGGGAAACTCGAAATTTCCACCGGAAAAGTCGCCTGCACGCGGCTTCAAAGTGCCGCCCAGAGCGAAAAACAGCTGTCTCATCAGCCATTCTTAAAATATCTATTTTATCAGCGAGACTAGGGGTACCGACAAAAGCCGAACATTTTCGATAAAAATATGTTCCGCTTGCTTTGGATATTTTGATCCGCAGCCTTTAAACGGCCATTAGTCATTGCATGTCTTGTTGAATTTCGGGGAACTTTTTCGTCTAAGTCCCGGCCGAAAACCGAACATTTTCCGTAACAATATGTTCCGCCATCTTTGAATATGTTGCTCCCTAGTGCAGGAGACAGCTTTTGGTCTGTTTCCCTATTTGGGACCGGATCCGACGGCGTTTTCTATCCAAAGCACAAGCAGATTAAGCTGAGCCCGGAATCGGCCAACTGAGTTGGCCAACTTGACGCCCGTCCCGGCCTTCCCCCTCCCCTTCCCATCTGCTCCTCTCTCATTTCGTCACCGTCCGTCGGAGTGATCGGGTGGGGATGGCTGAAACTCTTGAAGAGGTTTTAGGGGCCTGGGGCCTGCCACAACTCATCGCACAGTGCACAGGTAAGGACGGGCGTCAAAAATCGGTGCTTTGTATTTTGCTGGTCCCGGGGGATTTTGTGCGATCGGTGCGAATGTCTCCGTAAGTGTACTCGCCGTGAGTGTTCTCGAGAATATTTCGTTTCGGTTGGGAGTGAGACGGCGAGGAGGCGCCCTTAAGGGCTTCGCCTTCGCCGTGCTGGGGTTGGATGACTGATTTCCTTCGGTCAACCGGTTGCGCCCGATTCGTGCGGCCCGTTGGACTTTGCGGGCCGCGGCAATGGGAAACAAGGGCACCACACCACGCCCACCGCTCTCGATGCCATGCGCCCCGTTCTCGAGAGCCACATTGCAAAAAACATTGTAACTCGAGCACCAAGTAAGCGATACGTTTTAGGGAGTTGAGCTTAGCGTTTCTGCGTAGGGCATAGGGGGGGGGGGGCTGTGAACGATTACAGCCACTGGTCTCGAGACTAGGGACCCCGTCCTCGAGAGTCGTCGAGCAGCGGATCAGTGACTCGAGTGGGTTACGTTCGGTTAGGTTAGGAGAGACCTGGGCAGGTTAGGCTCAGTAGGTAAGGGTAGTTTAGGCAAGGTTAAAGAGCGTTGATGACAAAAAGGCAATGTAATATGCGCCTAGCTGCCACATGAGCGTGGCTTCGACCGGCCGGAAACAGCGACGCCCGCAGGGCGTCCTACTGACTGTTTGGCCCCGCAGGGTCTTCCTTGGCAGAAGACAGCCGCCGGCAGGCCAAGGTAGGCGTGCGCCAGGCGTGGAGTGGTGGAACAGTGATTCGCGCTGAGCGAAGCCTGTTACGCCACTACTCGGTTTGGCGTACGCCTAGCCTGTTCTTATTGGCTGAGCGACAGCAAAGCCCTGGACCGATTGGGTCAAAAATGTTTCGTGTCTGTCGGTGTGCCTGTCTGTCTGTCCGCGCGATTTCTCGAGAACGGTTAGTCGTAGAAAGCTGAAACTTGGACCAAATGTTCCTCCAAGCATACCGGAGTCAACCTCACATTTGGGTTACCGTAGCTCTAGTAGTTTCTTATAGGGATGCATATCAAATAGAAAATATCGATATTGTCGATATCGATAATATCAAATGCCTTGCGGTATAATATCGCTAATATCGGAAGAATATATCGATATTTTCGATATACCGATATTTTCGGACGTTACCGAGAAACTGTTACACAAAGTGGACAAACGAACGTAATGTTCAAAATAAATATTGGTATTTGACGCAATACACAAAATCAAAAAACGGCTCTAGGTATAGAAGTTGAAACTGCGATAAAAACAAGCCATTTGGAAAGAAGGTACGAGCTGAACAAAAGCAATTACAGAGGATGTACAGTGTAACTTGGCGTTACAAACGGACTCTCTGTGTGCGAGGCCATTTTTATATGCACAGCGGGAGCGCGGCTGATATCTACAAATATCTGAAATATTCCTCAAAAATATCTCCCATATTACAAGGTAGGCGTACGCCAGACCGCGTCGTGGCGTAACAGGCTTCGCTCATCGCGAATCACTGTTCCGCTACTCCACGCCTGGCGCACGCCTACCTTGGCCTGCCGGCGGCTGCCACTTGACGAGTAGGATCCTGCGGGGCAAGTCAGTAGGACGCCCTGCGGGCGTCAGTCTCTCCGCACGGTCGCAACCACGCTCATGTTCTGCCTTCCGAACGTATCTTACATCAGCCTTTTCTTATCAATGCCGCTCAACCAGTCCTAACCTACCCTTACCTGCCCGAGCCTAGCCTACCCAGGCCCCTACTAACCTAACCTAACCGAGCGTAACCCACTCGCGTCCCTGATCCGCCCCTCCACGACAGGCGCATGGCGCATACTGACTTTACCCAACCGGCGGATTTATAATTTTGGTCCACATGTGAAAATTTTCTAAGAAACCGCTTGGGCTGCGGTGCCCCTGAGGGCAGGTTGACTCTGGTATGATGCAAGAAAGATGTGGTCCAAACACGAGCTTTCTACGTCTAACCGTTCTCGAGAAATCGCGCGGACAAACAGACAGACAAAACATTTTTGACCCAGTCGGTCCAGGGCTTCGCTATCGCTCAGCCAATTAGAAAACTTATATATCTAATATTCTCTCTAAATATCTTCAACGTTCTCCACAAATATCTCTCAATATATCGATATATCGGCATATCGGTTTGAAAGCCATATCGATTTATCAATATCGAAATATCGGGAGTAAATATCAATATTTCGATAATATCGATACGTATCGTGCATCCCTAGATTCTTATTTTGAAAAAAATTGATTGGCTGAGCGATAGCGAAGCCCTGGATCGTCTAGCTCAAAAATGTTTCGTCTGTTTGTTTGTGTGTCTGTCCGCGGGATTTCTCGAGAACAGTTAGTCGTAGAAGGCTGAAACTTGGACCATATCTTCCTACTAGCATACCGGAGTCAACCTCACATTTAGGTTACCGTAGCTCTAGTAGTTTTTTACAGGGACTTGGAGTAATTCCGGATTTCTATTTTTAAGTTTTACTCCGGACTGATATTATTGATATTTCACTCCGCCTATTTCTATTCCTGGTTCGGAGTGTAATGTGGAGTAGAAAGGCGGAAGGAAATTAAAAATATTTGTGATTCAATTAATATCACTCCGCCCGGAATACAATAATTCTACTCCGATTTCTATTCCACTCCGGAGTAGAATTGTTTCAGTCCGATTTCTATTCCACTCCGGAGTAGAATTGTTTCAGTCCGATTTCTATTCCACTCCGGAGTACAACAATTTTACTCCAATTTCTATTCCACAGTGGAGTAAAATTATTTACCATCAATTCGTATTCCACTCCGGAAGACAATTTAACTGTGCGGTTTCTATTCCACATCGAAGTGGATTCTTTTCACTTCCAACCATGTTCCACTCTGGAGAACAAATACATATTGGTATCTCATTTTCCTATTCCACTACGGGATCCCGTGACCGCCGCCTCTTCCACTCCAGCCGCCGGAGTAGAAACCCGGTGTACAAATTTGCGCCGCCCGTCCAGCCCGGAAGGCACGGTGGAGGGAGATACGGTGGCGGCACGAGCCTACCTGGACTGAGGCAGGATTTCGAGCCGCGTTCGGGTTCCCCCGGCCGCCACAGCGCTGCGATCGAGTGCGGCCGAACTACGAAGCCCCTCCCGCCTACCTGCGGCGCGGCCGCCCGACCCCCTCCGCTGGCCGGCCGCGCTCAGCTTACCGAGCCGGGAGCCACCAGGAGCCGGCCGGGGCCAGCCGGGGCGCGGCGGGCCATAGCGCCTCCCGGCTCGGTAAGCTGAGCGCGGCCGGCCAGCGGAGGGTGTCGGGCGGCCGCGCCGCAGGTAGGCGGGAGGGGCTTCGTAGTTCGGCCGCACTCGAGCGCTGCGGCCCAGCCGCAGCGGCGGCCGGGGGAACCCGAACGCGGCTCGAAATCCTGCCTCAGTCCAGGTAGGCTCGTGCCGCCACCGTATCTCCCTCCACCGTGCCTTCCGGGCTGGACGGGCGGCGCAAATTTCTACTCCGGGTTTCTACTCCGGCGGCTGGAGTGGAAGAGGCGGCGGCTGGAAATCCAGTCCTCAGCACGGGAAGGCCCGGCTCGTGCCGCCACCGTATTTCCCTCCACCGTGCCGGAAGGGAAAAGGGCGAGGATGGGACGGGGAAGGGAAACCCCGCGGATTACGGGACGCCTGCAGCCCGTCTGGAAGCACCGGGCATGTGTCGCGCACCTCAGTCGGTGCGGTCAGTCCTGTACTGTCAGACACCAGCGAGCGCGCGGACGTGTTTGTGTGTTTTGGTGAAAGCATTATTGGCGAGAAAGTGACAGAGAGCAAGCGTACTTCGAGTTTGACTGAGACTAGTGGTGAAGAAGCCAGATAACAATGCAAATGGATGTTACCGGGGTAAGTGCTCTCACTTCGTACACGATTGCTCCAAGAACAGCAGTCTATCACTTCAAAGCTTAAGGGTCTCCAATCGCTCTCGTACTCTCGGAATCGTCACGCTTATTAGTCAAAAGTGGGGGTGGGAGGGGTGGGTAGGCTGACCACCTCCTCCCCAACAGCCAAGGTGGCAACGCCGCTGCAACACCGCTGACGTCGGTGTCACCGGCCAGCTCCAGCTTTCCGGACCGGAGTTTGGCTCCGTTTAGCTCTTCTTCCGTGTTTTTAGCGACCACAAGTCGGCTCTAAAACCTCGCACGATCAAGATTCAAAAACGAAAGCGCACTGTTGCGAGGCGGCGAAAAGGTTGGTGTCAATTTTAAGTGTTGAAAGTTTGAACATCAAAAGTTGATTTTCGTCAGGTTTAAAAGGACGGGCCGCGTCGAATCCATCCTATTGTAATGTTTAGCGGGCTCCGGTGCTCCGGCAGACGTCGCGCATTGTCACAGCGGTGGGAGGAGGGGGAGGGACGGTTACCCCGCACCTCGCACCGCCTCACCCCGCCACGTGCGAGAGAGAAGTTGTAGCCTGTCTCTCTCTACTCATGCCTGGAACTCAAAACAGGTCCTGCATTCGGCATACAAATCTCAAATTGCAGTTGACCTAGAAGTATGGTTTGGGTCTCTACTTGTAGATGAAAGATGAGGCTATGTTGTGAACGTAATTTAAACCTGGTTTTCGGGCTCCGTCTACTAGAAAATATGGTTCAATATCGGACGACTTTCAGTTGATTCCAGGAGTCTTCCTGGAAGTCGTAGGGACACAAAAAATATTTCAAAACACAGTGCAAGTAAAGTACTACAGTACTGTAAAGTTTCATTCTTCTCGCTATTCAAATTCTCGAGATTTCTGTGCTGAAAAGTGGGAAAATCCGAAGTTTTGAACGTGTCTAGAGCAAAAACTAGAAGGCGCACCGGTCTAAGACACATACTGTTGGAATCAGCGCGTTCTGGACTATCGAATCATGAAATAAAAAAAAAGATCGATTGGAGATCCTTAACCGTTGGACCTTGAGGCCTGTGACTCTAATGCTTCCCTGAGGCGATTAGCACAAACTTTTATCAAGTGCTGTATCTATTCTTGAAATATATGTTTTGGGAAACATGTTAACTTAAACAAAGCATGGAAGTCCTCTCCATAAAAATGCCCTGCTATTTGAGTTTTCTTCCACATGTGAAAGAATGAATATAGTCAGAATAGGAAAATGAGCTGTCATTCTTTTCGGTTTAAAAAAATGCTTCTTCAATATTGTTCAAAACAAATGGTACGTCTTTCACACTTTCATTGTAATGATTGAGTTTGGAGTTTGATTTTCTTTTAAATTCGTTTGGAACTTGTTGTGAAGCAAACTTATATTTACATCCTGGTAGATAATAAGCATAATTACATTTTACTTAGTTTTTTAGTGTAAAACATATAAGACATTTTAACAGTGTTTTTTTAACAGGTCAATCCAATGTTTCACGGATATGAGCTGCTAGGTGATAGTAATATGCTCCGCTTTGCCCTGCAACATGGAGAAAATGTAATCGGTTTTGGTAAGTGTCATGGCGGTTCCCTATTTTCTTACTTGTCATGTCAAACCCATAGAAGTTTAATATATTTATAAGACAATTTTACTGCCAGATCGGTTCAAGACAGAGCAACTTGGTCTGTGCAAGTCCGGCTTAACGATAGAGGAGCTGCTTCAACTTGTGAAGGAACAACGGGAAAATTTGTCACCAAAAGTAGCAGTGCTTATCGGGACGAATGATATTCTTTAATGCAGCTCAGATATAGCAATGGTAATGTGAAATCTAAGTTACACCTATGGCAATATTATACTGCACACTTTTGTCACTTCCGTCTCTCATATCAATATGTTTCATCAACAGCGCAGTGATTTCAACAAAGTACGAGGTTTCTTGAACAGGCTGCGAACAATTTAGAAGACACACTGTGAAGAAGTCGTATGCCTCACAGTGCCACCAATCCCAAGAAGAGAAGAGCAATGTCAAGAAAAGTATTTTACTCGTCAAAAGGCATTGAACAGGAATGTTCATAACTGCACAGGTAACCCAACCAGAATTTGGAAAAAAAAATGATCTGCTTCAATCTCCTATCAACCTGTAATGCATTCTGTATTCATTTTAACAGGGCCCAAGGTACGTGCGCTGGCACTACACGCTGAGCTGGAAGACAGTTTGGGAAACGCCACTGCCTCCCTATTCGAAAAGTAAGTAGAAGAATATAACAAAAGCTATTCTGAGATGGTAATTGTTTCTCTTAATTAATTGGTGCATGTTTGTACAGTACAATGGGGAAAGGACGTTCTGAGAGACCTGATGGCATCCATTTAAATAAAGAAGGTCTGCAAGTATTGGCAGATTTTTTGAAACGTGAACTCTGAAAAGTGAAGAGCCATATGTTAACGCAAAAATGTAAATATTCTCTACCATTTATTTCTTCACGTAATTGAACCCCGAGTACAGTAAAACCTGTAAGATCTGCTAGGGTGTCTAAATGTAACACATTCTGAGTGACAACAAATATAAACACTCTCTATCCCTCTTTCTGTGCACTTTACTCCTGACAGCACTCCAGAAAAGAGTTCCAATCACCTCACAAGAAAATTAAAGCAACCACAGTAAACGAAAGCCACAGTTAAAGCACGTTTTTAGTTATTTCACATTTCTTCCCCACTTTCTTTAACCTTGTGTTTAAGACACTATACAATTCAGACCAAATAACATTATGAAATAATTAGACAGTGCAAATCGATGTTAACAGCCAGTTTTATTAAGAAATCTCACATTGTTTGCAAGTATAAAAATTTACTCGATTGATGAAAAGATTGTCCACAGCACAAGGCCCTCAGCCTAATACAATGTTATGTCGGGGAAACATCTGCAACAGGAAGGGGGGAAATTATTGAAAGGGAAGTGCAAACATTTCATCGCTAGCACTACACAAACTGGATAATTAAAGAAGTCAACATAGAAACAACCTCAAACGTTTAGAAGTGGTGTAGGGTCACTCGGGAATCTATCCCCAATGTCCGATACTTTCTGAGAGTTCAGGGAACTTGTCTCAGTCATATCAGCCACCAAACAGGAGCAACACCCAAAGTGAAATTTGGCTCAATATTAAAGGGTATAGAGAGGTACTTTCTCTCTGAATCTGATACCCAAATATTATGGTATGCTTTAAAGCAAACCAAAGGTCTGCTTTTTCAGAAACAATGATAACGTTAAAAAGCTGCCCAAAATGCACTTAAATGTCTGCCAGGGCTCCCTAAAGCTTCTTTGTGAATGCCTGGGGAGTGTACTAACTAATAATGGCCACAATACCTCAAATTAATGAGTTTTCACACTGTATGTGCCTGGTAATCAGACTTTTAATTTACTTCCTGTCTATGGTGTCTATGATGTCGCACTAGTTTGGAAGTAATAATCAGTGCGACATAATGCCTCCGATGGACCCAATGATGGCATCGGAGGCACTTCTATGATGTCGCACTGATTGTTACTCCCAAACTACTTGAGTGCTCAAAATGCAACATGGCACAAAATTCTAGGCAGTAGTAAAGAACATTCACACAAAATATGAGCCAAAAATGTTATGACATGTTTTGAGATAATAGAGCATGTCTATATTTTAGGAACTTCCTTAAGTTTTGGGAGTTGTTCGATTCATACTGAAACTTGTCGGACAGGCTCCCACACCCTTCAAATGACTTCCCTAGTGGCCAAGAATGTATAAACGAAAGGCATTAACAATATATTAATTTTTATGAATTTATGCAAATAATTTGGGTATGTACACTGGAAAAAAATTAGAAAAATGAAATTTCGAACGGGTGCTTCAATGTTGAAAATTTTCTGAGGGGGGCCGATTGGGACCTAATACACCCTAAAAAAGAAGTTTTATCGATTTTGGGGACTATGAGTCCAAAACGTGGTCTCCCTTGGCGTGGAATCCCTCAGCAACGATGTCCTTGATGTGTGCACGGCGTGGCGCGGCACCCCGTCACGGGCACGGCCACTGCCGCCAGCACGGCCCCCCGCCCCGCAGCTCGCGGCGGCGCCGCCGTGTTGAACCACGGGCAGTCCGGGCAGATGACGCGGTACTGTCAACTTGCCGCACACCACCATGTGCGTGTAGAGAGCGGCCCGCCCGGGGCCCGGGCCGCCCGTGGCGCAACACGGCGACGCCGCGCCGCCGCGAAGCTGCCGGGCCGGCGGCCGCAGGGCTGGGGACCGAGCTGGCGCCAGCGGCCGCGCCCATGACGGGGTGCCACCACCCCGACGGCAGGCTGTACAGGGACGCCGTCAGCGCCCACGCCCCGCAGATGTCCAGGCCCTCGCTTCCCTGAGGCCGATGAGAACGGCGAGGGGTCTGCAACGGCCGTGACGGCGAAGGGGCGTGTCCACCCCGCCATGGCGAAGAGCCGGAGCCGCACCTGCTGGAAATATGTATTTTGCCGTCACATCAATGTTTCAAGGACTGAATCACACATCAGAGGCAGGGGGGGAGGGGGGGGGACGACGGTAACAAACCTACTCCCCCCCCCCCAAAAAAAAATAAAAAAAAATTCCACATCTTAGTGCTTGTAATCGTCTTCTCACAACCTTCGGTCTGGGATTCAGTGGAATACTCTATTGATACGTCGTAATCGCCGGCCTGTCCCGTCCGGCCGGTCAGTGCCACCATTCGGACCACTCCGCCCTTCCCCGCCTGCAACGCAGTCCGAGGTGCGGTGCGGCCGGCCAGGCAGGGCGGCCCAGGTAGCCGAGGGCGCGCGCCAGCCGCCAGCTGACCGCGCTCCCCCGTCGGCTCACAGCACGGGGGCGCCGGGTGCTCCCCTGGCGGGCTGCAGTGGGGTGGGGAGGCCGCAGGGATTATCCAAGTGACGTCAGGGTGCGGCTGCGGCGCGCCGCGCCCAGGCCGAGAGGAGGCGGGGCAGACCCCCGCCTCGAGTCCGAGTGTTGCCACGCCGCAGCTGAGCTGCATCGGCCTGCGCGCAGGGCGGGCTCGGACCGCCCTCTTGTTGACGGGGAGCAGTGTTGGGCCTCGCTGCTTGGATAATCCCCGGCGGCCGGGCAGAGCGCACCGCAACTCTGGGCCTGGGCTGGGGGCTGTGTCCAGGGGCCCGCCTCCCCAATGCACCACGTCACCTCGTCCTTCGCGCCCCATCCAAAATTTCCCACTTGCAGAACTGGACTCGCCCTCCTCAAGTTCCGTCCCCACTCAGCACCATGCGAACCAGCCGCATGAAAGGGATCTCACACTGACCACCGCAAAGGCTATCGAACCCCACCGGCCGGGTATTGGGGGGAGGGGGAGGGACCCAGAACCGAACATGGACCCTTGGGAGGGAGGGGGGGGGGGAGGCACAGCGCGGCGCGGGGACATAGGCGCGCCCCGCGCACCCTGCGGGTCGTGGACTGGGCCCCGCAGCGCCAGGTCTGTTTTGACAGCCGGTGGGCCGCGCAGGGGAGGCGAACTTTATGGACGTCCCCTGGTCTTAGGGGTGGCGGGGCGCGGGCCGAGCCCCTGACTCAGTGGAACACGAGGTTCAGACTGGCTTCTTATCGGACCGCTCCAGGGTGGCGTTTGTCACGCCGGCCCACTTCGGTTCGCCGTACCAAGACGACGACGTCGTTGGTGTGCGCACGGCATGGCGGGGTCGTGGCCTCCTTCACGACTTCTGCCGCCGGCACGGCCCCCGGCAGGTCGCGGCGGCGTCGCCGTGTTGAGCCACGGGCAGCCCGGACGGATGACGCGGTGCTGTCAACTTGTCTACACCCCCATGTGCATGCAGCCAGCGGCCCGCCCGGGCAGTCCGTGGTCCAACACGGCGACGCCACCGCGAGCTGCCGGGCCGGGGGCCGGGAGCCGTGTTCACGGCGGTGCCCGTGTCTCTGACGGGGTGCCACGCCCACGCCCCGCGGGGCGCACATCAACGATGTCGTTGTCTTGGAACGGCGAACCGATGTCGGCCCTGACCCGCAGGCGGCCAGGGCGGGCAGCGCCAGCACGCCAGCCCCACGCGTAAGGCCACCATACCAGCGGACGAGATTGGTCGTGAGCGCTGGATGCACGGGGAGGCTGTGAGCCGCCCCGCCGCAGCGACCCGGCCAGATGTCCAGGCCAGACCCTCGGTGAGGGGGCGAGGGGTCTGCAGCGGCCAGCGGCCGTGACGGCGGAGGGGCCGCGAGGGCGTGCCCGGGACACCCCGCCGTGGCGATGAGCCGCACCACTTTTCCCCGAGCACCACTTGGTCTGCCTCCCCCCCCCCCCCCCCTCCTCGCGGCGGCTGCCCGAGGTACCGCTTCTGGAAGATCGCCTGATGGGATGCGGAAGGACGCAGCGTTGCCGCGAGGGTCAAGGGCTGTGTCACCAGCCCCCTCCCCTCCCCTCCCCGCCAACACGGGAAGCCCGGCGCCGGCAGGGGCGCACGGCTCACGACCAGCCCCGCGGTGTGGGTCATGGTCAGTTCTGAAGCGGTACTCAACGGAGCCACATCGCTCCAAAGCGCAAGTCGAAGGAGGAGGGGAGTGCGCTGTGGTTCCGTAGACCCCGGCTCTACGGACAGTCAGAGTACCTACCAACCGAGGCAAGATGAAGCGGAACGCTGCAGGACGTCCCAAGTCCAACCCGACGTGGCAGTACTTCCAGCAGCTAGAGGACGGCGGCACCAAACACCAGTGTCTCGTTCGTGGATGCGGGTACAAACCAGACGTAAGTACAGAGCCAACATCATTAGGACCGCCCTGCAGTTTGATGAGCGCAGTAATTTTGCAAGCGCTTGGCGCTATTCCTAAGCAGCAAAAGCTCGCACAATATCTGTTTTTTTGGCGAGCCAATTTTAAGCGAAGTGTGCTGCATCTTTAGATGTGGTCGAAAAATTGCAACTGCGCTTTAGCAGCTTCAGTTTTAAGATTATTCCTTGGGTAATTGTTACTGATTTGTCACGGGATATCCTAGTCATGTGTGGATGAACCGTAAGGAGTTCAGGGAGCCGTGCTGAACTGTTTGACATACAGCACACTTGGGGTCAAAAACGTCGAAAATCGGTGATTTTTATGAAGGTTTTCGGTTGCAACTCGGCTCGCTCCGCTCGGCTCCCCGCCTGCATTCGGGCTGTGCTTGTGTTTCCAATCGGGCCGGCAAGCCGAGCTGCGTGCCAAACGTTGACCGAGCGTTGACCGACCAGCGTCGGAGATAGGGTCGGTCAAGGTTTCGCACGCAGCCGGTCAGAGCGCGCTCGGCTTGCCGGCCCGATTGGAAACTCTAGGCTGTGCCTAGGCGCGTTGACGCGAGTGGAGCGCGCGGGAATGACCATCATGCCTGTCCGCGCGACGCGTTCGTGCGTTTTCCCCTCGGGTTCGAAATTTGAAGTGTGAGCTCATAACCGTGTATGCTTGTTTTCTATTCGCATCGACTTGGCGTTTCAAAGAGCACGATCGATTCTGAGATTTCGAAATTTAACGACTGCGTCCCAAAAGCGTTGATGTGATATTTCGAAATCTCAAAATCGAAAGTGTACATACAAGATAGGTGTTAGTGGCTCAGACTTGAAATTGCGGACCCAAGGTAAAGACGCAAGTGAGGGATTCCACACCATGGGAGACCACGAGTTGGACTCATAGTCACCAAAACTAATATCATTCGGTTGCCATTCGGTATTAGGGGTCAACTTCTCCACAAACGAAAGAGTGTGGGGTGGGAACATGCTTTTCCTAAAGTGTGATAGGCACCACACTAAAGGAAGAGTGTGATGGGCTACTACACTTTAGGAAAAGCGTGGCGAGGCACCACCCTCTTGTAAGAGTGTGATGGGGCTCTTGCTATGATCACCATGTAAACGCATGGGGCCGCAGTCAAGAGTGTGGCGCCATCACACTCTTAGAGGAGTGTGGTGCCTCATCACGCTTCTCCTAAAGTGTAGCAGCCTATCACGCTTTTCCCTCAGTCGGTGACCATCTCGATTTAGGAAAAGCTTGTTACCACACTCTTGAGTTTGTCGAGTTGATCCCTAACTCCCTACGAAAATTGTTTTCAATTTGGACCACCCGGTCCTGAGTTGTTTATAACGAGCAAAATAGTGGAGATTTTCTAAAAAAAAAATTAAAACCTAGGTATTGCATTTCCAGATAGTTAGAACACTCATAAGGCATTCTAAATACTCTTGGAATGCATGGGAATCCTGTGGGACTGTTTTTAGAGTGTTTTGAAGACCTTTTATGGGTTTTAAGTTTCTGAGAAAAACATTGGAATTGCCTTAAAACATGACATACCAATTTCGGCTCATAATCAGGGAGAAACTTCCTCTCTATAACCTTGAATTTTGAGCCAAAATTGATCTTGGGCACTGCACTAGTTTGGCACCTACAGTGTCTGCGACAATTTCCAAGACCTCTCAGAAAGTGTCGAATATTGGGAGTGGCTTCCTGAATGCCCTAAAACAACTTCTAATGTCTCAGATTAGTTCTAAATAATCAAAGAAGTCAATTTAGAACTAATCTGGATCATTTAGAAGTAGTTTTGGGTCATTCAGGGAGCCACTCCCAATTTTCGACACTTCCGGAGAGGTCTTGGAAATTGTCGCAGACACTGTAGGTTCCAAACCAGTGCAGTGCCCAAGATCAGTTTTGGCTCAAAATTCAAGGTTGTAGAGAGGAACTTTCTCCCCGATTATGACCCAAAATTGATATGTCTTGTTTTAAGGCAATTCCAATTTTTTTTCTCAAGAACTTTAAAAACTCATAAAAGGTCTCCAGCACTTAAAGCTGTCCCACAGGATTCCCATGCATTCCAAGTGCCTTCAGAATGCCTTATGAGTATTCCAACTATCTGGAAATGTAATGCTTTAGTTTAATTTTTTTTTTAAAAGAAAATTTCTACTATCATGCTCATTATAAGCAAACTGAAAATTACGAAAAGTTCATAGCTCAGGACTGGCTGGTCCAAATTCAAAACGGTTTTTGTTTTTCCGGGGGGGGGGGCGTTTGGGACAGAGTTGACCCCAAGAACCGAATGGTATCAATTTTGGCGACTATGAGTCACCTTTGTAAACTCCCATGGTGTGGAAGAAAATAATTTATTAAGTTAAGAAGCTTGGTTAAACAGATACAGTCTATACAGTCACAAATCCTTTTTATTTACTCAAAATACTTTTTAAAAGAATGAAAAAAATAAAAAGGGGGTGTTTCTGTTCTGCCAGTGCTTGTGCATCTGCGCGTGCTTCCATTTTCTAATACGAACCGTTCTGGTTGGTTGCAGGTCAAGAATGGAGTCACCAATCTAGAGCGGCACATGAAGAGGGCACATCCTTCAGAGTACGCCAAAATTGAAGATGCAAAGAGGAGGACTGAAGAGCAAGAGGAACCTGAAACAAGAAAAAATACTGTCCCACTAAGTGGGACACTGGTAGGCCCGAAGTTTTGCACATGATTAGGCATTTTGTAGATTTGTAGATACTGTCTCACTTTGTGAGAAACTGGTAGGCCCGGAGTTTCGTACGGGTTTGGGTTGGTTACGTTACCGCCTACTTAAATTTTATGAGCTTATTTAATTTTTTTTTTTAAATGAAAGGATATTTGAAGGTATGTATTAGTTTTGTAATGGAACGGGGCAGTTTTAAAATTACAGTTTTACAGTAACAGTCAGTGCACTGTTTTATTCTCATACGCGGGCCGCCCAGCCCTGGCCTGCAAGGTGTTGTCCCCGCCCGGCTTGGCCCGGCGGCCCGACAATGCACGTCTCGCTCTGAGTCTCGGGTCCCTTGGCTTGTTGTGCGTACTCTAGGGTAGAGGGGAGGGGTAGGGTCCCACCGAAACGGTCCGCCTGCCTTGAGTCGCCACTCTCGTAGCCGTGGCTCGGCCAGGCCCCGGCTCGACTCGGCACATCGACAATGGGTACCCGGCAAGGGCTGCGCAACAAAAAAGAAGGACGGAAGATTTGGTGGTGGTCTAGAAAAGGATGGAATAGCGGATGCAGCCAGCTGACGAGCCGAGCAGGGGTAGCTCTGTCCCTTTCTTTTGCCATTGGATGGAGTGAGATAGCTGAATTTCAAATGAGTTTTTACGCTTCCTGTTACATTCTATAACTTTAAAAGTAGGTTTGCTGTACTTGCCCAATCACCCCCGATAATTCTGTCAGACAGATTTTTGATTTTTTGCCTCGTTATCGATCTACAGCAATTGGCCCTGTGGACCATAGATGCGCGTATAGTTGCGTCCCTTTCTTTCGCCATAAGAAGAAGTAAGATAGCTGACTTTTAAATCGATTTTTCGGCCACATGGAAGCTTTTTCAAAGTGTAAAATCACGTCAGCGTGCCCTGCAAAAGTATCCTGCGTCCATGTGCACAGTTTCAGAAAATTCGTATAGAGGGCCATAAGGGCAATGCTTAAAAGAAAAATAAGTCCAATCGGGTCAGACTATAAGGCAACTCCGTTTCACTTCGTGCCTAAAAAGAAAAGGACATTAGTGTTGAATGGAGTACACCTTTCGGTTGAGAAGATAATGGATTGTCTGGTAAAGTGTGTGGCAATGAGTGGGCGACCTTTTGCGTTTGTGGACGACCCAGGAATGCAAGAGCTCATCACGCCCCTGGTTGAGGCAGCACCGGCAGAAGAGAGGAGGGCAATTACCAGCAGGAGTGTGAGAAAGAGGGTTGTGCAGAAGGGGCATGCAACAAGAGAGGAGCTGAAGTAGGAATTCAAAGGAAGACTGCTGTCCCTTAAAGTTGATGGTGTCACAAGGAAAGGGCGATCATTCCTGGGTGTGAATGTGCAGTACGTGAAGAATGGAATAATAGAGCTCCGCACTCTGGCAGTGAAAGAAATTTTTGTGAGCCACACCGCTCTGAACATTATTAAAAAAGTACTGCAAGACTATGGTATTGATGTGAAGCAAATATACTCAATGACGGTGGATAATGGCAGCATGGTGAAGGCGGCAGCATTAATTCAAGGCGAAGGTGACCAAACTGTGATAGATGATTGTGATAGCGAGGAAGATGATGATGAAGATGAAGAGGAGGTGAACATGGAAGATTTGGAAGAAGCTGGGCTGCTGGAGGCACTGGACAACACCGACATTAGTGAAGACCTCAATTTAACCTGTATTCGTTGCGCTGCACACACTCTCCATCTGGCAATAGGCGACACACTGAAAAGAGACGAAGAAGCTACAACCGTACTAAATACCATGAGATCCCTTGTAAAGCGACTCAGGACACCAAGAATGAGAAGACTATTAGAGATTTTTGGATATAAATGCCCTGTACTTGATGTTGGTACAAGATGGTGTTCGTGCGTGCCTATGATGGAATCAGTGCTGCCCCTAAAGGATTTCTGCAAAGATCATAAGGACCAGATCAACCTAAATGCCAAGAAGAAAATACATGTGACAGACAAGGACTTTGAGACTGCAAGTCAGCTGGTTGAAGCGCTTCTGCCAGCAAAAATTACAATGGTGTGCCTTCAGGAAGAGCAGTTAACAATGGGAGATTTTTTTGGAAGTTGGTTAAATTGCAAGCTCAGAGTAAAGAAATTGACATCAGCATTTGCCCAGAAACTGCTGCAGAACATGGAGAAGAGGGAAGACAGTCTGTTCAGCAACGAAGCGTTTGCTGCAGCCATATACATGGACCCACGCTTCTTCCATGTTCTCAGTGACGCCAGTGTAGCCCTAGCAGAGCGACGACTTTTGAAGGTATGGCTTTCTTTGGAGCATTTAGATGAAGACAGCAACACAGTTGACAACCCACCACAAGAAGGGAGCAATGGAGCAGAAGATGAGGATGATGAGCTGGAGGGACTGTTGAGGCAAGCTGATGCAAACCGTACTGTCTCTTCAGGGGGTCAGACCAAAAAGAACATTTTACCCCTGCTGAAGCAATTTTGCACAAGCCAACGAATCCCTGTAAAAACTAACATCCTGCAATATTGGGAAGGCCGGGCAAGTTTTCAATGCCAGAGTTGTACGCTGTAGCCATGGTAGCCCTCGCTGCACCTGCCACGCAGGTCAGTGTGGAGAGGTTGTTTTCCGGTGTGAGGTTTATTTTATCTGATCTGCGACTGAATTTGGAAGGAAGCCTTGTTAACAACCTCATGGTGATCCGTACTAACTCCCTGTTTCAAATGGCTTCCCTAAAACGCTCCGCTGCTTCAAACCCTCTGAACTCACCTCCGCCCACAATCTCATCTCCATCATCGCAGTCCACACCATCCGAATCCACACCGTCTCAGGCATCACCAAACCAAGCATCAGGATCCAAGCGATTGGCGTTGTCCACGTTACCGACTTCCTCAAGACTTCAGACACCAGCATCATCATCCAGACGGCCCACATTTGCCAAGCCAAGACACAGCACCTACAACAAAGAAAATAATGATCCGTATGAATACACCGAAGACGTCGATGGAGACCTGAGCGGGATTGACCTACTGAATACTTCATCTAAAAATTAAGAATTGACCGCTGCCAACCTGTCTTCCAGTAGGTTAGTAAATTGTAGAAGATCATCCATAGCCAGCATTTTTTTAAGACTAGCACCAATATTCATTGCCTGCATACTTAAGTCCATTTCCAGTATCAATTTCTGACTATTTTTTGTTCTTTATTGTGCCATAGTACCTTTGTTATTGCAGAACTGCCACCTTTTTTCAATCTTTCTAACATTTTTTTTTGCTGTGATTTTTTATTTTTTATTTTTAAAGTTTTCATGACTCTCCTGTTTTAAATTTCTTTTTGTTATTTTTTTGTTTTGTTTTTCTTTTCTGCCTGTGTTCAATATTTTTGCTGGTCTGTGTCATTTTAACCTGTATTTCATTCGGTGCCATTGTGAGTCTGCATAAGTTGTGCTTTGGAAGAGTTGTCTGAATATTCTAGTCTCCTGATTTTTAATTTACTCCATGTGATATATTTATTATCATTTTGTTTGACTTTTACTCAAGTTCACATTAAGTTATTCCTTTCTTACTGTGTACAAATTGTTACGTGTTGCCAAAGTCTAGTCATGGTCTGCATGCGGGCCTCTGCACAAATTCAATTGTTTGAGAGGTCCTATGTGCTTATGACTAAGTCTTGTTAAAAGGATTTGCTCTCCTCCTTGATGTGCTCTATTCAACTGGATTCTGTTTAATACCGCAAATTGTCTTGCAAGTCAGTAGTTCAAGACTGATTTAAGTCAACTAATCTCGCACGATGCCATATTTACTGTGATCTCATGTGTTGCCAAAGCCTCCTTGTAATTTAACTTCTGCAAATTTTGCCCTATCATGTGTACCTCTGAGTGTTGAGAGTGACCACCCTTTGGCGCTTCAGGTGACGTCTGTTTTTCTTTCGTTCTTTTATTTTTTCTTTTGTACATACTTTTCTGTCTTTTTTGTACTCTTTGGGTACTACTGAGTTTTAGAAGGAAGTACCCTTCAAGTAGTATTTAAATGTGTATTGGAACACAAGTATTTCTTTATTGTTCTATTTTTCTATTAAGTTTAGGAAGGAAGTACCCTTCAAGTAGTATTAAAATGTGTGTTGGAACACAAGTATTTTTTTGTTCTATTTTTCTTTTAAGTTTTGGAAGGAAGTGCCCTTCACATAGTATTTACATGTGTGTTGGAACACCGATTTTTTTGTTCTTTTTGGCTATAGAGTTTCTTGTAAAGTTAAAAAATTGAACTGGTTTGAGAGTTGAGGTGAATAGCCCTCTGACCCTGCGAGAAGCCAAGTTAAATTTTCTTCTGTGAGAGCTCTGTGTTACAATAAAGTTTATTTGAAGTTTCTACTAATTAGTTCATAAAAATTGGTGATGGTGTGAAAAATATTGCGTTGGAATAAAAATAAAATTTCTTGCCTCAGTGGGAACACATTGAAGTTCATTTTCACTCACCCTCAACCCAGATATGTAGACACTTCAATCCAAAACATTGCTCCGAACAACATCCTCTTGTGATGTGGTAGTGCCAAAAGCTGTTACAGTGTTAACTTTCCTGAAACAAATGAAACATTTTCATACATCTGTACAGATAGGAGAAATGTTCCAGAAATTTACATATTTTGCTAGCACAAACTTCAGTATACATTCTTTGCTAAAAGACCAAAATAGAAAAACACACCTGTGGAAGAACTTGACACGGACACAAATCAATTCCAGTTCTGAAGCCCAGCTCCGTCTCCAGCTGGGTCGAGCATCAGGTTGGGCTGGAATGACATCCATGCAGAAGCTTGGCAGGAACCACCTATCAGAAGAAAAAGAGGAAATGCAAAGATATTAAACTATATTTCATAGTACTTCAGCCACATTTTAAAACTTTTTCTTTCCCATATCATTTCCCTAGTGCTTAAAGCCATCAACAACTCAATTGTAAGACCAACTAGAAAGAATTAGACATGGCTTCACACTGTAAAATACATGAGCACTAGTCAAGGGATATCTGTTGCAAAATTAATACTTCATACTTCAGCTTCAAAGCATGTAAAGCTGCACACCTTATTTGCTTAAAAATCAAAATAGATGAACTCACCAGTAGAAGAACTTGACACGGACACAGATCAATTCTAGTTCTGAAGCCCAGTTCCGTCTCCAGCTGGGTCAAGCATCAGGTTGGGCTGGAATGATGTCCATGCAGAAGCTGGGCAGGAGCCACCCATCAGAAACAAAAAGAAAAAAAAGCAATGATATTAAACCATATTTTATAATACTTCAGCTACATTTTAAAACATTTAATTTTGCATGTCTTTTCCTGAACTCTCAATGCTATCAAACACCCGGTTGCTTTCCTAGGTTGACTGAGAATTGAGTATCGCAACAAGAATTTAAGTAAACATATTGGCCCTTGGTAATCAGTATTTACGGCTAAACTCATTATACCTTGTACATGGACTTCCTTTTGTGTCATATTTGTTCCTGCTGACCTGTTCGGTCCTTAAGTTGAGTCCCAGATGAAAGCAAAATTCGACTGACTCGACTATAATACGAATCTGAACACAATATTTTTTTTAATGATCTGTTTACATTATTGGAGTCCTCTTAAAATAAACATTGTTTTCAAATTCAAGATACATTGCAGCCATGCTTGGCAGTACAATGGCACGCAAACACTGATAGAGGACGCTCATTAACAACACTCACATGATTGAGGGTGACATTTAACGGCCATTACCACTCAATTAAAGATGCTAAAAGGATGCTTAAACTGAGTTGAAACGTCTCCCTGACAAACAACAGCACAGTTAATAACCAGCAAAAAAAAAAATTGTGTGACTTAGAAGGGTAGACACTAAGGTCTCAACCTTCTTTAAAATTGTAGCCTTCAGATAAGCTGCCAGATAAGTAATTATTTAAATCACTTACCACACAAGGAACGGACTGGTCACATCACTTCACTGCATGGTCCACCTTCTACCAACTTGTAACAGGAATGTTGACTATCGTGAAGTTGGCCAACTCCGGTATGAAAAGTTGGCCAACATTCTCGGGGACCGTCCCTAAGCGACAAATATACAGCAACGTCGTCAAGACGGCGAACATTCCGTGGACAGATAGAGTCGTGCAAACCGGCGATTGATCTCACAGATGTATGCGAAATTAAATCGAGAGTATAACAGCCGGTCTCAAGGCCCCCCACCCCGTCCTCGAGAGCCAACTTCCCAACAGCTTCACATAGCGACACCAACTCCCCGGCAATGCTCCTAATGGGACACGACAGCACACACACCACGACCTGTCTCGAGACTTCCTACCCCGTTCTCGAGGGCCAACTGCTTTTAAGGTTTTAACACACGCCACTGACATGTTGGACCGTGTTAAAACTTCTATCGCGGCCTTAAACCTTCAGTCAACAGCGGTGGTTGCCTAGTCACCGGCTTTTGAGCTTTCAACTCGCGCTACCTCCAAGTTAGATAGAGTTAAAACCTAAACCGCGGCTCCAAAAATTAAATCAAAACAGTTGGTGCCTATGCATCTGCTTCCAAAGCTTTAACTCGCGCTACCTTAAAGTTGGATAGAGGTAAAACCTCCAGTGGCTCCAAAATTAAAATAAACAACAGCAGGTGCCTATATATCTGCTTCTGAAGTTTTAACTCGCGCTATCATCCGGTGTGATACAGTTAAAACCTCTAGCGCTGTTCCAAAAATTAAGGGACCAACAGTGGGTGCTTAAACACCTGCTTTTGAGGTTTTAACTCTCACCACACACATGTCGAAACGAGTTAAAACCTCAACTGCGGCTCTAAAAATTAAGTCAACAGCACTGGTTGCCTAGACACCGGCTTTTTAGGTTCTAACTCGCGCTACCTTTGAGTTGGATAGAGTTAAAACCACTACCGCGGCTCCGCAAAAGCAATAAAAATCAGTAGGTGCCTAAACACCGGCATTTGGGGTTTTAACTCTCACTACATTCATGTTGGAGCAGGTTAAAACCTCTACTGCGGCTTTAAAAATTAGGTCAACAGCAGTGGTTGCCTAGACACCGGCTTTTGAGGTTTCAACTTGCGCTACCTTCGAGTTAGATAAAGTTAAAACCTCTACCGCGGCTCCACAAATCAAATAAACATCAGTAGGTGCCTAGACACCGGCTTGTGAGGTTTTAACTATCACTACATTCATGTTGGATCGGGTTAAAACCTCTACTGCGGCTTTAAAATTTAGGTCAACAGCAGTGGTTGCCTAGACACCGGCTTGTGAGGTTTTAACTCTCACTACATTCATGGTGGATCGGGTCAAAACATCTACTGCGGCTTTAAAAATTAGGTCAACAGCAGTGGTTGCCTAGACACCGGCTTGTGAGGTTTTAACTCTCACTACATTCATGTTCGATGGGGTTTAAAAATCTACTGCGGTTTTAAAATTTAGGTCAACAGCAGTGGTTGCCTAGACACCGGCTTTTGAGGTTTCAACTCGCGCTACCTTCGAGTTGGATATAGTTAAAACCTCTACAGCGGCTCCAAAAATTAAATAAACAACAGTAGATGCTTAAACACCAGCCTTTGAGGTTTTATCTCTCACCAGATATATGTTGGATCGAGTTAAAACCTCTACCGTACCTTTAAAAATTAAGTCAACAG
Source organism: Megalurothrips usitatus (assembly GCA_026979955.1). NCBI lineage: Eukaryota > Metazoa > Arthropoda > Insecta > Thysanoptera > Thripidae > Megalurothrips > Megalurothrips usitatus. The sequence continues at coordinate 2,002,188 of JAPTSV010000786.1, read as the reverse complement.
CAGTGGTTGCCTAGACACCGGCTCTTTAGGTTCTAACTTACGCTACCTTCGAGTTGGATAGATCTAAAACCTCTACCGCGGCTCAACCAATTAAATAAACATCAGTAGGTGCCTAGACACCGGCTTGTGAGGTTTTAACTCTCACTACATTCATGTTGGATCGGGTTAAAACCTCTACTGCGGCTTTAAAAATTAGGTCAACAGCAGTAGTTGCCTATACACCGGCTTTTGAGGTTTCAACTGGCGCTACCTTCCAGTTAGATAAAGTTAAAACCTCTACCGCGGCTCTACAAATTAAATAAACATCAGTGGTGCCTAAACACCTGCTCTTGAGGTTTTAACTCTCACCACATATATGTTGGATCGAGTAAATACCTCTACCGTACATTTAAAAATTAAGTCAACAGCAGTGGTTGCTTAGACACCGCCACTTTAGGTTCTAACTTGCGCTACCTTCGAGTTGGATAGAGTTAAAACCTCTACCGCGGCTCCACAAATTAAATAAACATCAGTAGGTACCTAGACACCGGCTTGTGAGGTTTTAACTCGCGCTACCTCCTTGTTAGATAGAGTTAAAACCTAAACCGCGGCCCCAAAAATTAAATCAAAACAGTAGTAGAGTAAAAGCGGGGCTACTGCGCTGCTTAGCACACCCCCCACCACACGGCGCAGCCAGCCCCCACGACGACCCGCCACACAACCAACACCCATGCCAGGTGGAATGCCTACCCACCCGGCGCAGCACTTACCCGCGGTGCAGCAGAGTGATGACGTGTTGTGTAGGGTAGAGCCATTTAAAAAAAAAACTATTGCAATTCTATGAGAGGTGAATTAAAATCACACACCACTCAAAGAATAACAAAAGTGTTTTTTTTGGCATTTATTTCATTTCATTAAAGAAACACACACACGAAATACACATCACGGAAGATACACCTTTACTAAACCAACAATGGTCTTACGACACACCGGACATTTTTCAAAAGCAGAGTAACAATTTGAACAACACGACAAATGTGCACATGGTAAAAACAATATCTCAAAATCCTCCGATTCACATATTATACACCCACGAGCGGAGGATGAATCCACCGGCATACTTTCTCCCCTCTTCTCATCCACCACATCATTTCGCCCTTTCAAATACTTCCACTGC
>JAPTSV010000786.1:1978667-2000532 GCA_026979955.1 Megalurothrips usitatus | reverse complement strand
TTTTGAGGTATAGGTCAACTGGAAAAGATATGCTGAATGTAGCAGAGGATCATACGAGGCGTTATTATTACAAGGGAGTGTACATGGGGGAGTACCTCAATATAGTGACAGTTTTGTCCCTGCAATGGTAACAATAATGTCCATTTAATGTGGTGCAATATTGTTTCTGTACTGTGGACAAATTTGTCCATAGGTATGGACAAAATTGTTACTAGCAAGAAAACATTTAATTCTAGTAGAAGTCGGAACTCTTTACCCAGTTGTTCCTTGTAATGGACAAATTTGTCCATAGCTATGGACAATATTGTTACTCACTACGTGAACAATTTTGTGGTTTTTTTATGGACAAAATTGTCCATAGCTATGGACGCGTAGAATCGTTCCTGGACCAGTAACAATATTGTCCATTGTTATGGACAAAATTGTCCATAGGTTTTATCTGTGTAGGGACCCCGTCCTCGAGGGCCACATGTAACGACCGCCGAAACTCGAGAACTAATTGTCATAGAAATGGCGGCACTGCACAAAGGCATCGTCTGGGTATGGCGAACGGTTGCCATAATTTCAGCACGTTTGCATGTTTCTAATAAGTTCTGTGCGTATTGACAGAACTAACATTGCCAGTCATTGTTTTAGTGACAAAGGTGCAGTATCAAAATGCGCCTGGTTGACCTGGCCGGTTCCGAGACACCACAGAAGACAGGAACGACGGAGGACAGGTTCAGGGAGGATGTTAATATTAATACGGGACTCCTCGCATTGGGCAATGCTACTTCCGGGCTTAATGGTCGGCCCGGTCCTTTCGTGGCTCACCAAGACTCAAAACTCACACAATTACTCTATTGTAAGGTGGCTGACTTTTGCTTTAATTTTTGAGCAGATTTGGGTTTGATTGGAAAAATGTTTAAATTTTTCCTTTTTAAACGCAGTTGAACTTACCGGGAACTCTGCTGCACTGTTGCTGGTGTGCGTGCGCCCGTCCAGCAACAACCTGGATGAATCTGTTAACACTCAGGTCTCGATACCAGGGACCCCGTCCTCGAGAGTCGTCGAGCAGCGGATCAGTGACTCGAGTCGGTGACGCTCGGTTAGGTTAGGTTAGTGGAGACCTGGGTAGCTTAGGCTCAGTTAGGTGTGGGTAGTTTAGGAAAGGTTAACGGGCCCCGATGACAAAAAAGCAAATTAAGATACGCCCGGCTGCCACAACACGAGCGTAACTGCGACTGGGTGGAAACAGCGGAGTGGTTGGCCCCGTAGGGTCTTACTCGTGAGAAGACAGCCGCCGGCAGGCCAAGGTAGGCGTACGCCAGGCGTGGAGTGGCAGAACAGTGGTTCGCGCTGAGCGAAGCCTGTTACGCCACGACGCGGTCTGGCATCCGCCTACCTTGTTGGCTGAGCGATAGCGAAGCCCTGGACCGACTGGGTCCAAAATGTTTTGTCTGCCTGTCTGTCCGCGCGATATCTCGAGAACGGTTTGACTTAGAAAGCTCAAATTTGGACCACATCTTTCTTGCATCATACCAGAGTCAACCTCCTCACAGGGGCACCGCAGCCCAGGCGGTTTCTTAGATAATTTTTACAAGTGGTGTATAATTTAATATCCGCCGGTTAGGTGAGGTCAGTACGCGCCATGCGCCTGTCGTGGAGGGGCGGATCAGTGACTTGAGTATGTTAGGCTCGGTTAGGTTAGTGGAGGTGTGGGTAGGTAAGGTTCAGGCAGGTAAGGGTAGGTTAGGGCTGGTTGAGCGGCATTGATAACGAAAGCATGATGTAAGATACGTTCGGAAGCCAGTGGCTGCGACCGGGCGGAGAGAGTGACGCCCGCAGGGCGTCCTACTGACTGATTGGCCCCGCAGGGTGGTAGTGGTCAGGTGACAGCCGCCGGCAGGCCAATGTAGGCGTGCGCCAGGCGTAGAGTGGCGGAACAGTGATTCGCGATGAGCGAAGCCTGTTACGCCACGACGCGGTCTGGCGTACGCCTACCTTGTATACGACCCGTCATTTTGATGAATTTTTCATTCAACAGATTATACCAAAAAAATCAGATAGACTGGAAAGGCTTTGACCGCGGAGGCGGAGGTAGGAGTTCGTAAACAAACATTCGTAATCGATACGGTGGTACCAACCAACCTCAAACTTTACTACTGTTCCGAGCGATACGTTTTTCGGGCTACTGCGTTTGTTAAACATCAATTACACTGGCGACCAAAATTAGCGGTCCACTAACGGCGGGCGCTGTAATTTCTAAGTTTTTGAAGGTAGAACCTTGAAATTTGCTACAGGCCTGCCTCCAACCTTTGACTCGAGCCTCTGAAAGCGGCAACACCAGGTGCCACCCCCTCTGGTAACAGCCACCCCTAACGCGCGGCGGGGTGGAAAAACGCCGAAAGAGGGCGTCAGAAAACACCGATAAGGAGGTCCAATGGGGGTAAAACTTCGTTTACCAGTTCAATAGACCCCGGGTGACAAGGTGACATCACAATTTGAACGGTCGTTCAAACCCACCCCCCACCCCAGTTACCCCCACCCCCTACGGGGGGTGAATTTTTTTGTCACCAAAAATGAATTGCACGTCATGCAGGAGCCTTCGGGGCACATGCCCGTCTGTTTTTTTCCCCGATTGGACGAACCCTTTGACCGCAACCCCTAAAAAACCAAAAGACATTTTGAAAATTGAGGTTTTTTTGTCCTTAAATGCATTTCAAAATCGAAAAAGACGCCAGAAAAGGTGTGCAGGGCCTGTGCCAATACGGCCCAATCGAAAATTTCCATCCGAAAAAAAATTCACCCCCTCGTATGGGGTGGCTACCCTTAACCCCTGCCCTGCCGCCCCCAAAGTGCGGAGGTGAATTTTGGACCCAGCGCCAGATGCGCCTTGTCCAGGGCCATCAGCACACAAAATTTGAAGTCGCTCGTCCGATCCGTTCTCGCGCTACAGCCAAAAAACCTCGAAAATCAAGAAAACCCACCCCTAAAAGTCACCCCCGATACCGCCGAACTGAGTAGGGGTAGCAAATCGTTTCGAGCGGCGCAGGGTGTCCCAAACCTTTGTCTTGAAGGGCCCGGACGGCCAAACCGCTGCGGCCACCCGAAGGTCCTGAAAAAGCCCGTCACCAGGGACTCTGTACCGGGGACCACTGCACCAGGCGGCCGCCGCCGCGCCCGGAGCGCCGGGAGGGCAGGCCACCGGTGAGGCACCAAGCAAACGTCTACTCGCCGGCAGGGACTGGATCAGCCGTGACGCGCCGCGCCGCTCGGCCGGTTCCTGATCCCGTCCCCGCCGGCGAGTAGACGTTTGCTTGGTGCCTCACCGGTGGCCTGCCCTCCCGGCGCTCCGGGCGCGGCGGCGGCCGCCTGGTGCAGTGGTCCCCGGTACAGAGTCCCTGGTGACGGGCTTTTTCAGGACCTTCGGGTGGCCGCAGCGGTTTGGCCGTCCGGGCCCTTCAAGACAAAGGTTTGGGACACCCTGCGCCGCTCGAAACGATTTGCTACCCCTACTCAGTTCGGCGGTATCGGGGGTGACTTTTAGGGGTGGGTTTTCTTGATTTTCGAGGTTTTTTGGCTGTAGCGCGAGAACGGATCGGACGAGCGACTTCAAATTTTGTGTGCTGATGGCCCTGGACAAGGCGCATCTGGCGCTGGGTCCAAAATTCACCTCCGCACTTTGGGGGCGGCAGGGCAGGGGTTAAGGGTAGCCACCCCATACGAGGGGGTGAATTTTTTTTCGGATGGAAATTTTCGATTGGGCCGTATTGGCACAGGCCCTGCACACCTTTTCTGGCGTCTTTTTCGATTCTGAAATGCATTTAAGGACAAAAAAACCTCAATTTTCAAAAATGTCTTTTGGTTTTTTAGGGGTTGCGGTCAAAGGGTTCGTCCAATCGGGGAAAAAAAACAGACGGGCATGTGCCCCGAAGGCTCCTGCATGACGTGCAATTCATTTTTGGTGACAAAAAAATTCACCCCCCGTAGGGGGTGGGGGTAACTGGGGTGGGGGGTGGGTTTGAACGACCGTTCAAATTGTGATGTCACCTTGTCACCCGGGGTCTATTGAACTGGTAAACGAAGTTTTACCCCCATTGGACCTCCTTATCGGTGTTTTCTGACGCCCTCTTTCGGCGTTTTTCCACCCCGCCACGCGTTAGGGGTGGCTGTTACCAGAGGGGGTGGCACCTGGTGTTGCCGCTTTCAGAGGCTCGAGTCAAAGGTTGGAGGCAGGCCTGTAGCAAATTTCAAGGTTCTACCTTCAAAAACTTAGAAATTACAGCGCCCGCCGTTAGTGGACCGCTAATTTTGGTCGCCAGTGTATAAATAAAATTATATCATAATTGACACATTTGATTCGTATCAGCAATTGCAGCATGTATATTTACATTGGAACCGAATTAAGAAAATTATGTTGGCACGTTGTCGATTTTGAGTGTTTGCAACCGGAAGATTGTAAAAGGCTGTGACTGTGCGAACCGGCCGGGATCCGTCATTACTGACGCTTGGTGTTGGGGAGTAGTACTGTGATTTGAGGCTTTACTCTAAATTTAGAATTGTTACCTTCGGTTATGTCTGAAAACTGTGAAAATGATAATGCCGATTACTCCAAGTGGTATGCTGCCGTGAAGTTTATGGATAGGGATGGAGGACAAATGGGATTTGAGCCTGTAGAAAATGTGCGGGTAGCTGTGTGGTCAAGATCTGGTGATAAGCTCCTGCGCACAGAGAAATTTGTACCGAAAAGCTCCGACGATTTCCAGACGGATGGGTACAATTACACAGTGCTATCCAAGGACCGGACAACAGATGGGAAGGAGCATTGGTTTTTCGCGATGATTGGCCGGTTGGCGCGTAAGTGTTCAAGCCACTATAACCACTTAGCCGCCATATTAGTTTGCCTCTCGGCGAATACATACTGAACTCGTAACGATAATTTGTTCTCTAGCCACGGTGGAAGCTGTGACGAATTCGAAGAAAAGGATTACATTTAACAAGGCGCGTGATGTCCCAGAAGATGCTGACCCCAGTGCCGCCAGTGCGGACGAGAGTGATGAGGAGGTGCCACTCAACAAGCACCGCACTGCAAATGCAAGTATTTAACCTAAATCTGTTTTTTTATTGTTGGGCAGGAAGTGCAGCTGACCTAACTGCTCTTCCTTTTCCTTTAGATTCAGAAAAGGAAGCTTGCAGATAAGGCTAGGCAATCGCAGTACGACCAATTCATGGGAAATCTTCGTCTTGATCAAGAGTTTATGGAGCCGGAGGCACTTTCCAAACGTCCCCGAACTGAGTCTGATAGTGGTGCACCAACTACATTTCAGGTACAGTTGACTTAAACTGCATTGTCATTGTTAATCAATCCTTTCCACTTGGGTTTGATTTCTCGCTGTAACAATGGTTTGATAACTAAACTAGCCTGCACGGTTCACATTCTTTTGCCAGGCCGAAGCAGACATGAAGGCTGAAATTTTACGTTTGCGGCTTGAGTTAAAAGAAAGCCAGGAGTCTCGTAGCAGTTCTTCGTCTTCCAATGTAAGCCTTTGTGTGTTGCTCATACCTACGTTGAAATGTCAAGACGATGTTGTGAGAAATGGGGTTTGCATGGCTTTATGTTTGTTTTCCAGAATGTGGCGGCCTTGCAGACTCAGTTAATCCGTTTGAATCAACACCTAGAAAGACATGAAAAGACTGTGCAATCTGAGATGAAAGAGCAGGAAAAGGCTATTGACTTGCGGATGAAAGAACAGGAAAAGACTTTGGACTCTCGTCTATCTCAGCTAGTCAGTGCTGTTGAATCATTGAGTCAAGGTTTTAGAGAGCGACTCGGAAGTGTTGATACTTTAGAGAAGATGACAGATTTACAATCCGAGGTCGGGAAAGTTTCAGCACTAATTAGTAAGTCTCCCTACGTGGACAGGCTTGAGTATGTCCAAAGCTGGGTGGACAGCTTTTTAATGTAACTGAGTGAATGCCACGGGGTCAGTGCAATAAGGTAACCTAAACGTCTGAGTTTAGAGAAGGTGTTTGCCTAAGCAATTGGGAACAATGGGACGTCATTCAGCAGTTGCTTTCCCTTGGCTATTATGAGATCACCTCCATAACCAAACTAGTCATTTCTGTGAATGGACCTCGGTCGAGCTTCCTTTTTTGTTGAGTTTGTTTTCTTACCCTATTAGGGATTAGGGAATTAGGCAATTGGTCTTTGTCTTTTTTGTTGCTTTGTTGTTATTGCAGTGAAGATACTCTTCTTTTGCAACTTGCATTGAAATATAATTTCAATGTATAATTTTGATCAAACGGCATTTGGTTAATTTAATTCGTTTTGGCTGAAGCCGTTGTTTTTTTTGTATCGTTATATGGGCACAGAGTTTAAATTTATTGATTTCAGGGGGCTGCTTTACGTATGCCAAATTTGTTATCAATTTTACTTCTGAGTTGCTTTTTGCATGGTGTGCGAGATTCCTACCAGGATGCTCCTGAAGGTCCTCGGGGACTAAGATTCTTCAAGTAAAGACATGCTGTTTGGGCATATAATGCCTAGGCAATGTTTTCTCTCAACAGCTGTTTTCACCTCACATTTAATTCTGACAGTCGCCTTGTCCTTCCGTCACTTTAATACAGTATTGTTTCTCATCTCGTGGTCTAATTTTGATAGTGGCAAATACATTCGATACAACCTTTGCATTGGGTTCTCTAGAACAACCCCATCAAGTGGCCTCAGTAAATTAGTTGTGCATAAGATGTCATCCTTTAATTGCACCTAATATTAAATATTTGAAGAGGCTTAGTTTGTTAAATATAGTAATGTGGGGAGTGGGGAGATATTGGACCATGGGGTCACAATAATACTTGCCGGCTGTGAGGCCAAGGTGAGATTCTCTTCAAATGTTTACTATTAGTTTTTTGCAAGTAGTAGTTGGCGGAGACAAGCATTGGTGCAGGCCAGCCATTTTTAAGGGAGTCAATGGTGGCTGCCCTTGCTTGTTTTATGGACTGCTCCTTGTGAAAATATTGAATACTGTGTATCGTTGAAGTCCTTAACTGTTGCTAAATTTAAACTTGATCTCCTTGCAGGAAATGCATCAGTGGAACTGGGTAATGAAAAGGTGGGTAGACTTGATCAACAAATCAGTGAGCTTCAAAAATTGATATATTTCATAAACTAAAAGTAATGTAACGAGATCTCGTCCTAATTTTTTGAAGTAGATTGGTCCAGTTATTGTGCGCACACACAAGGGGTGAAGTATGCTAATTAATATTTACAAACTCTTTTTTTTTAAGTGGAGGTATCGGCTGGTGGAGCAGGGTCACACCTGTTCCGGAAGTTTAATATAGATAAACTTCAGTACCTGGAGGACGGAAAGGCGGACTGGTGCAACTGCCTGCTTCGGGGGGCCCATGATGATCAAAGTGTCATGCGACAGTATGGGCGCACGAAGTCCTGCGACGAGGCGTTTGTTGTGGTTGCCAAAAGTATGTGCCATCGTCAAAGATTTGTCCACATTCTAATTGGGATTTTTTTATTTAAATCAAGGGGAGGGGGTGGGGGCGGGGTTAACCAGCTTTTTAAGGCAAAGCGGGAATGAGGAGAAAACCTCCACATTAAGTGGAGTCATCGTCCCACACACAAAATAGACGTCTATTAGACGTCTAGTAGACGTCTACCACCCATCTAATAGACGGCTAGTACTAGACCATCTACCGAACATCTACGATGGCCGTTTTTGCAACGTCTTTTAGACCGTCTATCCATGAACGTCTAGTAGACGTCGAACGGGAGACGTCTAGTTGACATCGATAGGAAAGGAGGGTGTGGGTGGGTAGGGGTAGGAGGGTAGGGTCACCTAGAGGCTGGCGAGGTAGTCGATACGCCCTTAAATACGCCCACCGGTGGACATTAAGTGTTCGAATTAGTGCTGATATAATATTGTGAGGCTGAGCAGCGACTCTCCAATATACAAAAATGTTAAGCACGACTGCACGCCGAACAACAGTGCAACACGTTCAGCCCCGCGCTAAGAACCCTCAGATACACGTCATAAGGCTCTGGCGGGCAGTGGGGGCGCCCGGGGTATATATTCGAGTGTCGCCGGAACGAACCAGCGCGAGCTAACTATGTTCTCCATTGTTGAACGCCGATGAAGAGGTTTTACCGGTTAAGTGTTGTCTTACATTATGTGTGACATGTTTCTTTACTCGTACTGAAAAATCGCGTTAACTGAAACGCATACTGTGACCCGTGAGTGGGCAAAAACCCGTCATCATGGAGTAACAGCGACACTAGCGCCATCTTGCGGACATAGTCATTATTTCGTTTGGCACGTCCAGAGGGTAGCGTATTCAACCAAGGAACTAGGTTTATGTGGCGAGAGTCATGCAAATTCTTATTTGACGTCAATTCCTCATCTATTTTTCAGAAAGAAGTCGTTCAATTGTCAATTTAGATTAAAAGATGTGGGAGGGCTTGATGTAGACATCTAGTAGACATCTAATACATGTCTAGTCATAGACGTAGATAAATGCAAGAGACGACCATATTATACATAGGCGGCCTAGATGTTAAAACGCTATATCAAGACGCCCAAAATACAACGAGAGGTAGTGAGGTGTCCCGGGGTTGGTACCGCTGTGGTTCCATGGCCGGCCACCAGAGCGCGCCCTCGGCGCGCCTGGGAGGCCGGCGCGGAGCCCAGCGGACCTTTCATTCTGTGTGAGACACCTGGAGTCCACTGCTCGAGAGATCCCAGAGAGAAAACCAGAAAACCAACTGTGAGTGTTTATTTCTAACCCTCTACCCGAACACAGCCAGCCCCAATGTGAGAACACAACACTTGGCGACGAGGCTGTAGAGTCAGCAGAGAAATCTGCGAGGCTCGGGTCGGACTAGACGGGCAAACGGTTATGTTTGGGTTGTTTGTGAAAGGGTTTTTGTGTGGGGTTCGATGTGTCTAGTGTGTTGAATGTTGCGAGTTGTGTGCGTCTAGCGACAGCGCGGAGCGAGTGTGCCGGTCGGTCAGTCGGTGCGGCGGTAAACAAACCCACGTGCGGGGCAGCGCGGCGACAGGACAGGGAAGTCCGAGTCGCACGGCTGTGTGGGCGTGAATCGGGAGATTTCGAGTTTGTTTACGGTAGCGGGGCAGAACGATGGCAGGGAGACGGACGAGAAGGGAACGGGAGCGGCAAGCGACGCCGCGCCCGAGCCCGTCGCCGTCACCGTCGCCTCGCCGCTCGCCGGGTCGAGCACGTAGGTTCCAGTTCGCGAGTTTCGAGCAGAAACCGGGGACGTGGGGAACCTACAAGCGCCGTCTGGGGCAAGCTTTGGTCCACCAGGGTTTCTGGGCCGAGACCGAGAAAAAGCGGGCCCTGTTGACATGTGCCGACGAGGCCCTGTACGAGCTCATGATCGCGTTGTGTTACCCGAGGGAGCTGGAAAGCGACTCGGTAACATACGGGGACCTGCTGGACGAGCAGTTCGATGACGTCATGTCTGTCCACATGGCCGAGCACTTGTTTGAACAGCGAGTGCAAAAGCCCGGTGAGTCGGTGGCCGTGTGGCTAGCCGACCTCCGCCAGCTGGCCATCCCCTGCAAGTTCATGGAGGCAGACCTCAGCAGACGGCTCTGCCGGCAGCATGTGCGCGGCGTGGCTGACAAGGCATGCCAGCAAAAGCTGCTCGGGGAAACAGACTTGGACGTCAAGAAGGCCGTCGACGTGATTCGCACGCACGCGCGCTGCCGGGCAGAGGGCGAGGCACTCAACCGGAGGCCCCCCGTCGAGCCCGTGCAGATGGTCGCGTACGCGGGAAGCAACAGCAACAACAACAACAAGCAGGCCAGCTGCTACCGCTGCCTCGGTGCCCACGCGGCCGACACGTGTTGGGCAAAGGACAAGGATTGTCGGTCCTGTGGAAAACGGGGCCACATCCAAAAGGCGTGCCGCAGTGGGGCGCAATCGGGAAGCGGTGGCAACGGCAACAACAACAAGGGCAAGAAGTCCAAGGGCCAGCCAAAGCAGACAGTGAACATGATTCGCGCGTCTAGCGGCGGGGCCGGGACGGGCAGCGCTGCGAACGCAGCCCCGGCCGGCGCCGGGCCAGGCGCCGCCGGAGCGGCTGCGGCAGCCGGAGCCGGCGCGGCCGCTGCCGCGCCGCTCGGTGCCAGCGGCCAGCCGGGGCCGGGCGGCAGCTCGGCCGGCGCGTGCCACGCGCCGCACGCCCAGCCGGCGGCCTGGGAGTACGGGCTGTTCAATGTGGACGGTGTCCGGAACTACCCGGGGCCAGACCAGGTGCCTGTTGTTGTCGACGGCGTTCCGTTCACGTGCACCCTGGACAACGGGGCGCCGTGCGGGATGATGTCACGTGAGGAGTTCTTGCGCCATTGGCCGGACTCGCGTCTCCGGGAGGAGTCCGAGAGCATGTGGATGTGGTCCGGTGTGCCCGTGACGGGACTTTGCGTTTGTGACGTGGTCGTGCAAATCGGCCGCGCCACGGCAAAGCTCCCCCTGCTCGTCGCAGAGGGCCACGGTCCGTTCCTCATGGGCCGGCGTTGGTTGGACGCGTTCGGTTTTCGCGTGTCCGGGCCGGTCCCGGTGACCAGGCCGGTCCCGGTGACCAGGCCCGCGCAGGGACTCGTGGCGGCCGTCGAGGCCGGCAGCGTGGCCAGCCGAGTGGACGGGGCAACGGCTCACAAGGGGACGGCACCAACCCGTAATTCCCCCAAAAAGAAAAGTAGCTTCGTCATCATGCCTATAGACCGACTGAACCAGAAATAAGTGCCAAATTTCATTTTGGCCCGTTTTAAAAAATGATAAACTTTAAAATATGGCTAAAATGGGCCAAAATGAAAGTTGTCCCAAATATTCATGCAAACACTCGATTCCATGGTTTTTTGGGTCGCTGAACACGAAAATGTCATCCACGTAACGCTTGCACGCATATTATTGCTTCAGATTCGAAAAAAATCGAATAATACGGTAAAACGCCGCACGGGTGCCGCTCCACGCGGCCGTAGCCACGCTTGTAGCATGGCGTACACCTACCTTGGCCCATCGGCGGCTGTCGAATTTTAGACCACTTGAGAAAATTGGCTACGAAACCTCTAAAGCTGCGCTGCCCCAGAGGTGAGATTGATTTCGGTACGTTGCTAGAGGAGAGTCGTTCAAAACCACTGGAGTCTACTTGGAGATCATGAAACATCATTTCGATATCTTTTAAGCAATATGTAGCGAAATGATGAGAATCCGTCCACTCTCACATTTTTCACCCTGTGAATATTTTCTAACTTTTAGTATAGTCTGCACTGGTAGACATGCCAAGAACCTAAACACACCATGGCGCCGGTGGTCGCAACAGTTTCAGCCGCGTGCTCGATTTCTCATACAACCACCAAGGTTCCGTTTCCGCTCTTTTTGACTCGTGCCATATTTTCATTTCCTTGCTGCTACAATCTCACTTTCAACTTCAGCCTGCAGTATATGTTACGTTATTAAAAATTTTGTGCAGTGTGCTGCCAACGCTGCTGCTCCGTCGATTGAGGATGCACCCGAATATGATGTGTAGAATAGCTCATATCAGACCATCTGCAATGAGGGTTGGGAGGGATTTAAATGGATATCTGCAGGTAGAAAATGTTATGTCCTTATTCTAGAGGTAAATTCGTTACACAGACGGCCTGTACACTAATTTTCGAGTGGACCCCACACAGAATAGGAAGTATTTTAATTTTTTTCTCTACTTTGCACCTTTTTATATTTACAACTGATCTTATACTTGTCATTTCCAGCACGAGACCCGTGAACAATCACACCCAGCTTTGTTTTAGACGTATCACGGCTGCAACTGCCGGAAATCCCATCACAATCGTGAATTTATCTTGCCACAGCGTTTCTTTTGTTCACTATCGAACGCAGTGCAACGACGAAAAACATGTACTTAACAGGCACGCGAGATATTTGCTAATCAGTCGCTTGTATCGTTTCCAATTATATGAACCGCCGTGGTGGATTAAACAATAGATGCTCTTGGCGGGGTGTTGGAAAAAGTTTCAAACTAGTATATAATTTAATTTTATTGTACTTTAACTGCCTCTGATTCACATACTTACTAAAAACATTTCTCCCTTACAGTGGTTACTGTGTCAAAGTGAGTTTTTTAGCCTCTATTGATAGACGCTACTGTGTAAATTTGCATTTTTGTAAATGAATCAATAGTTGTCTTGTTAAAGGGCTTCGTAATTCGTTTTCGAAGCATTTCTTCGTTTTTATGTTATAAAGGTACGTAAAATACTTTCGACATATCTTGTTTATATTATACTCCTACCTGAAACGGTTGATTTTAAGATAAATGTGGCGCAAATTCATCATTAAATGTCTTTTTGGAATTCGGTTGTAGGGGTAGAGACACCAAGACGACTGCATCAAGAAACTGGTTTGGTGTGTCTGTAACGGTTCTCGATTTCGCCTGATTTGAAGTGCCTTCTGTGTGATTTTGGGAAATTCAATTTTACGACTAACAATTATCTGCTCGAACACAACGCGTGTAGTAAATACTACATTAAATTTAAAAACGGAGAATATTGCCAAGTCAGAAATGTTTAGACACGTTCGTAGAACGGAAGTCGAAATATTTCTGACGAGTTTGACGGTAACGCTTACCAGCATAAGTAGAACGCGTGCTCTAACGTCAAGTAACGAAAGGATATGGCGCTATGCTTTTGCTTTATAGTTGTACAAAATCGCATTTTAATCCGTTGTACCTCGCGCAGCGAACTGCGTAACTTAAGTGTCGGGATGTGTGCTCATTTTGTCTGTTATTCAGCCTTTCAGAGCTGCAAGCTATTTATGACTTTAAGTCATGAATCCCAAAAACATAGTTTTGAAACTACTTATGCAATATGAAGGTATTGCAGAAACCACAATATCGGTTCAAGAAGAGGATTTTGCATACTCTCTGAAAAGTGAATACTATAGAAGTTATTCCGATTATAATTTTACGGCGAATTTGACCTCGAGGTCTGCATTTTTGTATTGTTCGAAAGGTTTTCATGCGCTCCCGATTTTCTATGTTTTCTATCGTTTCAGAACTCGTTGATCAAGCAGTGGAATTCGGCCACACTTATATAGAGAAAGTTCATGATTTGGTTTTAAGCGCTGCAGGAGTTCCAACAGAAGTGTACGATCCAGAGTCAACTGACGTTGAGTTCCAAATCGACCCGGAACATGACGCTGTATTGAGGAACGACGGAATTACCATGTCCTACAAGAAAAGAGCAGTAGAGTTTTGGAGACAAAAAGTAAAAGGGAAAAATAGGTCATTTTCTTCTGTCCAAAAAAACTTTAGGAAAGTTTTACAGGTCTGTAAGGTAGCAAATAGTGTACTGAAAAACGGTTTGTCCCAAAACGAAACCCTCATGCGAAAAATAAATTTGTGGTAATTAACTTCCCGCGTTACAAACTACCTACGCATCTTATGGCAACCTCTGGTAATTACCTACAGGAGGGGGACATGACAGCGGTAGTCCGGAGATCGAGATAGCACAAAACACATTTCGGTTTTCGGCTTAATAGTGCGATAAAAGTGACGGATCAGCGGTATAAATTTTAGAACGGAAATTTCGGAACCGTGGAGCGCACAGTAAAAATCATACGAAGAACTTCGTAAGATCATCGTAATACGAAGAAAATAAAGTCTTCGCAAAAGTCTTCCTAAATGTTATGTATTACGAAGATGTTCTTTGTAGCTAACAAAGAACTTCTTTGAAATAAAAAAAAAACACGAAGAATCTTACAGAGATTTAAGTTTCTTCGTAGGATTTTAACTGCGCTTAAACATCCTGGAATTGCAGGTTTGACTATAATACCTTTTTCTGTCAAGGTATCGAGGCTTTACGAGTGGGAGAAACAAGTAGAAGCTGGCGGAACATACAGGGAAAAACTTAAAGCAATAAGTAGCCACACATTTAATGTATTTAGTGAGGCCAAGAAAAATCATCAAAAAATAAACACCTTAGATTTAAGGAGAATTGCTCTTACGAAGGCAAAGGAATTGCACTGTGTGCAATTTAAAGCGTCCGAGCGCTGGGCTTCTAATTTTAAAAGTGCCCACAACATTGTCTCTAGAAAAATTACAAAGATTGTTTCCAGGAAAGATGTTGTCCAGAAAGAAATTATTAAGGAAAAGGCACTTAATTTTCTCATTGACACGATGCCACTTCTTGAGGAGTACGGCCGAGAACGAGTTTTTAACACGGATCAGAGCGGCTTCGAGCTTGAGCTCCACTCGAAAAATACTCTCGACTACAAAGGAGTAAAAAAAGTTGAAATAGTCGCACAATCAAAAAATGCCTTAACTCATAGTTACACCATTATGCCTACAATGAGGTGATGGTAAACTAATAGAACCACTTTACATTGTTCTCCGAGAAGCAAATGGTAAGATTCTTTAAAGAAATACGAGTTCTCTGTTTATGTTTAAACGCTGCTTCGATTTATCGGACCACATGTACTACTTTAAAGCGTCTTTCAATAGCAATTTTATACGCTAACACTTCAAAATTTCCTTCTTTCTGTCTCATGTAGGAAAATTTGGTCCAATTGTTAGTGACACCATGTACAAGCCTGCAAATGTAATTTTATCAGCTTCGTCATCCGGAAAAATGGGAAAGCAGCATCTATGTGAATTTATTAAGGTAAATATAAAACCAAGTTGTAAATCAGTCGCAAAAAAAAAGGTCGCTTACATTATGAACATATAAAACTTCACATTATTATATTTGTACAGGATGTCATTGTTCCGAATGTGGGAAAAAAAGCTGTATTGGTGGTTGACTCGTGGTCAACGTTTACAGAAAACAACATAATGGAGAACATTCCTAATGACATTGAGTTGGCCATACAACAAATACCTGCTGGAGCCACTGGTATGACGACTTGACTCTATTTTTCACATACAAAATTTTTCCAGGCGTCTTTCCTTGATAAACTTATACTTTTCAGGAATGATTCAACCGTGGGATGTTTACGGCTTCCGTATTTACAAGAACTTTGTGAAGCACATTTCAGATTTTATTGTTATGAATCAAATTAATTTTATTCTTCACCAACGGGACAATATAATCAAAATGCAGTCACAAGTGTATAATCAATTATGCTCACCCCGGTTTCAAGCATTGTTCCAATACAGCTGGTTCAAGGTCCGTAAGATACGAGTGGACGTCCACTCCACGAACTATGTGGAACGTCCCCTAAATGAATTAGTAGTCATACGTGCGCGCGACAATTTAAAAGCGTTACTAGTCTAAAAACGCGGACTTAACGTTAGTGATATGCCCGATGGCCATAACTGCGTTCGTCATTTTCCTACGTCACCACGCTCTCGTTAACTGTTTTGCCTTGTAGCTAATTCATGCTTTAATACTACTTATACAGAGTGGATATGTCAGGGAGCGACCGGAAAGATTTGTGAATCCCGTGACCTTCTGTTTCCATGGCACGGAGATATCGTGCTCTGTTTGCGGTGGGATTCGGCTGCTTACTTGCAGCTGGTGCAGAAAGCACCTATGCCATGAGCACTTTTTCGAAGTAATTCATATGTGCTACGATTACATTGAGTAGATTACTTTTGTGAACAGATTGCATTTATTGGCTTTTATTACTGAATTCAGCACATACAGATAACGTAAAGTAGTTGTTTCTTAATTTTTTATTGTACGTTCCTGTAATGTTGAGGTTCTCTTACATGCAAAAACCAATATGGTCTTCATTCGATATTAATGCAGAGACATTCTAATATTTTATTTTCGACACATTTGTCAGCCCAAGATGTTAGCCCAAATTCCACTTATTACACAAATTATGTCTAGAAATGTATTTTGTTACACTGTAAAAATTTAGGTCGTTTGAAAACGAAGGTATGATTCATTGTTTGAACTCCCTCAAAAAATATAACAGAATCTCCGTATATATTTTTGTCAATTTTTTGTCAATTATATGTCAATTTTGTTTAAAAACAATTGCAGATGGCTGTTTTTGCAAGTGAATATTGATCAGGTTAGCGCTTCAGTTAATAAAAAACCATGTCAAACCACATTATTTTAATTCAAATATTGTGTTTATACACTTATCGAAACACGCAATGCATCCCTTAAAGCATTTATTTCCATTCACAGTTGGCATATCCGACAAAACTACGATGCCACCGTATTTAGGTACCTTACTCGAACACTCGCTTATCTGAAAAGTGTGACGTCGTCGCACCTCTCCTCTCACATGCCTCTCGCAAAGTAAGGTCGAGGTATCTAAAATTTGTCGCGTTATTTTCGAATTTGAGGCAATAATATGCGTGTAAACGTCACGCGGATGACATTTTCGTGTTCAGCGACCCAAAAAACCATGGAATCGAGTGTTTGCATGAATATTTGGGACAACTTTCATTTTGGCCCATTTTAGCCATATTTTAAAGTTTAACATTTTTTTAAAACGGGCCAAAATGAAATTTGGCACTTATTTCTGGTTCAGTCGGTCTATAGGCATGATGACGAAGCTACATTTTTTTTTTCGACGATTTTGGGAATCAGGGGTTGGTGCCGTCCCCTTGTCAGGAGCGGGACGAGTTTGAGTGTTTCAAAGAGGGGCTCGGCACGTACCGGGGCCCCAAAATGAGCATCAAGCCCCCGCCCGACGTGACGCCTATCTATTTGCGAGCGCGGCCGGTGCCCTTTGCCAGGAAGGCGAAGGTGGACACCGAGCTGCGGCGGCTGGAGGCCCTCGGAGTCATATCACCGATTGACCAGGCCGAGTGGGCCACGCCCATCGTGATCGTCGACAAGCCGGACGGAAATGTGCGCGTTTGCGGCGACTACCGGAGCACAGTCAATACGGTTATCAAACCGGAGGGGTACCCCCTGCCCACGCTGGACCAGGCGTTCGCCAGGCTGGCGGGCGGAACCGTGTTCTCCAAGCTGGACCTGACCATGGCCTACAACCAGGTGGTGGTGGACGATGAGACAGCACGCCTGCTGACCATCAACACCCACCGAGGCTTGTACAAAGTCAACAGGCTCTGGTTTGGGGTGAACGTGGCCCCTCCCCGTTTCCAGCAGCTCATCGACGGGCTGCTGGCGGGTATCGACGGCGTGGTTGTGTTGCTGGATGACGTCCTGGTGACGGTACGGACCAGGGAGGAACACGACCAGCGCGTGCGCGAGGTCTTGGTGCGGCTCAGCGACGCCGGGCTGCGCATCAAGCCTGAGAAGAGCGTGTTTCGGGCGGCGAGGGTCGAGTACCTAGGGCACGAGGTGACAGCCGCCGGCATAGCGCCACTCCCGCACTAGGTGGAGGCGCTGCGGCGTGCACCGGAGCCCCAGGACGTGACGCAAGTCAAGGCCTTCCTGGGGAAAGTATATTTCTACCAGAAATTTCTTCCCCGGCGAGTGGAGCTGCTCGAGCCGCTCACCAGGTTGCTCTCCCGCGACGCCAACTGGCAGTGGGGCGAGGAGCAGCGGAAAGCGTTCCGGGCGGTCGTTGACGAGCTGTGTAGTGACAAGCTTCTTGTGCACTACTCCCTGGACCTGCCCGTCGTCCTGGCCGTCGACGCGAGTCCGTATGGTGTGGGCTGTGTGATGGCCTACGTCATGGACGGCGTCGAGAGGCCGGTGGCCTATGCATCGAGGACCTTGACCCCGGCGGAGAGGAACTACGCCCAGTTCGACAAGGAGGGCTTGGCGATCGTGTTTGGCGTGACGAAGTTCCACCAGTACGTGGCTGGGAGGACTTTCGTCGTCATGACCGACCACAAGCCACTTGTCGGCCTGTTCAAGGGCAGAACGCCAGCGGTCATGAGTCCGAGAATTTTGCGGTGGCTGTTGACTCTGTCAGCATATTCATTCGAGGTGCGGTACAGACCGGGGCACCAGAATGGTAATGCGGACTGCCCATCGCGCCTGCCAATCGAGGGCCCGCGGGAGGATCCCCCGGATCCGCCGCTCGGGAGGCTCGGGTATTTGGATTTGGCCGGGAACAGGCAGCCGGACAGACCAGCCATAAGGGCCGAGGACGTCGCGAAGGCTACAGACCAGGACCCGGAGCTCTGCCAGGTGCGAGCCTGGGCGCGAGACGGGTGGCCTAAGCAGCAGCCCCCGGGCGAGCCGGGCGAGCTGTGGCGCAAACGGGACCAGATCTCAGTCACCCGCGACTGCGTGTTGTGGGGAGGCCGAGTAGTGATCCCGAAGGCCATGCGGGCCGACGCGTTGGCTCGCCTGCATTGGTCGCACCAGGGGGTGGTGCGCACCAAGAGCATGGCGAGGACGGTCTTGTGGTGGCCGAGGTTGGACTCAGAAATCGAGGCAATGGTGGCGCAATGCCAAGTTTGCCAGCTGCACAGAGCCGACCCGCCCAAAGCACCGTACCAACCGTGGCCGCAGGACAGGCCCTGGGGACGAATCCACCTGGATTTCGGGGAGCCGCGGCATGGCGAATATTTTTTGCTCGCCGTGGACTCGTCCACCAAGTGGATGGAGGCCTGGTGGGTGACAGGCCCCCTCCACAGAGGCCGTGATCACCTGTCTGCTAGACGCGTTCGCGCGGTTCGGCGACCCGGACCTAATCGTCTCCGACAACGGGACCGCGTTCACGTCCGACGCATTCCAAACTTTTCTGCGCGACAGAGGGATTAAACAGCTGACCATTGCCGCACATTGTGCGTGGTCCAATGGGTTAGCTGAGCGGGGTGTCAGATCGGTCAAGGAAGCGTTGCCGCGGTTCGAAGGGACCAAGCAACAGCGCCTGAGGCAGGTCCTGGAGGCAGCCCGCTTCACACCTGGACCGGACGGCTCCAGCCCGGCCGAGCGCCTGCTGGGTAGGCAGCCCATGCGGCCCCTGCGCCGCATGTTGCCTGCCGCTCGGCGCGCAGAGCCTGAGGCTGGGGGGTGGGGGGGGGGGGGGGGGGGGGGGAAGGGGGAGCAGGGCAGCTGACCGCAGCCCAGCTCTTCCGGCCCGGGCAGCAGGTGTGGGTCCGTGTGCACCGCGGGAAGAGGCAGCCGAGATGGACGCCCGCCGTCGTGGTGCAGCGCAAGGGAAGTAGGATGTGGATGTGCAAGGATAAGGAGGGACATGTTCTAAAACGGCACATTTCACAGATGCGAGGACGTGGAGAAGAGCGAGAGAGAGGCGAGGAGCCGGGCAGAGAGGCGGAGGCGGCCAACTTGACGGCGGTCGAGGAGGCTGCAGCCCCGACCCGGACCACGCCGAGATGGACGGCGGACGTCGGGCACTGGAGCCGGGACGACGAATGTCGCCGGCGGCAGGCAGCAGAGCGGGAGGCGACGAGGGCTGCCCTCAACGCCGCTGCAGTTCCGGGCCCCAGCTGGCGCGCGACTCCCGTCGGCCCCGGGTCCTCTGAAGACGAGGAGATGCTGCTGGGCAGTGACGGGGAGGGTTCACCGCCCCCGAAGCAATCCGTCGGCATCACAGTGGAGGAGTTGGACCGCTGGTACGACGAGCTCGTGGCCAAGGAAAAGGCTCTCGAGAAGCTGCGGGAGGCGACCAGGGCTCTGGTCGTCACCGAGGAGCAGCCGGAGGCCACCGCGGCGGCAGGCGCAAGCCAGCCAGCGGGAGGCCGGGCGGCCCCTCCGCGGGTCGGAGAACCCGGCTGGAACGAGTCGGTAGAGCTGCTCCGGCTCCTGACTGAGGGCCGCAGCCTGATCGCTGACCTCAAGGACGCTCGCGAGGCGCTGAAGAGGCGGGCCCCGGAGCCGGCGGACGCCGGCCCGGAGGCCAAACGCCCAACCCCCTCCCCGGAGGCGGAGTCCGCCCTGCGGCGGAAGTTGAACTGCAAGCGGCGCGAGCGCCGTAAGCGCCAGAAGGAGCGGCTCGGGGAGCAGTACACGCCCTCGCCCGGCGAGCTGAGGCGTCGACAGGCCCGCCTGGAGCGGCGTGGCCTTGTCCAGCCCCGGCAGCTGGAGCAGGCATTCGGCTCGGGAGAGGCCACGGCAACGCCGTCCTCCAGCGCTACGCCAGGGTCGGCAGCTAGCGGCACCGAGGTCGGGGGCAGTGGACGCCGCGATCAGGGAGCCCGGGGAGAGACCCCACGCTCGCGGCCGGTGGCCTCCGCCCGCAACTGGCGGGGTGGAGCCCCGAGCCCCAGGCCGTCCCCCCGCGCCCGTGGCCGCGACCGCAGCCAGGGACGGGGCGGACAGGGCAACTCGGCCCCCGAGGCCCCCGCTGCAAGGGGTGCCCGGGGGGGCCCGGCTCGAGGCCGCGGTGGCGGCCCGAGTCGGGGCCGCGGAGGCCGGCCAGCGCGTAACGCTGGCCGCCCCGCCCGTTATCAGGATTATTAACGAATCAAGCTACAAACACCCAGACGATGACGCGGCATGACTTGGACATTCTTACGGATTGCGACTCTTTTCGGCGTTATTTAATAGCGCTGCAAGTGTTTTGTTATGTTTTGTAATAAAGGAACTGGGGGGAGGGGTGAGGTGTCCCGGGGTTGGTACCGCTGTGGTTCCATGGCCGGCCACCAGAGCGCGCCTGGGAGGCCGGCGCAAAGCCCAGCGGACCTTTCATTCTGTGTGAGACACCTGGAGTCCACTGCTCGAGAGATCCCAGAGAGAAAACCAGAAAACCAACTGTGAGTGTTTATTTCTAACCCTCTACCCGAACACAGCCAGCCCCAATGTGAGAACACAACAGGTAGATTAGACATATAGATGCAGTAGACTATTGCTAGATCGTCTAGTGAGATCTATAGACGTCTATGGATAGAGTAGATTGTGTATAGACCGTCTACCAAGATCTATAGACGTCTATAGATTAAGTAGATTACGAATAGACCGTCTAACACGATCTATAGACGTCTATTCTGTGTGTGGGGTAGTTTTTGAAAAATAATGTATCATCTGTGAGAGACCCCTTTGGTCATGAAACTAGTTTTTCTTATTTTAGGGAAATTATTTTAGGTTAAGGCTTACGTTTTTACTACTGACGTTCTTCATTTTTTTTAGTGCTGTGGGAGAAAGCCCTCGGAAAGCGGGATGTACCGAAGCCGGACATCCTTCACGAGCTGAAGACGCTCCCATCGTACCTCTCGACACGGTGCCAAGAAATGAACGGGACGAGAGGCATGGCGAGAGAGCTGAAGCTCGCGAAGGAGAGTGGGGCCGACGTCACCCCCATTCTTGAGAGGCAGCGGCACAAGCGGGCGCAGCGAGAGGCCAAGGGGAGGTCAAACTCCTCTTGCTCCTCCGCCTCCTCCGCCTGCTCCGGGCTGCGAGCTCCGCCACGGAGGACCCTATGGGTCCTCCGACCACGTCCGTGGCACGGTAAGTTTGAATTCTCGTTCAGTCCGTTTGGATTTTGTTGCCACAATATCCAGCCCTGTTCTAAACCAAGTACCAGCCTTGTAGATAGGTAGATGTATAGATATAATAAATAGCTTTAACAAATTATTCAACTTGTCTGGCACTTCTTTACCTCAGATCGCAAGTATGATCACGCAGAGAAGCGTGCGCACACAGGACCTTCACAGTTTATTCACAGTATCTGAAGCGTGCGTACACGCTTACTTTGTCTAGGTTTACTTTTGCTTCTACACTTTTTCCGGCGTGAGACTACGCTTCCTGCACGCTTACCGATACGCATTAAAACCTGTAAATGAAGCGTGCTGTCACACTCAAAATTTTTACCAGGGACGGTATGGCCTAGCGTCGTGCGGTTTTCGACATTGGCATTGGCGGGCCGCGGCAAAGGAAAAGGGCGCCCCACTCGGACGACTTCTCTCCAGACCACGCACCCCGTGCTCGAGAGCCAACTTCTATCTTGCAAGCGGTATGAGGTACTGACTTGCGGTTTTCGACGTTGGACTTTTGGGGTGCGGCAATTGGAA
>JAPTSV010000786.1:1955130-1978167 GCA_026979955.1 Megalurothrips usitatus | reverse complement strand
ATTTGCAATTTGTTAGAGCTGCATATTTTCTACAAATACAGTTGAGATTGAGAAACGTTTTTGTTGAGCCTATTGGGCGGCTGCTTAGGTCGAAAACACAATTTGCCTTGCCCCCTTGTGCTTCCTGGATCAATTAGGCCCTTATGTTACAAGCGTAGTTGTTCCTCGCCTCCCCCTTTCCCATATGATGCGCCTCATCGCCCACCACAGCTGCGGTCGATCGCCATGTCTGTTTTGCCACTGTCTTTCCCGTACTTTTCCTGTGCGCGCAGACGTGGGGTGTGGTCGGCCGGAGTCCGTCGAGGTTTACTGCGGCCAGCCTGGTGTACCATGTTCTGCCCGTTGGATGCATTAGCATTCTGCGTCTGTGGGTTGACTGCATTGGTATGTCCTGGTGCGTTTTTCTATGTTGATACGTTATTTTTAGAAGACGGAAGCTAATAGCGGCTTTGCAGCGCGGTTAGGAAGGCAAACTATTGTATTTATCGAAGCATAGATGCGAGTGCGGCTACGTTAAATCAGTATCGGTTTCAGGTCGCAGGCCATCGACCTCTATCAGTCCTGTTAAAGGACACCTGATCATAGTTCAGGATTTGTGTCAGTAGGCGGCATGCCTGAACTTAGTGTTGCGGGAAAAGTAGGCAAAATGACATGCACACGTGTCAGAGCTGCACTTAACCTGCCTACGAGGCAAACTACTGACAGGCATGGCAAGGTGGCAGAGGTAGGCACATTCCTGACACATTTGTTTGGGCATTTTGCCTACTTTTCCAGCAACTCTAGCACACCGTTTCACTCTAGCACACCATGTTTTGCACAATGCCAAATCATGTTACTATATGCACCTGTCACGAAATCTTAACTTGAACGACAACACTGTTAAAAACATATTGGGAATTCCTGAAGGTCCTCCGGAAACTTTTTTACCAACTGTTCCTTCGTTTTTTCCCAACGTACGACATGTTGAGATTCGCTCTGCTGAGAGCAAAATTCTAAAGCACATTTAATAGAGGACACATTGTCATCCTCAATTGCCACAATATCATGCCTCAAAGTAGCGCATACTCCCTGTGACAAGCGATTTTATCGGGCGAATTCCTGAAGGTTCTCTGGAAACTCACGAAGGACTGTCGGAAATAAAATGACAAACTGATCCTTCGTGATTTCCCAGACTTTTTTTAACTGTGAACTGCTAAGCACGTTTTCGGGTCGTCGACCTTTAACAGCCTCTCCTGCAAAATGGTGTTTCCGCGGTAACGACCGGTTTTCCAAAAACCACAGACATAAAGTCTAACTTTCGAATTTGAAGTTTCTCCGTCAATGATAATTCCGCGCGCACGCGTCTGCCCGGACGAACAGTCTGCAGAGGACTTGAGACACGGCTCCCGTGCGATTCTACCGGAACAGGTCGGGACGGCTAAAAATCCTCTAGCAAACGCATGCCATTCTTCTTTCATGTTCTTCCTGATCGGAAGTCGCACGCCACGCAGACCGCGTCGCCTTTGCGAGGACTACAGGCGGCGATCTCGGCGGCGGCAGTTGCTCCGGACCAAAAGCACGTGCGCGACACCTCTCTGTGGAGCGCCTTGCTGGACATCCTGGTGTCCGAGGCTGTGGCGAAGCCGGGCAACTACCAGCGGTGCATCGGTGTCTTTGCTCCAGACCTCGTTCGCCGTGGTCTTCGCCTACAGCGGGCTTTCCAGGCTCATGTCGGCGAAAACCTTCGAGACGGGGACACCAACGAGGGCCTGGACGACTTCCTTGCGCTGGTCAACGGCGTGCCTTTCCCCGTGCAGGTCCTCGGCATCGACGCCTACATCACCGTTGGAAGAGAAGTAGGCGTGGCCGTAAGTAGTATGTAAGGGGCTGTTAGAGCGAGTGCCGGTCAGCTCGCCACCCGCTCTTACAAAGCTTCATGGCCGTGCTCATTAGGGCGGATAGTATGTGAACACAAAAAATGCTTACGTTCTACATGTAGTACCTAAGGAGTTAGGGTGTAAGGTCGAGTGCCCTGCATACATAATTAAGCACTACAGGGTACTATACAGATACTACAGGTATTACAACGTACCGCACATAAATGAAGGTGTTGTAGGTTACCGTTTGTACTCTACTGTATTACAACGCAAACTTTTAGTGTGGGCATATAGGCTGTTATACCTATTATACGAGTCGGGCCTACCGCTCGCCACCGGTTTAGTCATAAAATAAGAAATGTGAAAGAAATAAAATAGTTCTCAAATGCGTATGTTCGCTCTGCACTGCCCCTAATCTCATTGGTCTGCTCTTCTTCAATCTCGTGTAGGACGCAGAATTTGTGACGGTGCTCTATGAGAACTGGTTCCGACGGTGTGCGACGTACGTGCTGCTGCTGGATGGGCCTCAGCACCCCGAGCATCTCCGGGGCGCTGTTCACGGTAAGCCCAAAAAGCAGATTTAGAAATATATTCTTCGCCAAAACGTCCATATTGAACACTTCACTCTCAGGGCGCACCACAACATGTGACCTTTAAGAAACTCAAACACAATCTCAAAATATTCTGTTTGAAATGAGCATATTTGAGATTCTTGCCGTATGCTTCTTGAATATGCTAAATTCAGACAGATTTTGACAGAATTCAGACAGACTGCTGAACGGCAGACCAGAACATTTTTCTTTAAAAATGTAATGAAAGTTTTCTGGGAATTGACAAAGAACTGCCGAAAATTAAATTAATACATCACTTCGTTATCTTCCAAAAGTCCCTTTAACGGCACACAGACTCAAAATAATCAGAATGAAGAACATGTTTCTTGAATTACGACGCATTTGAAAAAAAAAAGTTTGAATGAAGCTTGAGGTAAATGCGTAAGCTTGATTCAAGAAACATACGGCAAGAATCGCAAAAATGTTAAATTTAAACAGATTTTTTTCGTACTGCAATGGGAAAGCAACAATAATATATTTTTTGTTAAACCGCCAAAAAAATCTTCGCTAGCTATTTACCGACTCGTTAGCCGAATTCCCCAAGACTTGAAAAAGTTCTCCTCACCGGTCATCGTACAGTTGTGACAAAAGAAGCGGCTATGACTCTCAAAACCAGCAAATTGTGACCGGAAAGATTCTTCCTGAATTTCTTTTACATCAGTGAGGCAGCATTTGGTTACGGAATACTTTCCT
Organism: Megalurothrips usitatus; assembly: GCA_026979955.1. Taxonomy (NCBI): domain Eukaryota; kingdom Metazoa; phylum Arthropoda; class Insecta; order Thysanoptera; family Thripidae; genus Megalurothrips; species Megalurothrips usitatus. The sequence continues at coordinate 1,975,007 of JAPTSV010000786.1, read as the reverse complement.
ACAAATTCCTCACTTATGGCCAAAATTGTTTTTGTCAGAGGCAAGCCCGATCAGGTTGTCATTGAAATCTCAGTATTTTCTTGTAGTTGAAATATCGACATCCATTGTGGTAATAGTCATCATCCTGTTGATGATTGATATCTTCAGGTGGAAGCCACTATGATATTTTAAGCCTGCACTGCAAATGCAAGTGTGGACCAACTCCACGCTAGGTAGCGTGGACCACTTTCGCCCACGCTAGGTAGTGTGGACCACTTTCGCCCACGCTAGGTAGAGTGGACCACTTTCGCCCACGCTAGGTAGCGTGGACCACTTTCGCCCACGCTAGGTAGCGTGGACAACGCATGGTCCGCACAAGGAAGTGTGGACCACGTTTGGTCCACACTTTCCTCCCCTCACCGGCCCTATCCTTCGCTGTGGGTAATCCTTGTACCTAAACGTGGACCGCAGCCCGTGGTCCACGCTTCCTAGTGTGGACCAACACGTGGTCCACGCTACCTAGCGTGGAGCTGGTCCACGCTTGCATTTGCAGTGCGTAAACCGTCCAATGGGAGTGGTTTTCCGTTCGAGGCTCGATATGGAACCTGCGCGGCGAGGACTCCCTGATGCGGCTCGTGGTAGCGTGGCGCCGGGGTCCACCGTCTTCGGCTCTGCTCAACGCCACTACGTCCGCAGTCTGGCGAGTGGCCGGCCACCTGAACGCCGTGGTCTTGGCCGCATCCACGGAGACGGCGCACTATGCTGTATACGGCTTCGATCCTTACGACGCACGTAAGCGTGTCGCCTCATGACATGTAACCCCTTCCCGCTTGACAAACTTCCAATCTTCTGGTTAACCGGATTTTTTTTTTATATTTTGCGTCTATAAAGATAGTGAGGTGTCCCGGGGTTGGTACCGCTGTGGTTCCATGGCTGGCCACCAGAGCGAGCCCTCGGCGCGCCTGGGAGGCCGGCGCGGAGCCCAGCGGACCATTCATTCTGTGTGAGACACCGGGAGTCCACTGCTCGAGAGATCCCAGAGAGAAAACCAGAAACCAACTGTGAGTGTTTATTCCTAACCCTCTACCCGAACACAGCCAGCCCCAATGTGAGAACACAACACTTGGCGACGAGGCTGTAGAGTCAGCAGAGAAATCTGCGAGGCTCGGGTCGGACTAGACGGGCAACTTTTGTGAACGGCTATGTTTGGGTTGTTTGTGAAAGGGTTTTTGTGTGGGGTTTCATGTCTCTAGTGTGTTGAATGTTGCGAGTTGTGTGCGTCTAGCGACAGCGCGGAGCGAGTGCGCTGGTCGGCCAGTCGGGCAGCGGTAAACAAACCCACGTGTGGGGCAGCGCGGCGACAGGACAGGGAAGTCCGAGTCGCACGGCTGTGAGGGCGTGAATCGGGAGATTTTGAGTTTGTTTACGGTAGCGAGGCGAAACGATGGCAGGGAGACGAACAAGAAGGGAACGGGAGCGGCAAGCGACGCCGCGCCCGAGCCCGTCGCCGTCACCGTCGCCTCGCCGTTCGCCAGCTCGCACCCGTAGGTTCCACTTCGCGAGTTTCGAGCAGAAACCGGGAACGTGGGGAACCTACAAGCGCCGTCTGGGGCAAGCTTTGGTCCACCAGGGTTTCTGGGCCGAGACCGAGAAAAAGCGGGCCCTGTTGACATGTGCCGACGAGGCCCTGTACGAGCTCATGATCGCGTTGTGTTACCCGAGGGAGCTGGAAAGCGACTCGGTAACATACGGGGACCTAATCGGGCTGCTGGACGAGCAGTTCGATGACGTCATGTCTGTCCACATGGCCGAGCACTTGTTTGAACAGCGAGTGCAAAAGCCCGGTGAGTCGGTGGCCGTGTGGCTGGCCGACCTCCGCCAGCTGGCCATCCCCTGCAAGTTCATGGAGGCAGACCTCAGCAGACGGCTCTGCCGGCAGCTTGTGCGCGGCGTGGCTGACAAGGCATGCCAGCAAAAGCTGCTCGGGGAAACAGACTTGGACGTCAAGAAGGCCGTCGACGTGATTCGCACGCACGCGCGCTGCCGGGCAGAGGGCGAGGCACTCAACCGGAGGCCCCCCGTCGAGCCCGTGCAGATGGTCGCGTACGCGGGGAGCAACAGCAACAACAACAACAAGCAGGCCAGCTGCTACCGCTGCCTCGGTGCCCACGCGGCCGACACGTGTTGGGCAAAGGACAAGGATTGTCGGTCCTGTGGAAAACGGGGCCACATCCAAAAGGCGTGTCGCAGTGGGGCGCAATCGGGAAGCGGTGGCAACGGCAACAACAACAAGGGCAAGGGCAAGAAGTCCAAGGGCCAGCCAAAGCAGACAGTGAACATGATTCGCGCGTCTAGCGGCGGGGCCGGGACGGGCGGCGCTGCGAACGCAGCCCCGGCCGGCGCCGGGCCAGGCGCCGCCGGAGCGGTAGCGGCAGCCGGAGCCGGCGCGGCCGCTGCCGCGCCGCTCGGTGCCAGCGGCCAGCCGGGGCCGGGCGGCAGCTCGGCCGGCGCGTGCCACGCGCCGCACGCCCAGCCGGCGGCCTGGGAGTACGGGCTGTTCAATGTGGACGGTGTCCGGAACTACCCGGGGCCAGACCAGGTGCCTGTTGTTGTCGACGGCGTTCCGTTCACGTGCACCCTGGACAACGGGGCGCCGTGCGGGATGATGTCACGTGAGGAGTTCTTGCGCCATTGGCCGGACTCGCGTCTCCGGGAGGAGTCCGAGAGCATGTGGATGTGGTCCGGTGTGCCCGTGACGGGACTTGGCGTGTGTGACGTGGTCGTGCAAATCGGCCGCGCCACGGCAAAGCTCCCCCTGCTCGTCGCAGAGGGCCACGGTCCGTTCCTCATGGGCCGGCGTTGGTTGGACGCGTTCGGTTTTCGCGTGTCCGGGCCGGTCCCGGTGACCAGGCCCGCGCAGGGACTCGTGGCGGCCGTCGAGGCCGGCAGCGTGGCCAGCCGAGTGGACGGGGCAACGGCTCAGGAGCGGGACGAGTTTGAGTGTTTCAAAGAGGGGCTCGGCACGTACCGGGGCCCCAAAATGAGCGTCAAGCCCCCGCCCGACGTGACGCCTATCTATTTGCGAGCGCGGCCGGTGCCCTTTGCCAGGAAGGCGAAGGTGGACACCGAGCTGCAGCGGCTGGAGGCCCTCGGAGTCATATCACCGATTGACCAGGCCGAGTGGGCCACGCCCATCGTGATCGTCGACAAGCCGGACGGAAATGTGCGCGTTTGCGGCGACTACCGGAGCACAGTCAATACGGTTATCAAACCGGAGGGGTACCCCCTGCCCACGCTGGACCAGGCGTTCGCGAGGCTGGCGGGCGGAACCGTGTTCTCCAAGCTGGACCTGACCATGGCCTACAACCAGGTGGTGGTGGACGATGAGACAGCACGCCTGCTGACCATCAACACCCACCGAGGCTTGTACAAAGTCAACAGGCTCTGGTTTGGGGTGAACGTGGCCCCTCCCCGTTTCCAGCAGCTCATCGACGGGCTGCTGGCGGGTATCGACGGCGTGGTTGTGTTGCTGGATGACGTCCTGGTGACGGGACGGACCAGGGAGGAACACGACCAGCGCGTGCGCGAGGTCTTGGTGCGGCTCAGCGACGCCGGGCTGCGCATCAAGCCTGAGAAGAGCGTGTTTCGGGCGGCGAGGGTCGAGTACCTGGGGCACGAGGTGACAGCCGCCGGCATAGCGCCACTCCCGCACAAGGTGGAGGCGCTGCGGCGTGCACCGGAGCCCCAGGACGTGACGCAAGTCAAGGCCTTCCTGGGGAAAGTAAATTTCTACCAGAAATTTCTTCCCCGGCGAGTGGAGCTGCTCGAGCCGCTCACCAGGTTGCTCTCCCGCGACGCCAAGTGGCAGTGGGGCGAGGAGCAGCGGAAAGCGTTCCGGGCGGTCGTTGACGAGCTGTGTAGTGACAAGCTTCTTGTGCACTACTCCCTGGACCTGCCCGTCGTCCTGGCCGTCGACGCGAGTCCGTATGGTGTGGGCTGTGTGATGGCCCACGTCATGGACGGCGTCGAGAGGCCGGTGGCCTATGCATCGAGGACCTTGACCCCGGCGGAGAGGAACTACGCCCAGTTCGACAAGGAGGGCTTGGCGATCGTGTTTGGCGTGACGAAGTTCCACCAGTACGTGGCTGGGAGGACTTTCGTCGTCATGACCGACCACAAGCCACTTGTCGGCCTGTTCAAGGGCAGAACGCCGGCGGTCATGAGTCCGAGAATTTTGCGGTGGCTGTTGACTCTGTCAGCATATTCATTCGAGGTGCGGTACAGACCGGGGCACCAGAATGGTAATGCGGACTGCCTATCGCGCCTGCCAATCGAGGGCCCGCGGGAGGATCCCCCCGATCCGCCGCTGGGGAGGCTCGGGTATTTGGATTTGGCCGGGAACAGGCAGCCGGACAGACCAGCCATAAGGGCCGAGGACGTCGCGAAGGCTACAGACCAGGACCCGGAGCTCTGCCAGGTGCGAGCCTGGGCGCGAGACGGGTGGCCTAAGCAGCAGCCCCCGGGCGAGCCGGGCGAGCTGTGGCGCAAACGGGACCAGATCTCAGTCACCCGCGACTGCGTGTTGTGGGGAGGCCGAGTAGTGATCCCGAAGGCCATGCGGGCCGACGCGTTGGCTCGCCTGCATTGGTCGCACCAGGGGGTGGTGCGCACCAAGAGCATGGCGAGGACGGTCTTGTGGTGGCCGAGGTTGGACTCAGAAATCGAGGCAATGGTGGCGCAATGCCAAGTTTGCCAGCTGCACAGAGCCGACCCGCCCAAAGCACCGTACCAACCGTGGCCGCAGGACAGGCCCTGGGGACGAATCCACCTGGATTTCGGGGAGCCGCGGCAGGGCGAATATTTTTTGCTCGCCGTGGACTCGTCCACCAAGTGGATGGAGGCCTGGTGGGTGCCAGGCCCCTCCACAGAGGCCGTGATCACCTGTCTGCTAGACGCGTTCGCGCGGTTCGGCGACCCGGACCTAATCGTCTCCGATAACGGGACCGCGTTCACGTCCGACGCATTCCAAACTTTTCTGCGCGACAGAGGGATTAAACAGCTGACCATTGCCGCACATTGTGCGTGGTCCAATGGGTTAGCTGAGCGGGGTGTCAGATCGGTCAAGGAAGCGTTGCCGCGGTTCGAAGGGACCAAGCAACAGCGCCTGAGGCAGGTCCTGGAGGCAGCCCGCTTCACACCTGGACCGGACGGTTCCAGCCCGGCCGAGCGCCTGCTGGGTAGGCAGCCCATGCGGCCCCTGCGCCGCATGTTGCCTGCCGCTCGGCGCGCAGAGCCTGAGGCTGGGGGGGAAGGGGGAGCAGGGCAGCTGACCGCAGCCCAGCTCTTCCGGCCCGGGCAGCAGGTGTGGGTCCGTGTGCACCGCGGGAAGAGGCAGCCGAGATGGACGCCCGCCGTCGTGGTGCAGCGCAAGGGAAGTAGGATGTGGATGTGCAAGGATAAGGAGGGACATGTTCTAAAACGGCACATTTCACAGATGCGAGGACGTGGAGAAGAGCGAGAGAGAGGCGAGGAGCCGGGCAGAGAGGCGGAGGCGGCCAACTTGACGGCGGTCGAGGAGGCGGCGGCCCCGACCCGGACCACGCCGAGATGGACGGCGGACGTCGGGCACTGGAGCCGGGACGACGAATGTCGCCGGCAAGAGGCGGACCGGCAGGCAGCAGAGCGGGAGGCGGCGAGGGCTGCCCTCAACGCCGCCGCAGTCCCGGGCCCCAGCTGGCGCGTGACTCCCGTCGGCCCCGGGTCCTCTGAAGACGAGGAGATGCTGCTGGGCAGTGACGGGGAGGGTCCACCGCCCCCGAAGCAATCCGTCGGCATCACAGTGGAGGAGTTGGACCGCTGGTACGACGAGCTCGTGGCCAAGGAAAAGGCTCTCGAGAAGCTGCGGGAGGCGACCAGGGCTCTGGTCGTCACCGAGGAGCAGCCGGAGGCCACCGCGGCGGCAGGCGCAAGCCAGCCAGCGGGAGGCCGGGCGGCCCCTCCGCGGGTCGGAGAACCCGGCTGGAACGAGTCGGTAGAGCTGCTCCGGCTCCTGACTGAGGGCCGCAGCCTGATCGCTGACCTCAAGGACGCTCGCGAGGCGCTGAAGAGGCGGGCCCCGGAGCCGGCGGACGCCGGCCCGGAGGCCAAACGCCCAACCCCCTCCCCGGAGGCGGAGTCCGCCCTGCGGCGGAAGTTGAACTGCAAACGGCGCGAGCGCCGTAAGCGCCAGAAGGAGCGGCTCGGGGAGCAGTACACGCCCTCGCCCGGCGAGCTGAGACGTCGACAGGCCCGCCTGGAGCGGCGTGGCCTTGTCCAGCCCCGGCAGCTGGAACAGGCATTCGGCTCGGGAGAGGCCGCGGCAACGCCGTCCTCCAGCGCAACGCCAGGGTCGGCCGCTAGCGGCACCGAGGTCGGGGGCAGTACACGCCGCGATCAGGGAGCCCGGGGAGAGACCCCACGCTCGCGGCCGGTGGCCTCCGCCCGCAACTGGCGGGGTGGAGCCCCGAGCACCAGGCCGTCCCCCCGCGCCCGTGGCCGCGACCGCAGCCAGGGACGGGGCGGACAGGGCAACTCGGCCCCCGAGGCCCCCGCTGCAAGGGGTGCCCGGGGGGGCCCGGCTCGAGGCCGCGGTGGCGGCCCGAGTCGGGGCCGCGGAGGCCGGCCAGCGCGTAACGCTGGCCGCCCCGCCCGTTATCAGGATTCGTAACGAATCAAGCTACAAACACCCAGACAATGACGCGGCATGACTTGGACATTCTTACGGATTGCGACTCTTTTCGGCGTTATTTAATAGCGCTGCAAGTGTTTTGTTATGTTTTGTAATAAAAGAACTGGGGGGAGGGGTGAGGTGTCCCGGGGTTGGTACCGCTGTGGTTCCATGGCTGGCCACCAGAGCGAGCCCTCGGCGCGCCTGGGAGGCCGGCGCGGAGCCCAGCGGACCATTCATTCTGTGTGAGACACCGGGAGTCCACTGCTCGAGAGATCCCAGAGAGAAAACCAGAAACCAACTGTGAGTGTTTATTCCTAACCCTCTACCCGAACACAGCCAGCCCCAATGTGAGAACACAACAGATAGTTTGTGAAATTTTTGAAAAAATTCTTGTTAACCAGAAATTGTAGTACTGTAAAGCGCTATCGACAGAGGGGTACAATGCAATGAAAATGAGCTGTTAGGAAGTTGGTGCCAAAAAAATAAGGAAACTATAGTTTCGACTACGAAACTACTGTCATTTGGAGATTTCGAAAAATTTACTCTTGCCATTTCTTCAAATTCTGTTGCACAGTTCTCCTAACTTTCATCGCCCCTGTCGAATACACCTTACTAAATGTGGTATTAAAATTTCGTTATCAAGATGACTTCAAACAGGTTTCCACACCTTTTTTCGTTAACTTTCTGGAACTTTGGCCTTACTAAAATTTCAAGGAAAAAGCTTTAATTCCGACCGTTTTTGAGATTTCGGCGAGATGGCCCTCAAAGTCAACTTCTAACACTTCGTGAAAATTGTAAGTCTTTTGTCACACGCCTAGTATTGCAAGGATTGGCTACCGTTCCGAAGAAATACGTATAGGGTTAGTGCACCCCAAAAAATCACGTTTACGTTTAGGTATGTTTATGTGACACCTTTTCAGGCCTGTTACTGTTCCACTTGCCGTTTCTTGAAGATTTTAACTGATGGTGTATGATCGCCTACGCCTACGCGAATTACTCAGAAACTTGCTTGCCCTGACCCCAACGGCGTACCATTTTCACGAATATTCACTGCAAATCGGTCATCCTGTCATGTTACCAAAAATACCCGTAACCTACCAATCATCCCCTAGCTTAACATCAGCAACACCAACGGTATTATTAAATCGCGATTAATACCCTTAGTAATGGTTAGCTGCCAAAGCCCTATGTGACAGCAGCACAGATATGTACAGGGCTGTCCATGTGAACCCATTCCGCCTTCAAGTAGCCAAAATAACTGTCCAGTGCGCGACTGAGCGAGACACGGCGGTGTCGGCAGGTGGCCGGGGCTGCGGCGACACGTCCCCACGCCTCGTCGGCACGTGGCAGCCGGCGGCCGGCCTGACACTGCTAGGGGATCGCGGCCTGTTCCCGCTGGCCGCGGGGCCCGCCGGCCTGCTGCAGGCCCGGCGCATGCGGCTCTCCGGCTGCCCGCTCAACACCTCGCTGGGCTGGTGCTACCAGGACAGCAGGCCGTGCCTGGACGGCGGGCCAGCGGGGCCCATAGCCATGATGATGGCGGCGCTGGGGTCGGTGCACCACGCCGACTTCCAGGTATGGGGCACGAAGTAACGAACGGGAGGAGGCCTTTGCCCCGGCCTCGGCGCTTTTGAGCCCATCCCGACACGTTTCGGTAAACGGAGAAGAGCCGGTCTTATACACCCAGAAAAACGAAGTGTTGAATGCTTTAAGATTAGAGTACACTTGATTTAAGACTGAGAATTGACTAGAGGACACAATTCTTCGATCACGAAAATTTATACTTTGAACCGAGTAATCATTTTCCTTGATTCAAGATTTCTTTAGCCTTAAAGCACCCAAGGTAAAATTTTACTTGATTGAAATCAATTTTCTTCAATTAAACCAAAATTTTACTTTACTAAGAAATTCCAGTTTTAAATCAAATTTCTTTTTATGGATGTAGCCAGATGCCGACTGTTTGTTCGGGCGGACGTGTGTGCCGCGACTCATCCTTTACGGAGAAGGTTCATATATGGAGGATAGACTGAGGAGAGAAACGGACGGTAGTCGCAATTTTTAAATTTTGTGGCACTTTAGTGATTTTGGAACCAATAAATTTGTTTGGTTAGGGTTGGCCGCTGCGCATGGTGCGTCTGCGAGGCGCACTACGTAAGTCGGGACGGGCTAAGGTTAGCGATTTTCATTGTTACAAAAAATATGTTTCACTTGACAAGACCCGAGTGACTTGGGGTGGGGGCCGGAGGCCTCCGCAAACGTCACCGGCAGGCCGAGCTGGACAAGTCCGACGGGGCTGACTCCCATATTCCTCCGTACATAGCCCTATAATACCTCTCATAATACCCATAATATTCTATAATACTCCATAATACTGCAGGCTCGGACTGGCCAGGGCGACAATTCGTACATCGCCGCCGGGGCCGCGGGCCGCGGGACTGGGGCCCTTTCCAAAGGATATGCGCAGAGTTTAACACTATTAGGGGGTTGGAGACCAATTGGACACATGGAGGGGGCTGCCACTCAATTAATCTGATGAAGAATGTACCTCCTCTTGCCCCAAGCACAATAATAGGATTAAAGCGTGAACAGTCTTAGAGAAATAAATTGAAACATGACAGCTACCCGACCAACTGACCGAAATGCGACCACTTTTTGGTAGAGGGTAGGTAGGCACTCGACTCCTTTGTTGCACAAATGGAAATGTAGGAAACCGTTCCTTTGGAAGCCTCTTGTGCCCTCAGCTGTTTTTTCGCCCGTCCCGACACGTTTCGGTAGGACAGGAGCCGTGTTATTTTCAATACATTTTAATTCTTGGGGGGGAGGGGGGGGGAGGGTCGGCCGTTCGGGCGGGCCGCCGGGGCCCTAAGGTAGCCATTCCAACCAATAATATAACACATCTTTAAGCTGAAGCATCACTCGAGGATTATTGAAATCGCGCGGTGACGATTTATCTTAAAAACTATTGAATTTTGAGATATTTGGCTGAGCCAAACTTAAACTTAAACTTTAAATTTAACTTTAACCAAACTTTAACTTAAACTGCGAAGCCCCGGGGGACGGATGCGCGAGACGTAGACCCGAGCTTTTCCGTGGCACAATCTCAGCGACTGCTGCCAACTGTCCATACCAAATCGTACATCATTGGAAGTGCCATTTTAAAAATCCTGTTACACTTTAAAAATTGGTGCTATGTCTTTTTCCACAAAAAAAAATTGTGCTATGTCTTTTGCCACAAATAAATGTCGGTTTTTACAACATATTATGCACCAATAAATAATCTTATCTTCAGTGGATTTTTATGTTACGAGCGTGGTAAACCGTTTCTCGTGTAATCGTTCTGTCTCCGTCTTTCTCATTTACCGTGCCGCACCGATGTAGGTCTGTCTCTGTTCATAGTTTTCCACTTTTATTCCTTATGAAAAGTTTTCATGGCCGCACGTTTGTTTCAACTGTGGTTGAATTCTGACAGTTCGGTGGCTAGTCTGTGGTCTGGCGGGCTGTGAGTGTTGAGTGTGCGTCTCGGGTGAGCTGTGTCTGGCCGGCCAGGCCTAACCGGGACTGTTTCTTTAATTTATTTCTTTCTAAAGGAGTGTTGGCAAGGATAGACGGTGAGCCGCAAGTGGGTTTTGCTTATTTAATTCGAGAAGGACGATGGTACGTAGTGACGTCTTGTCATTTGAATTTAGTTTACAAATTTAGTAGACCGGTGTCCAACCATTTTCGGTTATGTGTGCTGCAGAATTCGCGTAAAAGGAAGAGTGCAAGTCGTAAGTGTTGCGTTCCGAGCTGCAGCAACACGGATTTGAATAGGCATTTGCATACGTTTCCTCAAATTAAAGAGGATGGTACCACGTTTCAAAGGTTAGAGGTGATGCGTTTTGTTTATGCGTCGGTATTTCAAATCAGTTTATTCTGCTTCATGCGTTTTTTTTGTTTTTTTTTTTGCTTTTACAGGTGTCTGACATGGATCGAAAATTGTGGCAACCAATCTTTGTTGAAGGTTGACCCAACTAAATTAAATGGACGCCATTATGTGTGCGAGGATCATTTTGATGATAATCAGTATGTGTGTCCAACAAAGAAGCAAAGAGTGAAGAAAAGTGCTGTGCCATCTTTACATTGTCCCGGTCCTTTGTCAAAGTCTGATTTACCGACGTATGTTTCAACGTTTGTACCTGAATTTATGGTAGGCACATTGTCTTTATAATCTTGCTAATAATATTTGTTCAGGTAAACAGTTAGTAACGTGATGTGTTGTGGTGTCCATTTTTTTGTAGGCCATGAATGGGCAACACCAAACCTTAGCCTCGGAAAATAATATGTCTCCATGCTGCTCATTAAGTGACTCTGGTGTTAATAATAACAATGACGGAGAATGTCATGATGTGGATACAACTTTAAATTATGGTATTTCAACTCTTGATGATAGTTCAAGGGACTTTGTTAATCCTGAATCCAACCTTGTGGATGAAGATGTATTTGTTTCGGTGGATATAGCTGTTGATGAAGTTGTATTTGAAAGTATTCCCCAACCAAACGTGAAAGTTATTAATCCAAGAGTACAAAGAAAGTGCTCTGTGCATGGTTGTGCCAATAATAACCTTACCCATTCAATGTTTGCATTTCCAAGGCCTCAGAAAATTGTAGACGGGAAACATGTAATGGATGAGAAGTTGTTGAAAAGGTATGACACAATGCTGTTGGCCTTGGGCTGCCAAATTTGTGCTGTGGTTTATTAGTTATTGTGTGTTTGTTTGTTTTTGTTTTGTTTAGGTGTTATGAATGGATTAGATTTTGTGGTAATAGGAAAGTGCTGTCGAGGGAGATATCATCACTACACAAGCACTTTTATATTTGTGGTGCCCATTTTGCCCCTGATGATTTTTCACTTCGTGGGACCTCTAGGCAGCTGAAAAAAATGCCATTCCAACTGTAGGTGGTCCCGAGCCACTTACTGATGTTTGCATTCAATCTTATAATGATCATTCAGATGGTTAGTATTTTACAAATTTGTAATTGTTCATTTGGCATTGTATTTCATTACATGGGAAATAATGTGTTTTGTCTTTTCTTAGGAAGTGCCAATGTTGACGGCAGTGAGCCAATATTCCAACCCCATGATATACACATGAGGGGCGATTCTTCAGCTAACAGGCTTCACGATCTTAAGTCGGAAAGAAGCAAGAAATTTACAAAGCGTTTTGAAGATTTGATGAAGTCATTTTCAATGGTTGTTTGTCATGTTTGTAAAGAGAAGTATATTTTTTATTCTGGGTTAAAAAAAAGCCCACAGAGGAAAACACCTATGTTGGAAATTTTCTTCTCAAAACAACATGGATCCTGGTGTAGTACCTCCACAGCTGAGAGATTTGAATTTTATTGAAGAACAGCTTATTGCTCGAGTGCACCCGGTGCTGACAGTTGTGAAACTGAAAGGCTGTCAGTATGGTTACCGTGGTAATGTTATAAACTTTAGCCAAGATGTGAAGGAGTTTGCAACTCAACTTCCTCATAAGATTGATGATTTGGCATCTGTGCTGACTGTGAGATTCAACAACAATGTAGGTAAGGTTACTGATTTTCGAGTCAGAGCACGGAAGATTCGGGAAGCGTTGCTTTGGTTAAAGGAGAATAACCCATATTACTATGACATTGAAATATCATCAGAAAATTTGGAAGATCTTCCGGAAGATGGTGATGTCTTTGATAGAATATCCAATTTTTGTCTTGATGATTATGGAGAAGTAAGTGTTGGTTAAGATTGTAGTAAAGTGGAAAGTGAAAGTGATGTAAGTGAAAATGAGGATGACCCTGAAATTTTCAAAGTTACATCTTCTGGTGTACCGTTTGCAAATTTTGCCACTCAGAGTGATCACACCGGTGCGGCATTAAACTGGCCAGAACTTAACCGGGAACCATTGAGCGAGTCAACTCCTGGATTCATAGTCTGTGCCTTTCCTGCGCTGTTTCCTCATGGCACGTGTGATCTGAAAGATGTGCGTGAAACGGAAATCAAGATGCATGAATATTTCAAACATCTACTTTCATTTGGAGATGATAGATTTGCTCATCATAAAACATTTCGTTTTTTCGCTTTTAACATGTGGATGAGGCACACAGCTTTGACCAGTGGCAATGTCTTTGTCAATATGGACAATGACCTTTCAAAAATGAACGTGGAACAGCTTCGAGAACGTATTCAGCAAACCCCCAGCGTTCTGAAGAAGTTAAAGTTGATGGGATCTAACATTAGAGGATCTAAGTCATATTGGAAGAGTAGATGTGGCGAGCTAAGGGATATGGTTGAGCAGGTTGGGCTGCCCACTATATTTTTAACTCTTAGTGCTGCAGATCTGTATTGGCCTGACTTGTTTAGGCTCCTTACAGGCAAAGACGTATCTGAAATCACCATGAGAGAAAGGAGGATACTGATACAAGAGAATCCCATGGTTGTTGATATGTTTTTCCAGTATCGTCTTCAGTGTTTCCTTGAAACTGTGAGTGTTGAGTATTGTTCTTAATGAGAAAAATGTGTTTGAGCATTATTCAAGGCATTTGCAATTTTTGCAGGTTTTGTTACCCAAGTATGAAGTATTTGATTTTTGGTACCGGATCGAGTATCAACATAGGTGAGTGTAATGCTTGGTGAAAGTTTTGGTGTGTCAATGAAATGCTGGATCATTACTTCTGATTGTTGTGTTTTAGGGGAAGTCCTCACCTTCATGGGTTGTTCTGGCTCAAAGATGCCCCAGATGTTTCTAAGTATGTGGATGGGAGTGAAGAAGAGAAAAAGAACATTTTGCACTATTTTGATGATTTGGTGTGTGCTGTCAACCCTCAACATGAACCTCCTAGGTCTGATAAACATCCATGTGAAACTCGCTTTGAAGATGTGGTTGATATTGAGGAGGATTTGGCTGTTATGTTGAAGACCGTTCAAAGACACAACTGTTCGAAAGGTTATTGTGAGCGCATTGACAAGAAAACTAAGAAGAGTTATTGTCGCTTTCATTTTCCAGCTGATGTGTGCAGTGCAGCAACAATTAGTGTGATAAGTGATTCGGCAGAACTTCAGTTCACACCAGAAAGAAATGATGAGAAATTAAATAAGTTTAACCCGTTTATTATCAGTACTTGAAGAGCCAATATTGACATTGCTCCTGTGCTTTCCAAGAAAGCCATAATTGAATATCTTTCAAAGTATGTTTCCAAGAGTGAAATTGGTTCTTCAACACTTCAAGAAATTTGTAATAGTATTTGTGGTTCTCTAAATTCAAGTGACAAAGCCAAGAAAGCTATCCATAAAATTCTCATGAAGAACTGTGTAGAAAGAGATATTTCTGCCCAAGAAGTTTGTCACATACTCATGGGTTGTAAATTATTTTGTGCTGGTAACAGAGAATTTGTGGTTGTTTATACGAGCTCAAGTAAGTGGGTCCCACTACTTTCCAATGGTTCTAATGAAGAAGAATCGAGCAATACCAAAAGAGGCAGGAGCTTTATGGGAAAATATGCGACCAGACCTTCTAGTCTTCATCATTTATCCATGTGGGACGTGGCAAAGTATTATAACATCCGTACCTGGAATAAAATGAAGGAACCAAATGTAGTAGGATTTTTCCCTCGACTTGAGCTGGGGGTTGGCGATGAAACCAATGAAGAGTTCTATAGACAAAAAGTTCTGCTGTTTGTACCATGGACTGAAGAAACCAAAAATAGTCTCAAAGAGGCTGGTCAATTGTGGAGAGATGTTTTTGATAAACATGGAATTTCACAAATGAAGGTTGAAGAGATAGAAATAAATGTGACTGCAAGTTCTGATGATACTCAGGTGGAAGAGGATAATACTACCAATGGAGATGTAATGGATGAAGACTGGATGATTGCTTCCAGACTCAGTGGTGCACGTCGAGGTGAAGAGGTCGAGCTGGGCAGGAGGGGAGTTGGCGTTGAATATGATTGGCATGCACATTCCAGGGATTATGATTCCTAAGGTGACTTGAAATATTTTAAAAGTCTTATTGAAAGTGAAAAGAAGAAAGATCAAAGTAGTTTCACGTTTTATGATGAATTGCCTGATATGACATTCTCTGAAGAACAGGAGGCGGTGAAAAGGATGATGGATCGGCAAGTTAAACATTTGCAAACTGAAGATGCATGTGATGTTCCCCGGCGTGTTCTTGTCCAAGGCTAGCTGTGATATTTTTATCCCTGCGATTGTTGGTCAGGCATATTGCTAACTTTTTTTGCTGTTACAGAAACAGGAAAAAGTTTATTGATTCGATACTTGGTAGCAAAACTTCGCAGGGAATTTGGAAGTGATTCCTTTTTATTGGTAGGCCCTACAGGGGTTTCTGCAATAAACATTAATGGTGCAACCATTCATTCTGTGCTGAAAATTC
Organism: Megalurothrips usitatus; assembly: GCA_026979955.1. Classification (NCBI taxonomy): domain Eukaryota; kingdom Metazoa; phylum Arthropoda; class Insecta; order Thysanoptera; family Thripidae; genus Megalurothrips; species Megalurothrips usitatus. Next base: position 1,959,917 of record JAPTSV010000786.1, on the reverse strand, counting down.
CTCGCACAACAAAAAGTTTTCAACCTTTAAAAGGAGAAACAGCTAAAACGTTCTGTGACGTGATGGAGAGAGTCAGATTTGTCATAATTGACGAGTACTCCATGATAGGATGCTCCTTATTAGGAATGATTGATAAAAGGTTTAGGGAAGGCACTGGTGTGAATAAACCTTTTGGAAACTTGTGTGTCTATTTTTTTGGCGATTATCGCCAATTGCCACCTGTGAAAGATGTTCCATTGTATGGAGGTGTGTGCAGACAGGACCTTGCCCAACATGGAAAAAATATATTCAATTCTTTTGAGTCACACTTTGTTTTAACAAAATGTCATCGACAGAAGGATGTGAAGTTTCAAGAACTTTTAGATCGTCTCAGTGTTGGTGAAGTTACGCCTAAAGATTACAATGTCCTGAAGCAAAGATTTGTGACTAACGTTAATAGGCAGGTGCAAAATAGTTTTGAAAATGTTATAAGGCTATTTTCAACCAAGGAAGAGGTTGCTAATTATAATAATTTGAAACTGCACACATTAATGGATGCAGATGGTAATCTTTGTCCAGTTGCCCGAGTTCCAGCGAATCACAATGGCCGTAGTGCCAGCAGTGGATCTGCGGACCAAGCTGATGGCTTGCATAGTGTTTTGTATCTGGCGCGTGGTAGTCAAATTATGCTACGGTCAAACTTGTGGGTGCAGAAAGGCCTTGTTAATGGTTCTACTGGAATAATCAAAGATTTATTGTATGAAGCAGGAAAGGAACCTTTACGTGATGCACCTGCAATTCTAATGTGCAAGTTTGACAATTATCGGGGTCCAGGAATTGGGCCAGATAATTTAGTGCCCATATCACCTGTTGTTAGATCTTGGACCTCAGTGACAGGATCACGATGTTCAAGGCAACAATTTCCCATAGTTGTGTGTTATGCATGTTCTATACATAAGAGCCAAGGACTAACTCTAGACAAGGTACAGTATAAAGAATTAATTACAATAAATGCAAACATGTTATTGTGTGGTTAATTTTTATTTGTTTTCGTTTTCAGGCATTCATTGATATTGGTCCAAAAGAGTTTGCTCTAGGACTATGTTATGTGGGATTGTCAAGAGTGAAGAGCTTGGATGGTTTGTTACTCAAACCGTTTACCTATCAGCGTCTCCAACTTATCAAAACCAAGCCGGAAATGGCACTGAGGAGGTCTTTTGAAAGAACTGTATTTGCACATTAGTATGGCATCATTTTTCTGAAAAAAATTGTTAAATGGAAATGTGATCTGCATACTGATTCTTTGATTTCCAATCCAACGTCATTTCGCTCTTGGATGTGTCATGGGTACCCTGGTCTCGAAAGTGAGTGGGCTAACGTCAAGTTCAGCCACCAGGTGCATTGCTAAACCACAGACTAGGACAGAAATAGAGATCAAAGCATAATATACTTTCCAATTGTGGGTTTCTGTTTAGAGGCATACTGAACGGCTGACCTTTAACTTTGAGTGATAATTTTAAAGCATCACTTCAACCATTTTACTCAACCTCGAAGATTATGATACAAGCCCGAAGGACGTGTACTGTCCAACTTTAACAGGGACATTTTGGTATTTGCGGTTCAAAGGCTTATGGCAACAACAGCCATGCATACTGCTAGGTAGGAAGTTTGGTTCACTTGTAAGGCGTCAACAATTATTTTCAGGACACTCTCCATGAATTTTATTTCATATGATAAATAAAGGAAACAATTTGTCCGCTAGGAACATGAAACTTAAGATAGCATGTCGAAGAAAACCATAAACAGGAAGGAAACGAAGCACTCATTTTTTCAGTTTCTTGGATGGCGACTCCTCTGAGGTACTCGCATCTGAGGCTGAGGCTGCCGCTGCTGCGCTATTCTCGTGGAGCCTTGTAAAGTCTACTTCTGCACGCCAAGGAAAATAAATAGATATTGTAAAGGAATCAACAAATGGAACAGTGAAGCAAGGGAACTAACCTTCTCCGAATTCGTGGATTAGAAAATCATTCTTAGTGCCCACTTTCCCATAGAACACAATGAATGGTGGCTTATTGCATTTGGTGGATGCATTCATCTCTTCCACCTCTTCCTCGGTTAGGTTGTTGTAGAGGTTAGGAAGCGTGGTGAAATAATTCTGCAACCCATCCCGTACATGGGCCACAAGATTAATGGGATACTCATTTGTAGTCTTGTCAATAAACTGGGATCGTCGCTGCTTGAAGCCGAACACAACGTACGGCTTCCCAGGTTTAAGGTCAGCCGTTGCCTTGAAATTAGCATGCTCCTCAACCTTAGCTCGCAATTTTTTAAAGACAGACATCTGAAACAAGGAGAGACTTAAGCCAAGACACTGACAAGTCACAAGACTAAAGCCCTAAAGTGCTGTGCTGTTCAGCCACAAAGCCATAATTTACTGCACGGTCGCCACCCCCATGACCACACAGAATAAAAAAAGAGTGGGCCGTCTAGGCCCGAAAACTCAAGGAAAATGATGTTTGTCGATAATTAAACATTTTACTGTGGCAATGTACCAACACTAGTCAGAACGATCACAGCGCGCGAAGACAACTTCGCGCACAACCGGATAGGTAGGACATCAACGAAAGCAACATCGACAGATCGGCACCCACGTGCAATCAGAGGTTAGTTACACGAAACCGTTGTTTCGCGTACAGTACCACGCGACACACGCCGAACGCGATCGTAGCTCAAAGACCTTGTAGGACGGAGCGTTCCAGGACCGACAGCGACGAAGAGACAACGCAGATCCGATCGGGAATGGATAGATATAACGTGATTGACGCGTTTTTGAATGGTTGAAAGTGTGAGAGAACGGGGTGATTTGTTTTGTGACAAGGCTGCAGCCACGGCAGACATCATTAGAACCGTCAACCACAGAACATTTAAAGAAAATGTATTATTATTGTAGACAGTTAATTCCCTAAATATTTACGAAATTAATTCATTTATTGCCATGCATCCACATTAGATGTAGTTTTTATAGTATTTTAATTATTTCTGGCAATTGTAATTTGGCAGTCAAAGTTGGCAGTAAAGTTATACTATCGTGCTCGATTTATTTTTCCATTTGGTGTTTTCTTCTGGCGCTGGCTGTGTGATGTGGTGTCGCATGTGTTGTCCAGGGTTTATATATATATATATATATATATATATATATATATATATATATATATATATATATATATATATATATATATATATATATATATAATATATATATATATATATATATATATATATATATATATATATATATATATATATATATATATATATATATATATATATATATATATATATATATATATATATATATATGTCTATACCAAGTAAATAAGTCAAAATGACATCTAATTCCGTCACGTATACGGTAAAATGGTCTGCTCAGAGTCATTCTCCCACTTTGACCTCCTTTGAACTTTTCAGATTTCCTTGGTTAGGTTAGCATATGATTTGATTTGAAATCTCGCGCCACTTTCACCCTTTTTTTTGTCTCATGTTGGCGACGCTGTGTGTAAAGTGCGGTAATTTGAAATGTGGCGCGGGTAATGTCGAATCCACAGTTTTTGATCGAGACACCTCAAATTCAGGGTTTCTCAATTATTTTGCATGCCGAACACGGTAGAATATGAAATCCGATCCGAGCACTTTCCCAAAATCGTGAGATATTTGTGGTTAGGATGATCTTGCTTATTCATACTCCAGACAACAGGAGGACAACAGACTCCGGACATGAAGCGATAACCATCACCCGCCGCAGTTTACTAATATCACTACGGCCCAATTAGGTTAGGTTAGTAAGGTTTTTTTTTTAGGTTGACATAAATCACAACCTTCCGTGGCGCGTCATTTAAAGTAAATATATTGCCCGTAGGGCCCTAAAGCTCAGCCTACAGTCTTTGACTGCTACTAGTTTTATTTTGAGTGGAGAGGGGGAGGGGAATGTCACCATACGCGCCTGGGTGGATAGGCCACCCCGTCGGCGGCCGTGGCAAACTGGAAGCCTACCCTCGGGAGCGCCCGGGAACCCCGACGATCGCCGACTCGCTGTGAGTACGGGCGGCCGGGGATGTTTCCACCCGCCGCCGAGAGATGGCGCGCGGGCGGAACGCGCTGCAGGATTGCCCGCGGCTGTTATGACCTGCTTGTACCATGGCATCCCCTTCTCTTTCCTCGTCCCTCTATTATGCTCGCTCACTAAATTTTGCATCTTTTGCTGGTGGCATCGCTTTATCTGAGGGTCCGCGCGGGCGGGACACCGCCTTGGAGCACCCACCACCCTGCGCCGAGGAAATAAGGCGGCCAAGATTTTCTCCTTGTGGACCCTTACGACTCCGCGGTTGATTTAGTGTACCGCAAGCGGCCGTTTTAAGGTAGTGTATATTCGCACAACTTGTGTGGATAGCCGAGCCGCCACAATTGGCACAACTTGTGTCATTTACATCGAAACGGCTATTCGCACAACTTAATATATAATCAAGATACGAAGTTGTGCGAATAACCGTTCCATCGCAAAAGACATAACTCGTGCAGTTTAGACTGAACGCGTTATTCGCACAACTCGACTCAAATAATTGCGTTTCGAACAGGCTACTTGCGATTCACACTGCGCCTTTTTGCAATTGGAATCCACTCGGATACCACACTCGGATACCACAGCTAACAACGAAATGGATCATGCAATTTTCTATTAATAAATGGATTATTACAAGTAAATGGTTTTCGGTCACGGCGATTCAAAAATAGGGGACCAACAGGAGGATCGG
>JAPTSV010000786.1:1939484-1954630 GCA_026979955.1 Megalurothrips usitatus | reverse complement strand
GTGTGCGACGTACGTGCTGCTGCTGGATGGGCCTCAGCACCCCGAGCATCTCCGGGGCGCTGTTCACGGTAAGCCCAAAAAGCAGATTTAGAAATATATTCTTCGCCAAAACGTCCATATTGAACACTTCACTCTCAGGGCGCACCACAACATGTGACCTTTAAGAAACTCAAACACAATCTCAAAATATTCTGTTTGAAATGAGCATATTTGAGATTCTTGCCGTATGCTTCTTGAATATGCTAAATTCAGACAGATTTTGACAGAATTCAGACAGAGTGCTGAACGGCAGACCAGAACATTTTTCTTTAAAAATGTAATGAAGGTTTTCTGGGAATTGACAAAGAACTGCCGAAAATTAAATTAATACATCACTTCGTTATCTTCCAAAAGTCCCTTTAACGGCACACAGACTCAAAATAATCAGAATGAAGAACATGTTTCTTGAATTACGACGCATTTGAAAAAAAAAGTTTGAATGAAGCTTGAGGTAAATGCGTAAGCTTGATTCAAGAAACATACGGCAAGAATCGCAAAAATGTTAAATTTAAACAGATTTTTTTCGTACTGCAATGGGAAAGCAACAATAATATATTTTTTGTTAAACCGCCAAAAAAATCTTCGCTAGCTATTTACCGACTCGTTAGCCGAATTCCCCAAGACTTGAAAAAGTTCTCCTCACCGGTCATCGTACAGTTGTGACAAAAGAAGCGGCTATGACTCTCAAAACCAGCAAATTGTGACCGGAAAGATTCTTCCTGAATTTCTTTTACATCAGTGAGGCAGCATTTGGTTACGGAATACTTTCCTACAAATTCCTCACTTATGGCCAAAATTGTTTTTGTCAGAGGCAAGCCCGATCAGGTTGTCATTGAAATCTCAGTATTTTCTTGTAGTTGAAATATCGACATCCATTGTGGTAATAGTCATCATCCTGTTGATGATTGATATCTTCAGGTGGAAGCCACTATGATATTTTAAGCCTGCACTGCAAATGCAAGTGTGGACCACTTTCGCCCACGCTAGGTAGTGTGGACCACTTTCGCCCACGCTAGGTAGTGTGGACCACTTTCGCCCACGCTAGGTAGCGTGGACCACTTTCGCCCACGCTAGGTAGCGTGGACCACGCATGGTCCGCACAAGGAAGTGTGGACCACGTTTGGTCCACACTTTCCTCCCCTCACCGGCCCTATCCTTCGCTGTGGGTAATCCTTGTACCTAAACGTGGACCGCAGCCCGTGGTCCACGCTTCCTAGTGTGGACCAACACGTGGTCCACGCTACCTAGCGTGGAGCTGGTCCACGCTTGCATTTGCAGTGCGTAAACCGTCCAATGGGAGTGGTTTTCCGTTCGAGGCTCGATATGGAACCTGCGCGGCGAGGACTCCCTGATGCGGCTCGTGGTAGCGTGGCGCCGGGGTCCACCGTCTTCGGCTCTGCTCAACGCCACTACGTCCGCAGTCTGGCGAGTGGCCGGCCACCTGAACGCCGTGGTCTTGGCCGCATCCACGGAGACGGCGCACTATGCTGTATACGGCTTCGATCCTTACGACGCACGTAAGCGTGTCGCCTCATGACATGTAACCCCTTCCCGCTTGACAAACTTCCAATCTTCTGGTTAACCGGATTTTTTTTTTATATTTTGCGTCTATAAAGATAGTTTGTGAAATTTTTGAAAAAATTCTTGTTAACCAGAAATTGTAGTACTGTAAAGCGCTATCGACAGAGTACAATGCAATGAAAATGAGCTGTTAGGAAGTTGGTGCCAAAAAAATAAGGAAACTATAGTTTCGACTACGAAACTACTGTCATTTGGAGATTTCGAAAAATTTACTCTTGCCATTTCTTCAAATTCTGTTGCACAGTTCTCCTAACTTTCATCGCCCCTGTCGAATACACCTTACTAAATGTGGTATTAAAATTTCGTTATCAAGATGACTTCAAACAGGTTTCCACACCTTTTTTCGTTAACTTTCTGGAACTTTGGCCTTACTAAAATTTCAAGGAAAAAGCTTTAATTCCGACCGTTTTTGAGATTTCGGCGAGATGGCCCTCAAAGTCAACTTCTAACACTTCGTGAAAATTGTAAGTCTTTTGTCACACGCCTAGTATTGCAAGGATTGGCTACCGTTCCGAAGAAATACGTATAGGGTTAGTGCACCCCAAAAAATCACGTTTACGTTTAGGTATGTTTATGTGACACCTTTTCAGGCCTGTTACTGTTCCACTTGCCGTTTCTTGAAGATTTTAACTGATGGTGTATGATCGCCTACGCCTACGCGAATTACTCAGAAACTTGCTTGCCCTGACCCCAACGGCGTACCATTTTCACGAATATTCACTGCAAATCGGTCATCCTGTCATGTTACCAAAAATACCCGTAACCTACCAATCATCCCCTAGCTTAACATCAGCAACACCAACGGTATTATTAAATCGCGATTAATACCCTTAGTAATGGTTAGCTGCCAAAGCCCTATGTGACAGCAGCACAGATATGTACAGGGCTGTCCATGTGAACCCATTCCGCCTTCAAGTAGCCAAAATAACTGTCCAGTGCGCGACTGAGCGAGACACGGCGGTGTCGGCAGGTGGCCGGGGCTGCGGCGACACGTCCCCACGCCTCGTCGGCACGTGGCAGCCGGCGGCCGGCCTGACACTGCTAGGGGATCGCGGCCTGTTCCCGCTGGCCGCGGGGCCCGCCGGCCTGCTGCAGGCCCGGCGCATGCGGCTCTCCGGCTGCCCGCTCAACACCTCGCTGGGCTGGTGCTACCAGGACAGCAGGCCGTGCCTGGACGGCGGGCCAGCGGGGCCCATAGCCATGATGATGGCGGCGCTGGGGTCGGTGCACCACGCCGACTTCCAGGTATGGGGCACGAAGTAACGAACGGGAGGAGGCCTTTGCCCCGGCCTCGGCGCTTTTGAGCCCATCCCGACACGTTTCGGTAAACGGAGAAGAGCCGGTCTTATACACCCAGAAAAACGAAGTGTTGAATGCTTTAAGATTAGAGTACACTTGATTTAAGACTGAGAATTGACTAGAGGACACAATTCTTCGATCACGAAAATTTATACTTTGAACCGAGTAATCATTTTCCTTGATTCAAGATTTCTTTAGCCTTAAAGCACCCAAGGTAAAATTTTACTTGATTGAAATCAATTTTCTTCAATTAAACCAAAATTTTACTTTACTAAGAAATTCCAGTTTTAAATCAAATTTCTTTTTATGGATGTAGCCAGATGCCGACTGTTTGTTCGGGCGGACGTGTGTGCCGCGACTCATCCTTTACGGAGAAGGTTCATATATGGAGGATAGACTGAGGAGAGAAACGGACGGTAGTCGCAATTTTTAAATTTTGTGGCACTTTAGTGATTTTGGAACCAATAAATTTGTTTGGTTAGGGTTGGCCGCTGCGCATGGTGCGTCTGCGAGGCGCACTACGTAAGTCGGGACGGGCTAAGGTTAGCGATTTTCATTGTTACAAAAAATATGTTTCACTTGACAAGACCCGAGTGACTTGGGGTGGGGGCCGGAGGCCTCCGCAAACGTCACCGGCAGGCCGAGCTGGACAAGTCCGACGGGGCTGACTCCCATATTCCTCCGTACATAGCCCTATAATACCTCTCATAATACCCATAATATTCTATAATACTCCATAATACTGCAGGCTCGGACTGGCCAGGGCGACAATTCGTACATCGCCGCCGGGGCCGCGGGCCGCGGGACTGGGGCCCTTTCCAAAGGATATGCGCAGAGTTTAACACTATTAGGGGGTTGGAGACCAATTGGACACATGGAGGGGGCTGCCACTCAATTAATCTGATGAAGAATGTACCTCCTCTTGCCCCAAGCACAATAATAGGATTAAAGCGTGAACAGTCTTAGAGAAATAAATTGAAACATGACAGCTACCCGACCAACTGACCGAAATGCGACCACTTTTTGGTAGAGGGTAGGTAGGCACTCGACTCCTTTGTTGCACAAATGGAAATGTAGGAAACCGTTCCTTTGGAAGCCTCTTGTGCCCTCAGCTGTTTTTTCGCCCGTCCCGACACGTTTCGGTAGGACAGGAGCCGTGTTATTTTCAATACATTTTAATTCTTGGGGGGGAGGGGGGGGGGGGAGGGTCGGCCGTTCGGGCGGGCCGCCGGGGCCCTAAGGTAGCCATTCCAACCAATAATATAACACATCTTTAAGCTGAAGCATCACTCGAGGATTATTGAAATCGCGCGGTGACGATTTATCTTAAAAACTATTGAATTTTGAGATATTTGGCTGAGCCAAACTTAAACTTAAACTTTAAATTTAACTTTAACCAAACTTTAACTTAAACTGCGAAGCCCCGGGGGACGGATGCGCGAGACGTAGACCCGAGCTTTTCCGTGGCACAATCTCAGCGACTGCTGCCAACTGTCCATACCAAATCGTACATCATTGGAAGTGCCATTTTAAAAATCCTGTTACACTTTAAAAATTGGTGCTATGTCTTTTTCCACAAAAAAAAATGGTGCTATGTCTTTTGCCACAAATAAATGTCGGTTTTTACAACATATTATGCACCAATAAATAATCTTATCTTCAGTGGATTTTTATGTTACGAGCGTGGTAAACCGTTTCTCGTGTAATCGTTCTGTCTCTGTCTTTCTCATTTACCGTGCCGCACCGATGTAGGTCTGTCTCTGTTCATAGTTTTCCACTTTTATTCCTTATGAAAAGTTTTCATGGCCGCACGTTTGTTTCAACTGTGGTTGAATTCTGACAGTTCGGTGGCTAGTCTGTGGTCTGGCGGGCTGTGAGTGTTGAGTGTGCGTCTCGGGTGAGCTGTGTCTGGCCGGCCAGGCCTAACCGGGACTGTTTCTTTAATTTATTTCTTTCTAAAGGAGTGTTGGCAAGGATAGACGGTGAGCCGCAAGTGGGTTTTGCTTATTTAATTCGAGAAGGACGATGGTACGTAGTGACGTCTTGTCATTTGAATTTAGTTTACAAATTTAGTAGACCGGTGTCCAACCATTTTCGGTTATGTGTGCTGCAGAATTCGCGTAAAAGGAAGAGTGCAAGTCGTAAGTGTTGCGTTCCGAGCTGCAGCAACACGGATTTGAATAGGCATTTGCATACGTTTCCTCAAATTAAAGAGGATGGTACCACGTTTCAAAGGTTAGAGGTGATGCGTTTTGTTTATGCGTCGGTATTTCAAATCAGTTTATTCTGCTTCATGCGTTTTTTTTTTTTTTTTTTTTTGCTTTTACAGGTGTCTGACATGGATCGAAAATTGTGGCAACCAATCTTTGTTGAAGGTTGACCCAACTAAATTAAATGGACGCCATTATGTGTGCGAGGATCATTTTGATGATAATCAGTATGTGTGTCCAACAAAGAAGCAAAGAGTGAAGAAAAGTGCTGTGCCATCTTTACATTGTCCCGGTCCTTTGTCAAAGTCTGATTTACCGACGTATGTTTCAACGTTTGTACCTGAATTTATGGTAGGCACATTGTCTTTATAATCTTGCTAATAATATTTGTTCAGGTAAACAGTTAGTAACGTGATGTGTTGTGGTGTCCATTTTTTTGTAGGCCATGAATGGGCAACACCAAACCTTAGCCTCGGAAAATAATATGTCTCCATGCTGCTCATTAAGTGACTCTGGTGTTAATAATAACAATGACGGAGAATGTCATGATGTGGATACAACTTTAAATTATGGTATTTCAACTCTTGATGATAGTTCAAGGGACTTTGTTAATCCTGAATCCAACCTTGTGGATGAAGATGTATTTGTTTCGGTGGATATAGCTGTTGATGAAGTTGTATTTGAAAGTATTCCCCAACCAAACGTGAAAGTTATTAATCCAAGAGTACAAAGAAAGTGCTCTGTGCATGGTTGTGCCAATAATAACCTTACCCATTCAATGTTTGCATTTCCAAGGCCTCAGAAAATTGTAGACGGGAAACATGTAATGGATGAGAAGTTGTTGAAAAGGTATGACACAATGCTGTTGGCCTTGGGCTGCCAAATTTGTGCTGTGGTTTATTAGTTATTGTGTGTTTGTTTGTTTTTGTTTTGTTTAGGTGTTATGAATGGATTAGATTTTGTGGTAATAGGAAAGTGCTGTCGAGGGAGATATCATCACTACACAAGCACTTTTATATTTGTGGTGCCCATTTTGCCCCTGATGATTTTTCACTTCGTGGGACCTCTAGGCAGCTGAAAAAAATGCCATTCCAACTGTAGGTGGTCCCGAGCCACTTACTGATGTTTGCATTCAATCTTATAATGATCATTCAGATGGTTAGTATTTTACAAATTTGTAATTGTTCATTTGGCATTGTATTTCATTACATGGGAAATAATGTGTTTTGTCTTTTCTTAGGAAGTGCCAATGTTGACGGCAGTGAGCCAATATTCCAACCCCATGATATACACATGAGGGGCGATTCTTCAGCTAACAGGCTTCACGATCTTAAGTCGGAAAGAAGCAAGAAATTTACAAAGCGTTTTGAAGATTTGATGAAGTCATTTTCAATGGTTGTTTGTCATGTTTGTAAAGAGAAGTATATTTTTTATTCTGGGTTAAAAAAAAGCCCACAGAGGAAAACACCTATGTTGGAAATTTTCTTCTCAAAACAACATGGATCCTGGTGTAGTACCTCCACAGCTGAGAGATTTGAATTTTATTGAAGAACAGCTTATTGCTCGAGTGCACCCGGTGCTGACAGTTGTGAAACTGAAAGGCTGTCAGTATGGTTACCGTGGTAATGTTATAAACTTTAGCCAAGATGTGAAGGAGTTTGCAACTCAACTTCCTCATAAGATTGATGATTTGGCATCTGTGCTGACTGTGAGATTCAACAACAATGTAGGTAAGGTTACTGATTTTCGAGTCAGAGCACGGAAGATTCGGGAAGCGTTGCTTTGGTTAAAGGAGAATAACCCATATTACTATGACATTGAAATATCATCAGAAAATTTGGAAGATCTTCCGGAAGATGGTGATGTCTTTGATAGAATATCCAATTTTTGTCTTGATGATTATGGAGAAGTAAGTGTTGGTTAAGATTGTAGTAAAGTGGAAAGTGAAAGTGATGTAAGTGAAAATGAGGATGACCCTGAAATTTTCAAAGTTACATCTTCTGGTGTACCGTTTGCAAATTTTGCCACTCAAAGTGATCACACCGGTGCGGCATTAAACTGGCCAGAACTTAACCGGGAACCATTGAGCGAGTCAACTCCTGGATTCATAGTCTGTGCCTTTCCTGCGCTGTTTCCTCATGGCACGTGTGATCTGAAAGATGTGCGTGAAACGGAAATCAAGATGCATGAATATTTCAAACATCTACTTTCATTTGGAGATGATAGATTTGCTCATCATAAAACATTTCGTTTTTTCGCTTTTAACATGTGGATGAGGCACACAGCTTTGACCAGTGGCAATGTCTTTGTCAATATGGACAATGACCTTTCAAAAATGAACGTGGAACAGCTTCGAGAACGTATTCAGCAAACCCCCAGCGTTCTGAAGAAGTTAAAGTTGATGGGATCTAACATTAGAGGATCTAAGTCATATTGGAAGAGTAGATGTGGCGAGCTAAGGGATATGGTTGAGCAGGTTGGGCTGCCCACTATATTTTTAACTCTTAGTGCTGCAGATCTGTATTGGCCTGACTTGTTTAGGCTCCTTACAGGCAAAGACGTATCTGAAATCACCATGAGAGAAAGGAGGATACTGATACAAGAGAATCCCATGGTTGTTGATATGTTTTTCCAGTATCGTCTTCAGTGTTTCCTTGAAACTGTGAGTGTTGAGTATTGTTCTTAATGAGAAAAATGTGTTTGAGCATTATTCAAGGCATTTGCAATTTTTGCAGGTTTTGTTACCCAAGTATGAAGTATTTGATTTTTGGTACCGGATCGAGTATCAACATAGGTGAGTGTAATGCTTGGTGAAAGTTTTGGTGTGTCAATGAAATGCTGGATCATTACTTCTGATTGTTGTGTTTTAGGGGAAGTCCTCACCTTCATGGGTTGTTCTGGCTCAAAGATGCCCCAGATGTTTCTAAGTATGTGGATGGGAGTGAAGAAGAGAAAAAGAACATTTTGCACTATTTTGATGATTTGGTGTGTGCTGTCAACCCTCAACATGAACCTCCTAGGTCTGATAAACATCCATGTGAAACTCGCTTTGAAGATGTGGTTGATATTGAGGAGGATTTGGCTGTTATGTTGAAGACCGTTCAAAGACACAACTGTTCGAAAGGTTATTGTGAGCGCATTGACAAGAAAACTAAGAAGAGTTATTGTCGCTTTCATTTTCCAGCTGATGTGTGCAGTGCAGCAACAATTAGTGTGATAAGTGATTCGGCAGAACTTCAGTTCACACCAGAAAGAAATGATGAGAAATTAAATAAGTTTAACCCGTTTATTATCAGTACTTGGAGAGCCAATATTGACATTGCTCCTGTGCTTTCCAAGAAAGCCATAATTGAATATCTTTCAAAGTATGTTTCCAAGAGTGAAATTGGTTCTTCAACACTTCAAGAAATTTGTAATAGTATTTGTGGTTCTCTAAATTCAAGTGACAAAGCCAAGAAAGCTATCCATAAAATTCTCATGAAGAACTGTGTAGAAAGAGATATTTCTGCCCAAGAAGTTTGTCACATACTCATGGGTTGTAAATTATTTTGTGCTGGTAACAGAGAATTTGTGGTTGTTTATACGAGCTCAAGTAAGTGGGTCCCACTACTTTCCAATGGTTCTAATGAAGAAGAATCGAGCAATACCAAAAGAGGCAGGAGCTTTATGGGAAAATATGCGACCAGACCTTCTAGTCTTCATCATTTATCCATGTGGGACGTGGCAAAGTATTATAACATCCGTACCTGGAATAAAATGAAGGAACCAAATGTAGTAGGATTTTTCCCTCGACTTGAGCTGGGGGTTGGCGATGAAACCAATGAAGAGTTCTATAGACAAAAAGTTCTGCTGTTTGTACCATGGACTGAAGAAACCAAAAATAGTCTCAAAGAGGCTGGTCAATTGTGGAGAGATGTTTTTGATAAACATGGAATTTCACAAATGAAGGTTGAAGAGATAGAAATAAATGTGACTGCAAGTTCTGATGATACTCAGGTGGAAGAGGATAATACTACCAATGGAGATGTAATGGATGAAGACTGGATGATTGCTTCCAGACTCAGTGGTGCACGTCGAGGTGAAGAGGTCGAGCTGGGCAGGAGGGGAGTTGGCGTTGAATATGATTGGCATGCACATTCCAGGGATTATGATTCCTAAGGTGACTTGAAATATTTTAAAAGTCTTATTGAAAGTGAAAAGAAGAAAGATCAAAGTAGTTTCACGTTTTATGATGAATTGCCTGATATGACATTCTCTGAAGAACAGGAGGCGGTGAAAAGGATGATGGATCGGCAAGTTAAACATTTGCAAACTGAAGATGCATGTGATGTTCCCCGGCGTGTTCTTGTCCAAGGCTAGCTGTGATATTTTTATCCCTGCGATTGTTGGTCAGGCATATTGCTAACTTTTTTTGCTGTTACAGAAACAGGAAAAAGTTTATTGATTCGATACTTGGTAGCAAAACTTCGCAGGGAATTTGGAAGTGATTCCTTTTTATTGGTAGGCCCTACAGGGGTTTCTGCAATAAACATTAATGGTGCAACCATTCATTCTGTGCTGAAAATTCCTCGCACAACAAAAAGTTTTCAACCTTTAAAAGGAGAAACAGCTAAAACGTTCTGTGACGTGATGGAGAGAGTCAGATTTGTCATAATTGACGAGTACTCCATGATAGGATGCTCCTTATTAGGAATGATTGATAAAAGGTTTAGGGAAGGCACTGGTGTGAATAAACCTTTTGGAAACTTGTGTGTCTATTTTTTTGGCGATTATCGCCAATTGCCACCTGTGAAAGATGTTCCATTGTATGGAGGTGTGTGCAGACAGGACCTTGCCCAACATGGAAAAAATATATTCAATTCTTTTGAGTCACACTTTGTTTTAACAAAATGTCATCGACAGAAGGATGTGAAGTTTCAAGAACTTTTAGATCGTCTCAGTGTTGGTGAAGTTACGCCTAAAGATTACAATGTCCTGAAGCAAAGATTTGTGACTAACGTTAATAGGCAGGTGCAAAATAGTTTTGAAAATGTTATAAGGCTATTTTCAACCAAGGAAGAGGTTGCTAATTATAATAATTTGAAACTGCACACATTAATGGATGCAGATGGTAATCTTTGTCCAGTTGCCCGAGTTCCAGCGAATCACAATGGCCGTAGTGCCAGCAGTGGATCTGCGGACCAAGCTGATGGCTTGCATAGTGTTTTGTATCTGGCGCGTGGTAGTCAAATTATGCTACGGTCAAACTTGTGGGTGCAGAAAGGCCTTGTTAATGGTTCTACTGGAATAATCAAAGATTTATTGTATGAAGCAGGAAAGGAACCTTTACGTGATGCACCTGCAATTCTAATGTGCAAGTTTGACAATTATCGGGGTCCAGGAATTGGGCCAGATAATTTAGTGCCCATATCACCTGTTGTTAGATCTTGGACCTCAGTGACAGGATCACGATGTTCAAGGCAACAATTTCCCATAGTTGTGTGTTATGCATGTTCTATACATAAGAGCCAAGGACTAACTCTAGACAAGGTACAGTATAAAGAATTAATTACAATAAATGCAAACATGTTATTGTGTGGTTAATTTTTATTTGTTTTCGTTTTCAGGCATTCATTGATATTGGTCCAAAAGAGTTTGCTCTAGGACTATGTTATGTGGGATTGTCAAGAGTGAAGAGCTTGGATGGTTTGTTACTCAAACCGTTTACCTATCAGCGTCTCCAACTTATCAAAACCAAGCCGGAAATGGCACTGAGGAGGTCTTTTGAAAGAACTGTATTTGCACATTAGTATGGCATCATTTTTCTGAAAAAAATTGTTAAATGGAAATGTGATCTGCATACTGATTCTTTGATTTCCAATCCAACGTCATTTCGCTCTTGGATGTGTCATGGGTACCCTGGTCTCGAAAGTGAGTGGGCTAACGTCAAGTTCAGCCACCAGGTGCATTGCTAAACCACAGACTAGGACAGAAATAGAGATCAAAGCATAATATACTTTCCAATTGTGGGTTTCTGTTTAGAGGCATACTGAACGGCTGACCTTTAACTTTGAGTGATAATTTTAAAGCATCACTTCAACCATTTTACTCAACCTCGAAGATTATGATACAAGCCCGAAGGACGTGTACTGTCCAACTTTAACAGGGACATTTTGGTATTTGCGGTTCAAAGGCTTATGGCAACAACAGCCATGCATACTGCTAGGTAGGAAGTTTGGTTCACTTGTAAGGCGTCAACAATTATTTTCAGGACACTCTCCATGAATTTTATTTCATATGATAAATAAAGGAAACAATTTGTCCGCTAGGAACATGAAACTTAAGATAGCATGTCGAAGAAAACCATAAACAGGAAGGAAACGAAGCACTCATTTTTTCAGTTTCTTGGATGGCGACTCCTCTGAGGTACTCGCATCTGAGGCTGAGGCTGCCGCTGCTGCGCTATTCTCGTGGAGCCTTGTAAAGTCTACTTCTGCACGCCAAGGAAAATAAATAGATATTGTAAAGGAATCAACAAATGGAACAGTGAAGCAAGGGAACTAACCTTCTCCGAATTCGTGGATTAGAAAATCATTCTTAGTGCCCACTTTCCCATAGAACACAATGAATGGTGGCTTATTGCATTTGATGGATGCATTCATCTCTTCCACCTCTTCCTCGGTTAGGTTGTTGTAGAGGTTAGGAAGCGTGGTGAAATAATTCTGCAACCCATCCCGTACATGGGCCACAAGATTAATGGGATACTCATTTGTAGTCTTGTCAATAAACTGGGATCGTCGCTGCTTGAAGCCGAACACAACGTACGGCTTCCCAGGTTTAAGGTCAGCCGTTGCCTTGAAATTAGCATGCTCCTCAACCTTAGCTCGCAATTTTTTAAAGACAGACATCTGAAACAAGGAGAGACTTAAGCCAAGACACTGACAAGTCACAAGACTAAAGCCCTAAAGTGCTGTGCTGTTCAGCCACAAAGCCATAATTTACTGCACGGTCGCCACCCCCATGACCACACAGAATAAAAAAAGAGTGGGCCGTCTAGGCCCGAAAACTCAAGGAAAATGATGTTTGTCGATAATTAAACATTTTACTGTGGCAATGTACCAACACTAGTCAGAACGATCACAGCGCGCGAAGACAACTTCGCGCACAACCGGATAGGTAGGACATCAACGAAAGCAACATCGACAGATCGGCACCCACGTGCAATCAGAGGTTAGTTACACGAAACCGTTGTTTCGCGTACAGTACCACGCGACACACGCCGAACGCGATCGTAGCTCAAAGACCTTGTAGGACGGAGCGTTCCAGGACCGACAGCGACGAAGAGACAACGCAGATCCGATCGGGAATGGATAGATATAACGTGATTGACGCGTTTTTGAATGGTTGAAAGTGTGAGAGAACGGGGTGATTTGTTTTGTGACAAGGCTGCAGCCACGGCAGACATCATTAGAACCGTCAACCACAGAACATTTAAAGAAAATGTATTATTATTGTAGACAGTTAATTCCCTAAATATTTACGAAATTAATTCATTTATTGCCATGCATCCACATTAGATGTAGTTTTTATAGTATTTTAATTATTTCTGGCAATTGTAATTTGGCAGTCAAAGTTGGCAGTAAAGTTATACTATCGTGCTCGATTTATTTTTCCATTTGGTGTTTTCTTCTGGCGCTGGCTGTGTGATGTGGTGTCGCATGTGTTGTCCAGGGTTTATATATATATATATATATATATATATATATATATATATATATATATATATATATATATATATATATATATATATATATATATATATATATATATATATATGTCTATACCAAGTAAATAAGTCAAAATGACATCTAATTCCGTCACGTATACGGTAAAATGGTCTGCTCAGAGTCATTCTCCCACTTTGACCTCCTTTGAACTTTTCAGATTTCCTTGGTTAGGTTAGCATATGATTTGATTTGAAATCTCGCGCCACTTTCACCCTTTTTTTTGTCTCATGTTGGCGACGCTGTGTGTAAAGTGCGGTAATTTGAAATGTGGCGCGGGTAATGTCGAATCCACAGTTTTTGATCGAGACACCTCAAATTCAGGGTTTCTCAATTATTTTGCATGCCGAACACGGTAGAATATGAAATCCGATCCGAGCACTTTCCCAAAATCGTGAGATATTTGTGGTTAGGATGATCTTGCTTATTCATACTCCAGACAACAGGAGGACAACAGACTCCGGACATGAAGCGATAACCATCACCCGCCGCAGTTTACTAATATCACTACGGCCCAATTAGGTTAGGTTAGTAAGGTTTTTTTTTTAGGTTGACATAAATCACAACCTTCCGTGGCGCGTCATTTAAAGTAAATATATTGCCCGTAGGGCCCTAAAGCTCAGCCTACAGTCTTTGACTGCTACTAGTTTTATTTTGAGTGGAGAGGGGGAGGGGAATGTCACCATACGCGCCTGGGTGGATAGGCCACCCCGTCGGCGGCCGTGGCAAACTGGAAGCCTACCCTCGGGAGCGCCCGGGAACCCCGACGATCGCCGACTCGCTGTGAGTACGGGCGGCCGGGGATGTTTCCACCCGCCGCCGAGAGATGGCGCGCGGGCGGAACGCGCTGCAGGATTGCCCGCGGCTGTTATGACCTGCTTGTACCATGGCATCCCCTTCTCTTTCCTCGTCCCTCTATTATGCTCGCTCACTAAATTTTGCATCTTTTGCTGGTGGCATCGCTTTATCTGAGGGTCCGCGCGGGCGGGACACCGCCTTGGAGCACCCACCACCCTGCGCCGAGGAAATAAGGCGGCCAAGATTTTCTCCTTGTGGACCCTTACGACTCCGCGGTTGATTTAGTGTACCGCAAGCGGCCGTTTTAAGGTAGTGTATATTCGCACAACTTGTGTGGATAGCCGAGCCGCCACAATTGGCACAACTTGTGTCATTTACATCGAAACGGCTATTCGCACAACTTAATATATAATCAAGATACGAAGTTGTGCGAATAACCGTTCCATCGCAAAAGACATAACTCGTGCAGTTTAGACTGAACGCGTTATTCGCACAACTCGACTCAAATAATTGCGTTTCGAACAGGCTACTTGCGATTCACACTGCGCCTTTTTGCAATTGGAATCCACTCGGATACCACACTCGGATACCACAGCTAACAACGAAATGGATCATGCAATTTTCTATTAATAAATGGATTATTACAAGTAAATGGTTTTCGGTCACGGCGATTCAAAAATAGGGGACCAACAGGAGGATCGGAAGTGAAAACCTAGCAGCATAGAAATGCAAATTTATGTGTGGTTTCGAAGGATTAGCCGCCCATTGTTACATTTTTCAAAACTTGTGAATGAAAATTATTGTTCTTTTTTCAGTACCCGCATCACAATTTCTTTTTGTTATTCAATGAAGCATTTTAAAAGTTGGTTGTGAAAGTTGGCAGCAGAACAGAACGATCGTCCACCGTTTCGCGCGCCGAACCCCCCCCCCCCCCCCCCCCCTTCTTGCCCCTTTCTGGCGCGAACGCTCTGTTAAAACCGGGCCGAGCTGGCTAATATTGTTTAGTGGTTTCAGTGTATCGTTTTTTGTTCATCCGTTCATCCAAGCTCAAGTGAGCAATGCCAACCCAATTCACACAAGTTGTGCGAATAGCCGACCCGACTTAGTTCGCACAACTTGTATGAATTGAGTCGGTGCGACTATTCGCACAAGCTAAGACTTCCGGGTTGTGCGGATAACTGTGCCGATCTATCTCGCACAACGTAGTTGTGTGGATAACCAGCGTGATCTAAGCTGCACAAGTTGTGCGAATATAACTAACCCCGTTTTAATAGATTTGAGAAAATGAGTGAGGGACGAGTCTCGGTTGGCTACGCTGTGGGTGCCATCAGTGTACGAACTGGCGTAGTTTAGGGATTATGGACGTGTTTAATGCTTCATATCGTGTCCAGGACCAACGCAAGTTTAATATTCTTCTTCTATGCCCCTTAAATACATTATAATACATTTATAGTAT
>JAPTSV010000786.1:1805435-1938984 GCA_026979955.1 Megalurothrips usitatus | reverse complement strand
ATTTAACACTATTCACATTAACTCAACTCTACTGTGGTTTCTCTCAATACCATGGCCGACACTGAAGGAGTGCAGAATAGTTGTAATCCAGTATATTCTAGTGAAAGTATCGTCAGTTGTGAATTAGCCCCAGCGAATGTAAAAGTGCAATAGACGTCTACATCGTTCCTTGATGTCTCGATTGCAATAGGTGGCATAAAATGTAAAACTTGAAATACATTGCAGCATTGTATGCTACTGGTAAAGATTTTATGATTTTCATTTCCCTTAATTTCTGTACCTCTTTGATTGCAACTTTTCAGTAAAGGTGTAAGTATATTTTGTGTTTTATATGATTTCAGGGTGAACTACATGCTGGAATGGCCTACCTTTTCCAACAGCATAAAAATGTGGATTGGATTCTACAAGCTTGTTAACCTTTATTGATCGTAATATCCTCATGAGGGTCCCTCTGTCTATTCTGGGCCAGTGAGAAGCAAATTTTCAGACATGCTCTATTGGTCCTTAAATAATTCATATGGGAGTTAAACAAATCGGGTTAGTTATGGTTTATGCTAAAATTGTCAGTTGTGTTATATTTTCTTCATGCTCTCTTAACTTGCATTTCAAATGAAATGGGTTTAGTAGCATGCATTGTGAGCACTGAGAGTAACAGTTGAACAGCTATTGCTGAAATTTATGTCAGGGGTGATTGGATTGCCTTTTGGTTTCTTCACTTTTAATTTGGTAGGTATTTGAACATCACCATTACATTAATGCAAGCATAATTGCTAGTATGAGTTCAAAAAAGCTCTTTTTATTTACAGTTCCCTTGGCTCGCATGGACCATAACTATTTAACATTAATAGATGTCAGTACTTGGCAAGGGGAAGTACTTCTTTTGCCACTGAAACAAAAGGCTGCTCATCTCATTTCTAGTGATGGAAAGATGTGATAAGAAATTACTTCTAAGGTTTAAATTCAAGCTTCCTTCTAAATTTCAATTTTTTTTTTCAGTCTCTGCTGTAATTGAATTTTATTTTCAGATTGCGGTTTAATCTACGTGGCTCTGTCCTTGTAATGCTGCAAAGTGTGGTGTCACAACACTGAGCAAGTTCAATTTTCTACGAAGAGTGCATCTGCTTTCAGCACCTATGTAAAGGGATTCGATATGTGAGTGAAGTGTGGTGCTAGTTGCAACGTCGGTCAGCATCTTATGAGGAAGATTTATCTTTCCTTGTATTAGGACTTCCTTCCATAGCAATTCCCAGGTAAATTTCAATATACAGTGTGTTGCATCTTTTTCATTGAGGCTAAGTAAATTTATGTATACTTTTTGTCTGTTTCAGAAGTGTTGCCTTTTTTAAAAAAAATACATTCTCTTAAGTTACACAATGGTGAGTTTATCAGCGAACCATTCCGGTTGTAGCAATTGTTGTGATTATGTTACAAAGCCTCGAATATTATTTTCCCTATTGTTATGCTGGTGAGTCAAATTTTGCTGTCTTGTTTGTTAGTGCATTTATTTGCTTATTTGAGGTGTATTGATGTTTCTTACTCTCTTTGTACATGTTCTCATCAGGAACTTTTTGACACCACTGTTGCATGTATATCTAAACAGAGAGTTTCTCTGCCCTACCATGGCTAGGTGGCCCGTGCCTGTCACATTTAACTTAAATGTGGAAATATCTACTTATTTCATTTCTCTGCTAGAAGTGCGTCCACATTTAGCTGTCATGGAAAGCCACAGCGGCTATGATTTCTAGGTTTGAGTTATAGGTAGGTGATAACTCTATTACCTAAAATAAAGGTAGTGCAATTGTTGCGATGAGTTGATATTGTCTTGTAATCTTTTTTTGTTCTTTTCAGTTCTGTTGGCTTACATGGAGTTGAATAATTAAATTCTTATTTAAGGATGACTAAATTTGACAAGCGGAACAACTTCCCATGAAAGGGAATCTTAAAGTAAGACCCGTCTGCTTATTAATTTGTAATTTTGGTTTGCCCCTAGGGTAGTAAATTTCAGGAACACTTGAACTCATGTGTTCCCTCTTTTCTCTCTGTAGGAGATAAATAATTTTTGGAAACGGGACAGATCATATCCTCAATGTTGTAACAAACTTCAGTAGGAGGAATTAGGAACTTCTCTGCGTCTTTAAGTGAAATGGTTGGTTCAATAAGTTTATATTCTCTTCAGTGCTATATACGTGCAAATATCAAATCTTGGTAACTAATCAAATTAAATTATGTATGTTATTCTAGGTCCGTGTTTACAATGGACGCCAATCCACCATCAATGTTTTAGAGGAACATTGGGCATCACATCCTTTTCCTTCATTTAAGCATCTTGGATGGCGGAGGTACATCAAGGAAGTAAAAGAAAGGCTGCTGAAGATTCGGAGAATTTTTATGAGGGGAAGAAAAGAAGAGGCAAAGCCTGGAGTACAGCTTTCCACCGAGATGAGACTGTGAGCGTTTCGGCTGGGGTTTAAATACCATTACAGGTGGCTTTTTTCCCCTGCTCAATTCTCTGTATTATCTGTAATCGTAATGTGGGCATTAAAAATGTTTCCAAGGGTACCCTTTTTGAATATATGGTGTCATTTCTTTGGCATTGATCATCCCATGCCTTTTTTAGTACCTCTTTCAGTGCCGAGGATTAGTAAGGAAAGAAAGAGTCCGCGGAGGTAGAGTCGACAAAGGTTGTTGTCTCGCGGAGCCCGTTTTTAAATCGTGAGCTCCCTTCGCTCGCTAATTACCACTAATTACGGAGGTGGGCGGGGAGAAGAAAGAGGGAAGTAGCAAGCACGCTCTGATTGGTCGGAGACGAGAAGGGGATGGGGGGTACCCCCACTACAGCGCTGGCCCAATCAGAGCGTGCTGTCTTCTTCCCTTCTTTTTCTTCCCAGCCAGCTCCGTAATACACCGTTGAAGCCGAGTGCGCAGCGGTCAGTGTCACGCTCTCCTTCCAGAAAATTGTAAAGCTATTATAATTACTCTTCTGATTTCTAAACACAGCCTGTTTCAATAATTCATGCGACTTATTTGTGCTGAAATCGCACTGAACATTTCGGTGATAGTGCCGTCTGCTCGGTGCCCGTAAGCGGTCAATGCTGGTGTAGATCTCCACAGGAACGTATCCTTGATCGTCTTCTCTATCCGGCAACTTCACTCCTTCCTCATTCGGTCGCCATCACTCATTCAGGTAAGAGTCCGGGTCCGCCTTTATATCATCGCTTTGCATCCTATGAGAGAAGTTAGAGAATGAGGTGCGATTCATCGGTCGTAGTTTTTAATGCGTTGTGGGGTGTTTGTGAACTGTTTTGAAATAGCCCAGTCTCTTTTCTTATGTGAGAAGTGGCAGCGGGCAATTGGCGTGGTTCGTGGGGCACGTGCGTCGTCGCTTGTGGTCCCAACTGGCATGTCTTCCCTTGGCCTTAGTTTCAATTCATGGGTCGTAGCTGACGCCACCCGACGCTCGTAGTCAATATTAAGTTTAGAAGTGTGGATGTGCATTGTAACTTTTCCGCACTGTACTGTATGATTCAACTCCTCCGTCACGCTTTTCTTTTTATCTCGCCCCTATTTGTGTAGAAGCGGGCTTCAGCCGGGCCTATAGCCTGATGCTGCTTGTCCGTTAGAGCCCAGGTTTGAGCGAGCGTGGGTGCGCTGAATCGTTTCCTGAGAGATGAAAGTGCGAGGGTTGTGTTAGATTTCGACGTAGATTATCGTACGGTACCAGCAATTTTTAAAAAAATCTCGCGTGTTGGGTTAGGATTTGCTGCTGTATCTGCGTCTACCATACGTAGCGTCCCCCTTGTGGTCTTAACCTTTCGGAAGTCCTGCGAGGCATTCTTGACCAAACGGGTGCAAATCGGCGACAAATAAAGTCAAGCATTTTGGAGGTCGAACTGTGTTGAGGGAGCGTGAAAGGTGTACGCCAGACCGCGTCGTGTCGCGAATGACTGCTTCGCAACCCCACGCCTGGCGTACGCCTGCCTTGGCCTACCAGCGGCTGCCACCTGAAGTGGGGCCCTGCGGGGCCAATAGGGTATTCTGCTGATTTTCAGGCCGGAGGAACATGAAACGATAATGAAAGGGGCCTGTGGGAGTGAGGCTGATTCCGTTCACCACCTCCCATCTCGCCCGTTTCTTAGTACTTTCCTTCTTCTGTTTTGGCGTTAAGTGAATTATCATCCTTTCGGGAGGTCACGACGCATGACTCATTGTCGGGTCCGGCGAACTTTTAATATGTCACATATTTTTGGACCAACCTACTCTGAGGGGAGGGTGGCGCATGGAGGATGTGGTCCTTAGAAAATGCTGCTGCACAAAATTGTACAGGAGCAATTATCGTAATTCAAGCATTCTGTGACTGGTAAAATCAAGACAAAATATTTGTGGACCAGTGGTGTAGGGGCTCCGCTGTCGATCTGCCAATAATCTAACATGCCTATCTTCCCTTCTTAGCTTGAATTAAAATTCTAGTCCCAGTAGGGCGTTGTGGGTAATTGAATGCTTGGCATCTTCTCGGGTAGTAAAGCAACTCTACAGTTTAAAGGGTTGCTTTGGTACTCGAAGAGAGGTCTAGTATTCAAGTATCTGAAATGACCTAAAACCTCGTTTCTGGCCATATCCTTGGTGCGTGAAAATTGCTAGAATTTAAATTTTGGCAGACTGCAAGATGGGTATTCTAGATTCTCCAATAGACGATTTTGTTGTGGCTGCTGACGTCACTGAATCCGGTGAGAAGGTGGAAGGAAGAACAAGCGCCGGCCCACTGCGCATGCGCAGCCGGTTTGTTTTGTCGTTTGCGCATGCGCTTGTTCTTCCTTTCATTTCCTCACCAGATTCAGTGACGTCAGCAGTCACCATGAAATCATCTATTAAACACGAGTCGACACCCAAAACACTTGACGTCAAAAGTCACGTTTTACTGGCATCCCTTTGGTATAGAAAACCTCTCTTTGAATGTACTGTTCTAATTCCTTCTGGTGGTTGCAGAATGGACCTGGCGGAGCTGCGCCGTCGGCGTATCGCTGCGCTGCAGGGCGCTGCACTTCCCCCAGCAGACCCAGTGGGACCACCGGCTGCACTTCCCCCAGCAGACCCAGTGGGACCACCGACGGCACTTCCCCCAGCAGACCGAGAGGGACTCCCGGCTGCACTTCCCCCAGCAGACCGAGAGGGACTCCCGGCTGCACTTCCCCCAGCAGACCGAGAGGGACCACCGGCTGCACTTCCCCCAACGGTCCCAGACGGACCATCAGCAGCACCAGCTGCTCCAGCACCTCTGTCCCATGCGGTCGGAAGCAGGTGGTCAGGATTTTCTCCAAACTTCATCTGCATATCCGCGGAAGGTAGGTCTTGCAGTGTTTCGTTTAATATCATCTTGCTGTCCTGTAAAAGCTATAGTCTCACAAATGCAGTTGTTTAGATCAGTGACGCTCCTGCTTGCACACATACTAGTCTGAGCATTTTCAGTTATGCGCCTATTAAGTAAAGACGAGATACAAAACTGCACCCATTCCCTTCATTTGAATGCGATCAAGTTCAGTTTGTACACCAAACATCACTCTGATATATTAATCCTTGTATCAAGTATAATCTGCTTGATCTAATGCATTCTATGTACTGATCTGCAATATGACCGCGAAACACAATACGCTTCAAGTGGAAGCCTTAGCCAGAAATTTGAACGTAGATAAATATGCAAACTTGTATCTAGCATGGGGATGCTGGATCTAACCATCCATATTTAAGGTATCTTGATTGAAGTGTTTGTGATTTTTGCTAACAATTCTTGATTTAAATTTTAACTGATTTTGGTAGAGCATCCTCGTGTAGCACCAATTTTTCTTTGCTTCAGGTGTGTGGGGTTTGGGTGGGCGTTAAGAGATGTTGCTACAATCTCATGAATTGCAACTTGAATATAAGCAAAAATTACTGCAAATATTGATGCTTGGCAGAATCGGCTGAACCAGTCAAAGAAAGCTGTACATTAAGAAAAGTGTGGAAAACACTTGAAACAATTTAGTGCATGGATACATACGCTGGATTTAAGCATTCATATGTGAGGGGAATTTTGGTGAAGCTGCTTGTTTTATGTACATTTTGTATGGCGGACCAATTGCCGTTCAAGAGTACAAAATGCGTTGTAGAAAGCACAACAGGGAACAATGACATATTGTCAAGTTTTTCTGAAGAATATGTTGACACTGTAAAATGATTTCATTGACATTGTTAGGTTTTTGCATTGAAATTTGGTGTACGCATGTTACAGATCTGCTCACTGTTTTCGGGCCCCTACGTCTTCCCAGATGCCCTCCAACTGTCAACACGCCTCTTCTAGCCATCCAGGAGCAGCAAACCTCACCAGTGGTAGTGATCGAAGACGATTTACCGGATGTTCCTGTGACGGTGGCGCCCACACCGCCTCGCCGGAGGAGCAGCCCCTCTGCAAGGGTCCTCTCCAGCAGCCCTTCATCAGCAGCAGGCGAGTGGTGGCAATCTGTCAACACTGCCTCACCTTCCAGAGTCAGTAGCCCAAGCTCGACGGCTGCCGTGCGGCCCGATTTCGGCACCTCTGCTGATGCTACTGCCGCAGAATCCTTGTGTTCTCCTGGAGCATCTGGAAGGTCGGCTTCTAGTAGGGCCCCCAGGAGTACCTCTCCTGTGCCCTTCTGGCGCTCAGCGGCCTCCCAATCCCGGGCTAAAAGCCCGTCTCCTGGTCCATCTGGAAGGGCGGCTTCTGGCAGAGCTCCCAGGAGCCCCTCTCCTGTGCCCTTCTGGCGCTCAGCGGCCTCCCAATCCCGGGCTAGGAGCCCGTCTCCTGGAGCTTCTGGAAGGTCAGCTTCTGGCAGGGCCCCCGAGGGTCCCTCTACTCTGCCTCTCTGGCGCTCAGCGGCCTCCCAATCCCGGGCTAGAAGCCCGTCTCCTGGTCCATCTGGAAGGGCGGCTTCTGGCAGAGCCCACAGGAGTCCTTCTCCTGTGCCCTTCTGGCGCTCAGCGGCCTCCACATCCCGGGCTAGAAGCCCGTCTCCTGGTCCATCTGGAAGGTCGGCTTCTGGCAGAGCCCACAGGAGTCCTTCTCCTGTGCCCTTCTGGCGCTCAGCGGCCTCCACATCCCGGGCTAGAAGCCCGTCTCCTGGTCCATCTGGAAGGTCGGCTTCTGGCAGAGCCCACAGGAGTCCTTCTCCTGTGCCCTTCTGGCGCTCAGCGGCCTCCACATCCCGGGCTAGAAGCCCGTCTCCTGGTCCATCTGGAAGGGCGGCTTCTGGCAGAGCTCCCAGGAGCCCCTCTCCTGTGCCCTTCTGGCGCTCAGCGGCCTCCACATCCCGGGCTAGAAGCCCGTCTCCTGGTCCATCTGGAGGGTCTGCGTCTGCCAGGGCCCCCAAGAGTCCCTCCCCACCGGCGTACTGGCGCCGCAGGGCCAGGAGTCGGTCGCCGGGGCTCTCCTTTCTGGACCTACCGAAGCGCTCGTCTAGAGCTCCTTCTCCGCCCAATGACGATGAGCACACTGGACCGCCATCGCCAGACTTCGAACCCAAGCCGAAAAAGAAGAAGCCTTCGCAGCCCACCACTGGACCCCCAAAGAAGAGAGGACGACCACGGAAGGTAAAGCATGAGCCCCCCACGTGCAGCATCTGCAAAGAAATTGCTTCCGGGAAACTGCAGAACACAAAGTGTGGGCACTACTTCCATGGGCCATGTTTGCAGGGCTGGATGACAACTGTAGGGCAGGCAAGTCGTGCTCTGAAGACGTGTCCCAATTGTGGAAAAGACTTCGACCCGGAGGAAGTGAATCCCATATACCTGTAGAATCTTATCAAAACTTGGGTCATTTGTGTTTTTGACGGGATTCAGCTTGATTAAGCGTTTCACAATTGTGTTCTTTCTACGTTCGTTAACTTATCTCAGGTTGTTTGTGAAATTTAGTACTCGGCTAATCAATATTGTTCGTCCATTTAACTCTTATGATCTCAATTGCATTCTCAATTTCATTCTCTTTTGGAGGGATTGTTTGCCATATGTCTTAAGCTTATCCGGTTTCTTTTATCATGGTCATTTGCGTTTTTGACGGGATTCAGATGTGCGACCTGATTAAGCGTTTTAAAGTTGTGTATAGGTCTTTCTATGTTTGTTATCTTAGGTTGTTTTTGAAATTTAGTACTCAAGTAATTAATATTGTTTGTCCATTTAATCCCTGTGATCTCAATTTCAGTCTCTCTTGGAGGGATTATTTGCCATATGTCCTTAACCTTATCTGGTTTCTTTAATTACGGTAATTTGTGATTTTGACGGGACTCAGCTTGATTAAGCATTTCACAATTGTATGTAGGTCTTTCTATGTTTGTTAACTTGTTATCTTAGGTTGTTTGTGAAATTTAGTACTCGGGTAATTAATATTATTTGTCCATTTAATTCCTATGATCTAAATTGCACTCTCAATTTCATTCTCTTTTGGAGGGATTATTTGCCATATGTCTTCAGCTTATCTGGTTTCTTTTATGTGGGGAGGTAGTGCTCGCTAGTGTTTTTATATTTTCCATTTTAAAATGGTCTCATTGAGTTGGTCTTTTCTTTTACTGCTTTGTTTATGACGTTTTACAAATTGTGTAATTGAGCTGGTCTTTTTATAGCTGTGTTTATGACGTTTTGCATGTATTTGTCTATTTTATTGCCTCTGTAATTTGGCATTATTTATGTTCACCATTGTTTCATGTACTGCACACCATAAGATATGTGCTTTGTTTTCAAGTTTTTCATTAAAAATTATGTGAAATGAACTTTCTTGTAACTGTTGTTCCCTTTCTCCTTGGATATGTTTACCGTGCACTCGACCTTGCACTTTCTTAAATTATTAATGGAAACCACACCGATTCTCTCATAACAGCTTGTAGCTTTGAGAGCAGTTTTGCTACAGTGGTAAAAAACCCTTACTAGTTCAATGCCGGCAGCTATCTGGTTCGGTTCTGCCCGCGCACGCATGGAGTGTCGCGGGGCACTCGATGTCCGCCGTGAGTGCACCTCGGCACTCATGCTGGGCCAGTGTGGTGGGGCACTCGCTCTGAGCACCGAGTGCCGCTAGGCACTGAGCTGTGGCCGAGCGCGCGGCGTTCAGTGTAGCATGGAACTTCTCATGAGATAAGCACTCGCTCATTCCATTGAAGTAGCGAGAGACCCAAGCTCGATACATTTTGTTTGTGAAAGGGTATTTTTATGGTGTAACCATGTAACATTCGCAATTGTGTGTGCTCTGGAATTCACAGCACACAAAGTACCGTTTTCAAGAAAAGGTTGGACTAGGAAAGAGAAAGAAGGCAATGGAGAGCAAACTCAACAAATGTTAAGACGATTTTTTAAATTCCATTTTATTTAGCTAGTACAATACGTACACCTACCACAACTTTTTGAATTGCATGACGTGCAACAGGCTCGCAGACTATTTGTGATCTAGGAATGCATCAGTTAATCGGCAGTGATGTGCCTCCATGAGACAATATTTGACTACTCAGCATGTAACAAGCCTTTGTGTAACTGGTCGTTTTTAAAATATAAAATAAAGAACTATTTTTTTGACTGCAATGCAGACTGTTATTGGAGAATTCTGAAACTAGACTGACATTCCTACGACTAGGTCCGTCCCTCGAACGACAATATGTGGTGTGAAGGAGAGGAAAAGTACAATTATTTCCATAAGATTTTCATCTTCTTAAGCGACAATCGTAGCGAATTTTTACCAAAATAACTCATTTTGCTACTTTGATTTCTTGACGATTAAAGAGTTTCAATGGAGATCTATACGAGCAAATTGTTTCTCAAGTTTATTTCATTAGGGGAATTGTAACATATTCTGGATGTGTTACCAGCTGGCACTATCTGTTGTGGATTTAGTGGTAACCAGCCCCACCCGCCTAAAGGGGGTGAACAAAAAGAAAAAAACAAACAAGAGAAAACTGGTACATACAAATCTAACCTCAAAGAACCTCAATGTTCACACCAAAGACTTGATTGCGAAGAGAACTTCAGGTAAATGACAACAAAAGAAAGTGGTTAAGCAGCAAGACAAAGTTCACATATGAAAAGGAAAACATGACAGGTATTAAAATGGACTTTAATGAAACTGGCGATTGGCTATTGATGTAGGCACTAAACCTAGCAGACGTTTGAGGGCGCTGAGCTTTGCCAGGTGCCGCCTTCGAGGGCGAATACTTTCTCAAGGTGGACTGTAAATAATTCGTGGAGTGTGAGCCATTGACATTTCATACAAGAACAATTGTAATATTTATAACATCTAGTGAACATGCTTCAGGTAATGAAACGTTTTTCAATACAAACATCGACTAAGTGATGCCATTAATGACTACTTTCAAGTTGCCACATTGTACTGTTGGGTTTTTCAAACTATTGATCGCGTGCTTGGTTATGTCACATTGTTGTGGTATAAATTACAGACGTATGTTATTTTTCTAGGATGGTGGTCCATCTACCAGCAGACAAATGGAACAGCCGAGGGCAATTCATAATTCCGTGCAATCATTTAGATTGTGCACATATTGTGGCCTTAACTTAGAGAAAAACTCTCAAAGTGAAAATCTGACAAAAAAAAATATGAAAGCACATATCGCCCTTCATCATGCACAGCAGATTTGTATCGACAAAGGTCTTGGATTTGACACAGAAGAGGGAGTGGACCAGGCTGACTTTTTTGTCCAACTTCATTTCGTCAATAGAGTACTTGCTTCCATCGAGGCTCATAACTACCCCATCATGCCGGCGTGCCATTTCTTTCGAGCGATGTGAGTTACTATTCACCGCACTTTGGATACATTGCTAAGCAATGTTGAACATTAGTGGTCATTACTGATCACCTGCTTAAAATATTGTTATTTTGCTTACAGGAACCGGGAAGTACTTCATTGTGATGCCAGTGAGGAAGAAAAGACCCAATGCTACATGGAGTTCTTGGAGGAGGCCAGAGCAGCTTTCCGAAAATACAGAGTGTTGTACTTGCAAGGGATTTCCGTGCCATCATCCTACCGTGATTTACTACCGGTTCCGAAGACAACTTATAAAGATGTGTGCTGGAAAGGGTTGCATCCACCGCGATCTAACAAATTTTCTGCTGCCGACTTTTTGTCTGCTGCTGATAAAACCGGATTTGATTCAGAAGTGAATGTTTGTGTGGCGGATATTGTCAAAGCATACAGTATGTGAAGGTGTTCCAGCGATGTCGTGCTTTGAGACTATGCTTACCCTTGCTATTTGTTTGATATTTTGAGAGGAACGATACTAAGCTTTTAAACTAGGGCAAGTTAAAGTCATGACAGGTAATTAGGTCTTTCACCTGCAAAGTTCACTTTATTAGTCTTGTATTTCTATTTCCTTACATAGCTGTACACTTAATTGTTATTAAAAATCTAAGTATCCATTGAATAAAAATTAGGATCATGCTGTATCTAACCTAATCAATTATTTTGCCTCTTTTAATCTCTCTAAATAGTTCATTTATCTTTCCAATGAGATCAAGTTTTGACACAAGTGGCCTGTGCATACTTTCCACATGGTGAATCAGCCGCTGTTTCTTTCCAATAGGGTACTCCTTGCTACAGGCTGAGATAGGACACTTAACTTTAGCCACCTCTGTACGTTGATTGGGTTCAACAGGGGAACTCTGAAAACACAAATATGATATATAATGCCCTTCACCTTCACACAGCACAAATTTAACACCAATGCAAATTACCATAAATGCAGCTGCCAACACAGATATCATTTCCTTATGATTTCCATTAGGAATAAATTGGTGTTTCATATAACTGTCCAATAGATCTGGTCGAAATGCTGCTACTAAACCAGACATGTCAAGATGAATCATGCGTGGCCTGGAAGTAAATGCAAGAAAAGCAGTTGCTGAGGGTGGGGCAATTTTGTTTGTTGAATAAAAGCCATTACTCTCTCTTTCCAAACCCGGTGCTTTTGCTCTATCCCATGACACTCAGCTACTTACAGGCATAAACATCTTGGATAATTGATTCCTTCAGGGATCCAAGATATAGTAGCAAAATTAATTGCTTGGGCACAATTGAAGCCAGAGTTAAAACCAAAATGTGCTGCATTGGGATAGAGGATTAATGCTTCGCCAGGTCTTTGAACAACCTTTTGAAAGGAGAGAAAAAGAGATAAAATTGCAACCTCTCATGGCTATGAATAGATGATCTGAAATTTGTAAGAGATAAGTTTTCATGATATACTCACAACTTTGAATGGAATGCCACGCTCTTTCAGCCACAGGGTGGAGGGAAATGCAGTTTTGTGTCCCAAAAAGTTATAGCATGAGGTATTTCCCAATGACATGCCACTTCTACTTAGATGGTGCATCAATAGCAGTAGGCCCTGAGGGGCAATAACAATCCTATGAATTGGATGACAAAGTGAAACAATTAATCAAGCAAATTAATAATTGATGACATATAGAACACCATGCGCATACCATATTTTTGGTGCACCAAAAAGAAGGACACTTAAGCTCCAGAGCGCTGCGTCTTCATTATGGATAGGAAATAATGAGTGTTTCCTTCCAAGGTAGATGTAAGGACATGACACACCATCATATGAGACTTTTAAAACTGTAAGCAAGTTTTTCAGCTGTGATAATGTAAAAGTTTTAGTGATGTAAATAGGGTCACGACTATCATTCTTTATGGAAACTCCTGCAGCATAATACATGCCACTGTCTTTAAATTCATCTTCATCACAGGAGTTGGACTCTTCATAAAAACAAGTTTCCTCATCGCAGTCCCTGCACACACATTTTTTCTGGTAGGGTTTGCCACGGCATCCTTTAAGAGACCCTTGAGAATAAGCATTCCGCATAGCTTCGCCTTCTTTAAGGAGCTGGATTTTCCTTTCCTCCATTGATATATCACTTGTTTTGCTTCTTGTGTGTGGATTTGCTGAATTCCTTACATGTGTGAAGTAATGGTTCAATAACCCATCAACACCTTCTGATTCCAAAGTAGTAGTACTGCAATCACAAAGAACGATCAGCTGTGACTTTGCAATTACTACGAAACATTGTAATATCTGACATCAAGGCAATGGCTAAAAAGTGATCTGACCAGCATGTTTGTTGGCTAAATGCACTTATTTTCCCTGCTTCTGCTAAGAACTTTGATTTTTCACTTCCTGAACAAGATATTTTTTTATAAAGGTATATATTCTCCGCATCGCCTTTCAGCACTGTTTGCCTCTGTAATGTTTTCATGCTATCCAAAGTGCGAGCCAAAACGGTTGGGTGGGGTGTGCCACAAGACAGACTAATTGGGTCCAGGACAACCTGTTACAGAAGACAGAGGCAATTCAGAGTCAAATTGTACAGGCATGTAATGGCACTTAGCATAAAGTAAAAGAGATACCTTGAAAACACCATCCTTGAGTCCAACTCCTTGCTGCTCTTGTTTGGTTATGAACTCCTCGAAATCCTTCATATCATCGTCTGAGGCATGTATCGTGTCAATTGAATAATCCATTGTGACATTCAAAAATCCTTTTTACAAAATATTTTAAAAATGCAACTGCATAACCCAATAGACGTAACCGGTTTTCATCAACCCCAACGCCAGACTTATCAAGACAAATTTTCCAATACACTGCCTTATTTCTCATAAGCCATGGTTGTGAATGTAAGTTTTTCATAAGAGGAGACGGCAGCGGCAGACGACAGAACACCGTCCCAAAGGCAAGCCGTCACACGGATACTCCCTCTACATTTGGTTTAAAGTATAATTCGTTGACTAAACAAGTATTTAGTGCGATTTATGACTGGCAGGCTGCATTCTCCATATTTTGAAGGTAACGACGTAAGCCACTGTACAAATGTGAACGCTATACACATCTGTATCAACTTGCGATGAGGACAGTAACCTGTTCTTCTGTTATAATTTATACATTGTAATTCAAGATTACTACTATTTCAGTTGCTTTCACTTGAACCTTTTGCCACTTTAACGACGTGCGTGCACTCTTGGTGCGTGCGTCTTCTTTACCCTACATACACAGCCGAAGGGACAAAAAGGGAAATAATATTCTAGACTATGTCACTGCGACCATTTCATTTATTGATGAGAGCTCAGTACAAGTTTTATGGGTGCTGATTTTGTTTTTTTAGCTGATCTAAATGAAATGCATGTTTTTATGAAGCGCATGGCCACTTCTCCACTTGAAATACGCTTATTGTTTGAGCTGTGAGCTTGAGTCGTGTTACACATTGCGCTTTGAAGTTTTAGCTGATACTGTTGCTGCGTTGTTTTTTTTTTTTTGCTGTCCGCATGAAACAGGACACCTTGGCATCCAACTTTTTAACTTTTTTGTTTTGTTTTTGTCCCTTCAAATGATTCAAACTACAGGTTACAGGCATGTTAGCACATCATGCCCAGGTCAAAGTGGAAAGGCCGGACCTGCAGCAGGACAATATTTTAACAGGAAAGCATGTGCCTTCATACTGTGCTGCAGCACCAGCGCTAAAGGCAGAGCAAGAAAACATTGATCGGGCAGAGTCAATGCTTCCAGAAGACCGACTATCACTTGAAATGGAGGTAAGTTTGTACTGAAAGATTCCATATCCTTAACTTTTTAAAACTTTAAAAAAATTGTCTGTTCTCCACTTATAATAATCTGCAGTTTCAGGAAATGAATTTTGATTGTATCAAGAAGGAGTCTGATATGAGTGCACATCACCATCAACTGCCAACACTGCAAGGCACGGATATTCGTGTCATAAAAATTTTTAGATCACGGAAGAAGATAAAATCTGTGGAAGATTTAAGTAATTTCCTACAGATTTGTCAAACTATAGCACCAAGTTCCAACATAGCAAAGTTTCTCGGCCCCATCCGCCTTGCTGAATGTCCAGCTTGCACTTTCCAGCGCAAAAACTCCCCAGACCGCTTAATTCAGCTTTTTGATCATATCATAAAACGGCACCATTCAAAGAGACGTATACTGCTGAAGAATGTGTTGGACGACTATTATCCTCTGATCTGCTTTATGAAGAAGATGTGGATAGCAAAACCTTGATCTGCTGTAATAATTAAGGTGCATAGTCATTTCTCTTTAAGATTGCAATGGGTAATGATGGTAATAGTGTTGTAAAAAAGTAATCTCCTCCCATTCTCCATTTGAATAATGCCTCCTACTATGTATTTTTTATACTCTGTAAATAGTGTAACTAGACAATTGCCGT
Source organism: Megalurothrips usitatus (assembly GCA_026979955.1). NCBI lineage: Eukaryota > Metazoa > Arthropoda > Insecta > Thysanoptera > Thripidae > Megalurothrips > Megalurothrips usitatus. The sequence goes on along the minus strand of JAPTSV010000786.1, from coordinate 1,923,758 downwards.
AGTCACTGCCTGTACATAATTGCTACTTGCACCTGTATGCACTCCACCTCTCCAGCCAGAAAGGAAATAAACCACACTTCCTGTCCAGACCCAACTCCGTGTACATAGTTGTTCTTTTCGCCCTGCTCCTCATATCCATACCAATCGTTAATCTGAACTGAGATCAAAAGTTATATAACTATAAATACAACAAATAGGCAGGAGCCAAATAACACTTTGGGCTCACTGATCCAGTTTAATGCGATCTTCCCATACCAGTGCGAAAGTGTATAAATTAAGATTTACAGCGGGATTACTTGCATGAAAAAGGGGTAATTAATAAATAAAAAGAAAAATTGGTTTTGTTGGATTCAGACATACGAGTTGATTTATTGGAATCTAAACTTGTTTTTGACTTAGCAGAGAACAGATAAATCCTGCCCAAATTGCATCGAAGCCAAACCTATCTATAGAAGCTCATTATAATTTCAGAGTTCCTCATGCTTCTCAACCAAATTAGGTCAGGTACAGGCATCACTGTTCAAGGGAGAGAATGCATAAGCGGTAACAAGGAAAAATGTTATGTCACATTTAGACATTTAATCAAGTCCAGAGCATCTCATTTATGGGTAAAGAATTAACACAAATTCATAAAGCTAAAATAATACTGAAAGGTCTCTAAATTTATTGAGGGAACTGTATACGTTACTACTGTCGAGGATTGATGGGCGAAGTTAAACGTTAGACGAGGCGAAGATTAATATTTACAACACACTGGACAAGAACAGTCTACAATTCACACATGTTCCTTCCTTAGCAGGCACTGTATAGTGAAAATTGATACATTATGTTGATTGCCTACTGATTATAGCACTGGTTAGAATGTCTGGAAAAAGCAAAAGAATATTAATGAGACATAACACATTTTGTTGATAAATCAGTCCTAATATTCATCTGAATGCATTTCCACATTCACATGATGTTTAGTGGCAACTTACATTTAAAACTTTGGGTGCTCGATGATAAAGATTTCAGACTAAAACGTATCAGAACATATGGTATACTCATTCTAAGGAATTTGACATGTCCTGAAGCAATGGCTTCAGCTAAAAAGCATGTTGATGTCAAACTTAAAACAACGAATGAGTGATTGCTATAGGTGTGTCACAGCCACACATTCCCCCACAACAAAAGAATGTTACAGGCCTGGTATACCATAATACGAGTCCAGCATAATGTTTCACTTGGGTAAAGCAATGCATTCAAAGAATGTCCTCGGCACCTGTAAAAAGAACAGAATTTTGAGTTGAAATAATTAGATGTATCAAAAGAATAGAGAGACAATATATAAACAGATGATTACCTCAAAAATCTAGCTTTAGAAAAAGCCATGGTAGGGGACTTGCCCTGCCCACAACATAGATGAACATGAGGTAAAAATTAGAGCACCTAAGTTTTGACAGGAAAGGGTGACCTTCTAAATTGTTCCTGATGCCATTAACATAGGCATCTCAGGTTAAATTCTTGGTAGCCACGTTCTGTTGGTCCAAATGAAAATGTTAAAAAACACTGCTTACCGTAAGATCTGCTTTGCTGAGCCCATAGTCCAGGATTGTTGTCTCCATTAAAATTATTGTCTTGGCACTACCTTCCCCAATTCTTGAATGATCTCTGAACTTGAAACTAGTTAGTTTTATTTTCTCTTCACAAGCATGCCATTCTGTTCACAACTGTCCCATCCGGGTCAAGCTGGTGGAAACATTTCATGTTGTAGTGACACTCTTGAGTGGTACAAAGAAGATACCTAATTTAGTTAGCTGAACTATGACTTGCCAGTAATTGGAACAGCATTCTTCAGAGATGTATTTTCCTACCCTTGCCACAGTGAGCAGGGCACCCACTGTAGCATTTCTGGCCCACAAGGTCTACACAGCTGAGATGCAATTTTTCCTTCCCATGCTCTAATGCCACCACCTAAACAAAATAAGAAATAGGACACAAGCACACAGTAATAAGCATTACTTCATTAAAACCACACAACAGCAAGGTGGCAAAGTAAAAGCAAATAACGTATATATAAAAGCATACCTTAAAGGATCTACTAGAGACATCATAGATGGCATGAATTTCTCTGTTTTGACTTTCTCTGCACAGCCTCAATCTCCATCTTGCATCTCTTTGTTCACTCCATTTCTGACTTGCCAAGCATTGGTTGCTGCGACTGGAAGGCGAAAGACAATATTCATGTCCAATTCTCCACGAACACTGCAAAGAGAAATACACAAACGGATTAGTTCATGACAGTGCTTGCTACTTGGGCATTTGCCACCAATTAAGTAATATGCTGATGCAACAGCTTTCAAATAAGAGAAACCATCAAATATAAACAAATCCCACAATACAAATTGGAAAGTGGTATTGAAGGGTATGAAGCAGGGAAGCGACGCACATGAAGATGAGATTGAGAGCAAGACACGAGAGAATGAGTTACCCAACCATTAAAAGATTACAAACCTTAAAGGCAGGATTAAAAACTCATTTTTAAATTGCTTCATCCATATTTGAAACTTTTAATGTCACAGCAGAGAAGGCTCCAGTGGAGGTTAAGATGGCATGATAATCACTCAGCCAAACATTTCAAATATAACCATGGCACTGAACAGAGTGTCTGGTTTTAGACAAATAATTTAACATACGTAAACAGACGATACAAAAGAATGGCTGATTGACGAAACTATTTAAAATGGTACAATCCAGTCATGCCATACGACACAGAGTCCTACAGCCTGGTTGGGGATTAGGGTATATGGACACCAAGAAGTTAAATCAATGCCGCACCACCAACCTTTCAGACAAACTCTCTTCGCAACTTAATTCCCTACGACGGAGAAAGAGTCTCCATTCGAGAATTGAGCTTGTTCGTAGCACCCCATCGAGGGCCAGTTTTGGACAGCCGGCTGGAACCAACGGTTTTACCTGCAGCGAAAAGTCTGCGGCCCCGAGCCCCTCTGAAAATATTAACAACAATTAGGCAATGCCAATGCTTCCAACATTCCACCTGAAAATGCACTTAAGAAATTCCACAGTTCAGCGTCACAGATGCACTCTCAAATTTTAAGTGCTAAATTCCTATCAGAAATTCGCACGGTCCTGGAGAGTGCACAGCGCACTCAGGAAAAGTTTGAGAGTACAGTTCTGAGAGTGCGCGGTGTGAGTACGGAAACCGAGAGTGTGTATCCCCAGAGTGCACTCTGGGCATAATGGGAGTGTGGGGTGCACTCTTGGAGTCACGAGAGTGTACTCTCGCCCTCTAGAACCCATGAGCGTGGCAAACGTGAGTGGCACTCTTGGAATCGTGAGTAAGATTCAGCAGGGCACTTCCTAGGGTTGCAGTAAACCTTTGAGTAAATCCACGCAGGAAAGACAGTCTAAAACATGTTAAAAGTATGTAAGTTGTCAGATTAAAAAGGTTTACAATGCCCTGCGCATTAAGATAAGAAAGGCTCATGTCGAATCCCAGTGAGGGAACAAGTGTTTATTTTACATACTCAGATAGAGTAACAAAAGAAAGTTCCTCACACACAAACTTAAGAGAAGCAATAGGAGTTCAATTTTTTCCCTTTTATAAATTTGTTTTTTACTCTATTGTAGTCTAAAATCGTGTGTGCAATGTATTTTTACCTGTATTGATAATATTAAAGACATCAGGAATAGTTTGGAATGACAGGCTGCCCCATGTTGAACTTGTGTAAGAAACCTATCAAGTTCAAATGAGGCCAGGCATAAGAAAAAATTGAGCTGTTAAAATGACTCTATTAGGGGACATGCCCTGCCCACCACACAGTAGAACATGTAGAAATTTGAGAAAACCAAATAATCGAAATGGTTCCTGATGTCATTAGTATTATTGATTCAGGTAAAATACACAGTAGACATATTCTTGTTCAAGAAAGATTTATAAAAACAAAATTTGAAAAAATAAATGAATCTAACTCCTATTGGCTTCCCTAAGGATACCCTGCTTACCTTTCAATCTTCTTAGCTGAGCCCACTGCACTGAGCTGTCATTTACTTCTCACCTTTCTCAACATCCTGAAGATCTCTTGACAGCAAACTTAACTAACACCACCTTCAAACAATTGGCGTCTTAAGAATTGTGATCCCTGGGAGCCCCTGACAAAAACAAAAAAAACAACATCAGTCGTTTACCAAGGAAACCTTAAAACACAAATAGTTATGAACAAAAGCTCCAATGAAGCACAAAGACTTATTTTAAAAAGAAATAATTGAAGTAAAAAATGCAAAGCTTGATTGCATACCTAATAAAGCTGAAATTATGTCAAAAATTTTATGGATCTTTTCCAAAAGATCAAACCACTCCACCCAGCTTGGAGTCTCTAATTGAATGGGGCTTTGTGAAGTTTCACTTTCTCCAGCATGCTGTTCTGTTAACATTTGTCCACTCTGGCTCAGGCTGGAAGAAACATTACATGTTATAGTCACAGAAATAATTTATTCAAACATGAAGTTTAATTTAGATTTTGAAACTACAACATACCAGTGATATGAAGAACTTACTTCGGTGATTCATTTACTTTCCCCACAGGAGCACCCGCTATCTCAGTCTGAAGATTCTCTGGTCCATAACGTCAGCTGGGGTTAAATGTTGTGTTCCATTAATCTGATCACACAAACAAAACAATAAGAAAGGAACATTAGTATTAACAACATTCCCTAATTGAACCTGAATAGCAAAGGGCTATTTCAGAAACAAAATTCAAATGAAGTATATATTAAAGTATACCTTAAATGGTTTGCAAGCATCATAGATGGCATGGACTCCGTAACACCTTTCTCTGCCTTGCCCAGCTCTCCATCTTCCATTCCTATTCGGTGGCTGCAGCTGGAAATCGAATGGCATTCTCCGCAGCCTTCGATGTCCGATCCTCCATGTGCACTGCAAAGAGAAATACACCTAAAGTTTAGGGTTCGTCACTTACATATATTTCACAATATAAATATTATGAGAGATCAACTGAGCAACCTGAAACATCATGAAGTGATAGCTCAGACTATGGACTAGGGGAATGGCGAACATGACACAGATCGACATCCGAGCAACAGAAGAGAGTTACACTAACATTAATACATTACCACTCAAAATGACATGACTTGAAAATACCTTTGCAATTGGTTCATCCATACTCAAGCAATCAATGAGTCCAAACAGTGCAGTGGAGGTTAAAGGAACACACCAGTACTATATGCAATCAGTGAGTCGCAGCAGTGCAGTGGAGGTTAAAAGCACATTAGCCACATAACCAAAGGTTTCAAATATAACTATTGGGCCGCACAAAGACACTAAGGTTATTAGACGAATGATTTAACGCACGTACAAAGCGTGGGAAACGACTGAGTAACGAAACTATTTCGAAAAGTACAAGCTAGCCATGGCGAGTGACCCATAATAGAGCCTACTTGGGAATTAAGTTAAATGGAGACACAAAAGCTAAAATCGGTGTCACTGCACTCACCTTTGAAACAAACTTTGTTCGCGACTCAATCCCATCCGATGGAGTATTAGTCTTCATTAGAGAAATGGGGCTACAACTTCACTCTGGTTTGTAGCGTCCCGTCTCAGCCAGTAGAACCGCCGGCTAGTTCCAACGGTTTTACCTGCGGCGACGATTCTGCGGCCCCGAGCCCCTATAAAAATATTAACCAAAATGAGGCAGTGCCAACGCTTCCAACATTCCAGTGCTATTGAAAGCCTGTGTTACATAGCTGAAACAGCAAATAAAGTACCTCCGACTAACCGATGACGCGATGACCGTTGGCGGCGGTCGTTTGTACACACACACACACACACACAAAAGACGATCGCTGCCCTCTCTCCGCCTGTCTGCGTCACGTGACGGCACCAGCCAATCACAGACGGGACAGCGACCCGCTTCGCTATCACTAGCCATTTCAGTGATTTAGGAAATTTGAATTATACAACACAGAGGGTGAATGCGGTACACACGACGAACCGACGGGCGAAAGATGGCGGCTGGCGTTGACTTCTGTACACACACGCACAAACACAAACAAAAGACGATCGCTGCTCGCCCCCCACCACTCTGCGTCACGTGACCGCAGTGACCAATCACAGCCGGCCAGAAAAAGGCGGGAAGACGGGCCGCCCTGTAGACGACAGTAATTGCGAATTTCGCGATTTAATGACATTTTAAAGGGTTGAAACAATAAACGATGAAACGGCTCCCATGGTCAGAGTATGAGCCTGAGCTGCTAACCGGTTTCATTGGTCTCAGTCACTCCTGGACCGCGGAAACGTTCCGAAAAGAATTGACGTGAATCCGCCGATGAGGCCGGGGTACCTTCTTGTGTCCTTCCTCGGTCTAAAAGGGGAAACTCGGAAGTTACTGTTTCCTCATTACAAAAGAACGGTTGAACAGATCGATCTCAGCTTCTAGAGAACGGAAGATGGGAGTGAAGGAAGACCTCACGTCAAAATTCAGACGTCCTCATGGCCGGGGGACTGAGAAATACCCAATTATGTAAGCACGATTGGTGCATAGCGGGCTTGCCTACCGAGCTAGGGGATGACTTTTGCATAGCTATAACTCAGCCAATTTTAAACCGATTTCCTAAATGGACATAGTTTTGGAATCCCGGAAGTCTGCCCCATCCATCTAATTGCATGAAAATGGTTTCAGATCAATATTCAAAAATGACCTCAGTGGCAGTTGAACCCGGAACTCGGCAACCAGTTTAGTGTTTAGTACTGATACAAACGAACACTTTTTGCCCGAAAAGTTTTCCGTTAACTCTGAAAAAAAACGGAGCGACGGTGTTCCAAAGGGGTCACTTGTATGGACTCCTCTTCCCCTCCCCACCTCCCACTTTCCAACAAAGTCACAAATTTTTATATTTTGTTGTTTCATTTGTTTGTTAGTCTCAGTGACAGGGTGGATCATCCACATACCCAGTAATGACTGACTTTTGGACTCAAGTATTTGAGCCCCAGTCCCCGATCCCTACACATGCGTGCTGTGGAAAATTAAAGAAATGATTCAATTTCTTTATTATCAACATGTAGTTTGACAGGAAGTGACTTGGAGTGGGATGTTAAAAATGTAACATCATAAGTAACAACATCTGTGTTTGTACGTATTGTTAGCAATATTTATTATGTACACACTGGGAGCACCGGATGAACCAGTAAGTCAAAAATTAGTCCTTGCCACAGAGCTTTACTGGCATTTGCTAGTTTTCTTAATTATGAAAGCATCGCACATCATCAGTGGAGGTATATTTTGTCGGAGACAGACCTAAGCTCTAAGGCACACAAACATTTTAACTAAACAGAAATTAAAAATTCATATTATATTGCAAACATCTTATAGTTTATAATCCAAACACAAAAGTGCAAATAGCAGAGACACTATTTTTTTACTGACAGCCTATCCTGAGTTTGTGTAACAATTTTCATCCCTGTTGGTTGTCTTCATTTTTGCTCTATGCAGACCTCTGACACAGAATAAGCATCAGACAGTACACCACAGCACACTCAGGCTCTCATCTCACCCTGTGAAACAAAGAGAAAATAGAATGTTATTTCATTTTGTCAAGCTTGTGTAGATAATATTCCATGGGGATCCCGCAAGAAAAGACAATGAATCCTTTTGAAAGCTGGCATGGAAAACGTATATGAAACCCTGATTCAAGGAGAAGCAGATAACTTCTGAGAACATACAAGTAGTTTTAACAATTTCCCTTGCAGAACACCACTGTTTCAAACATTGTCACAATTGGCAAGAATATATTATGGTGTTCTCAAAAGATATTGAAACGTGCAAAAGGATGGTGACAAAATATGAGTCGTGGAGTAAGAATAAAATGCGGAAAGGTCTCTTTACAAATGAGAACCAAGGCAAACTCACATCAAACGTAGACTGATGTGTAATAATTGCTCTCCACTGAATATGAGATTCCAATGTTACAGCAGCTTGAAACCACAACAAAACCTAAGAAAAGAAATACAAACTATAATAGAAACAGAAAGTGAATAATGATACCAAAGATTATGTATTAAACCAGACAATTAATTACTGCCAGGTATATCAGAGTAGAGCAGACACAAATAGCATTTAAATACACACACAGTTTATAATACAATAAGAAATTGCATACTTTACTTACATAGGAGTGTAATGGGATTCACATTAATCCATGCTACCCCAGAACTGTACCAGATATAAAATGTAGTCACCTTTAAGATGGCCCTCAAATCAAAGGGAAAAAGAAAACAATGACAGAAAATCAATTTAAAATACTCACATTATGAACTACTAAGATACAAGCACAGTGAAACTGACACCCTTCTCCTTTTACAGGTTTGCAGATGGCAATATTATTAACAGTAAGCATGTGTTCCAGTTTGTTTCAAACAAGTTCAAGCAGAATGAACTGATTTTGAAAATTTTTACTTTCAATGATGTGTGCAATAGTGGGGAGGCTCATGCTCTCATTTAAAGTAGCAAAAGAATTCAAAAATTGTACTAACAGCATTTTCTTCCTACAGATGTCGAAGTAGTCACAATTTTGTTACGAGTACATTTTTACGCGTAAACCTGTGAATCAAGAAGGGAACGGTTCCAATAATAGAAAGAAAAGGCTGTGTGTAGGCAGCAAAATAAAAAGTTGCATTTTAATGTGAAAGAAATAAGATGGCATTCAATCAAAATTTTTAGTGCATAGAAATGTTTACATTTCAACAGATTTTAAATGGAATAGAGAATATCACTGCCATACTACAAAGCATATTAACCTCACAAAATATCATGCTTGACGTTTTGATTTCAGTAGTTCCCACAACCGTGCAGTCGAAAACACTCAGGACAAGGCATTCTGTGGTTCATTTTAGTCCAAACAAGACAGCCTACTAACCTAAACTTACAGAGACAGCTCAAGTCCACATGGACTTCTGTGTCATTTGGAGAATCCTTAACAAATCTCTCGAGAATCCTTCCTCTGCACTTTACTTTCTTAGAGCTTTCTTTGTCATTGGTACTGGTTGAGCGTCATACATGGTGACAGTTTTCTAAAGTGCTTTGATGACATAACACCTGAAAGAAAAAGTACAGAGATTAGTGGGAAAATATCGCAAATTTTTCAGGACAGGGTATTTGAGACAGCCACTCACGTGCTCCTTCAGTGGCCGCCAGCGAGGGCGTTGGGTAGAATTAATAATAAAATTCGAAATCCGAAACAGACAGTCGTGACGGTACAGCAGATGCCGCACCGCTGCCGGCTCGGCTCGCGACTGGCGAGGTAGTGAATCGGATGGCTGGTAGATGGCGTAGCGATCGGGCGCCAAAACTCGCAAATTTCAAATCACATCGCACGGAGAGCACGTCCCCGTTCCGCCGTCAAGTGGGGCTACGTTGTTTTATATTCGTTTCCTTCGTCACAATTTGGGTGTTCTCTGAACTGTGAACCCTGAGAATAGCACTCATCTTCCAGAGTACGACTGAGACCTTTGAAATCCTTAGTGCCACATGAACTCTGGTTTTCAGAACTCTGAAAGTTTTGAGTGCCACTGAGAAATCTTAAGTTGCACGCACACTCTGGTTTCCAGCACTCTCCAGCACAAGTCGTGAGTGCACTTAAAAATTCTTGAGTGAAACTCACAGTTTGAGAGTGCCACTTACGATTTTCAGAGTGAAACTTAGAAATTCAGGGTGTCACTTAGAAATTCCAGAGTGTACTCTGAAATTTCTTAAGTGCATTTTCAGCAGTGAGGTAAGAATTACGTAGCACAAACAGCAAACAGTGCCAGTATGACTCGCCGATGACCGGGCGGCGGGCGTTCGTTCGTAACGCACAAACAAACGACGATCACTGCTCGCTCTCCGCCTCTCTGCGTCACGTGACCGCAGCTGCCAATTACAGGTAGCCAAAAAAGGTGGAAAGGCTGCCCTCGCTGTAGACGACAGGATTTGCGAATGTCGCGAATTAATGACACTTTAAAGTGCTTAAACGAAAAGAGATGAAGTGGGTACCACGAACAGAGTGTAAGCCTGATCTGCTAACCGTTTTCATTGGCCCTGGACACTTCTAGACCGCGAAAACGTCCCGAAAAGAACTGACGTGAATCCGCCGATCAGGTCGGGGTACCTTAGTAAGTCCTTCCTCGACCAAAAACGGGAAACTCGGAAGTTACTGTTTTCTCATTGCATAAGAACGGTTGACCGGATCTATCTGAGCTTCTAGAGGACGCAAGATGGGGGTGAAAGTAGACCTCACGCCGAAATGCAGAGGTGCCCATTGTCGGGGAGCCGAAATATAACCGATTATGTGAGCGCGATTGGTGCCCGACGGGCTTGCCTACGAAGCAAGGGGACGACTTTTACCTCGCTGTAACTCGGCCAATTCTTAACCAATTTCGCAAATGAACATAGTTTTGGAATCCCGGAGGTCTCCTATGTAATTAAGTGATTATAATTTCAGGTCAATATTTCAAAATGACTTCAGTGGGAGTGGAACCCCGAACTCGGAAACCAGTCGTCGAGCGCTTAGTTCGGGCATACACCAACACTTTTTGTCTGAAAAGTTTTCCGCTAACACTGAAAGGGACGCGGCGACGGCGTTCTAAAGAGGCCGCAATTGTTGGGACACTCCCCTCCTTCCATGTCTCCTCCTTCCATGTCTGTAGTGTATTGTGCGTTTTTTTTTACCAGCTTGGCACTGTCGGTGACTGAGTGGATCATATACATACTCAATATGGAAAGGTTTGTGGGTGACATAAGTATTTGAACACCAATCCCCAGTCCAGAGCTGACATGATGCCTTGCGGTACTTCCCCCCCCCCCCCCCCCCAAGTAAGCCACCTCTGGATCCGCCACTGCATGGTCAGTAAATTAACTGCAGCACTTGTATATTGCATTATCAACACTAAATTTATGCCAGCCTATTCATATTGGTCTGAATGAGCAAGTGCATCAAGTGCTTATGATATGCTTAGTTACTCTTTCATTAGTCTGAAATCCTGACAAGCTGTCCTGAAGTTCAGAATTGTTAGAACAATGTAATATAACAGTTACTTGTATGCTAATTGACCAACCTTCTGCCGAGATGGACGGAAGATGGCAACAGTCCTTTAATATATTGACATTAGTGGAAGTACTTACCCAAACATTTCACCGAGATGCAGCGATCGCGCGCCGTTACTGAATTTGTCTTGGTAAGGTTGCGCGATGCCGCCACGAGAGGGCAGCGCCATCAATGCTGCTTCACATTCGCTCAGTGACCTCGCAGCGAGGCTAGGCCTCAAGATTTGGGTATGAGAAATCATAAAGACCACACGTTGCAGTTGCTTCCCCCCCCCCCCCCTGCAACAAGTCCAATATGCGTAATTGTTGATTTTCATATAATTTTTATTTGGTTTAAAGATTATTTTACTTTTTGAGTTAAAATAAAAAAAATTGAAATAACTATTCTTTTAAATTATTAAAAATAGTAGCGTTCCAGAAAAAAATAAAATAATGTCATGCATTTTATATTTTTTTTCATTTTTTATTATTTAAACAGAAAATTAAAAAAAAATGGAGGAGGGCGTTCCAGGAGGAGGGCGTTCTAGTTGTTTCACCGCCTATTTAAGTTTTATGAGTTTATTAAATTTTGCTTTTTAAAAAAGGATATTTGAAGGTTTGTATTAGTTTTGTAATGGAACGGGGCAGTTTTAAAATTATAGTTTTATAGTAACGGTCAGTGCACCGCATTATTCTCATACGCGGGCCGCCCAGCGCTGGCCTGCAAGGTGTTGTCCCCGCCCGGCTTGGCCCGGCGGCCCGACAATGCACGCCTCGCTCTGAGTCTCGGGTCCCTTGGCTTGTTGTGAGTACTCTAGGGTAGAGGGGAGGGTAGGGTCCCACCGAAACGGTCCGCCTGCCTTGAGTCGCCGCTCTCGTAGCCGTGGCTCGGCCAGGCCCCGGCTCGGCACATCGACAATGGGTACCCGGCAAGGGCTGCGCAACAAAAAAGGACGGAAGATTTGGTGGTGGTCTAGAAAAGGATGGAATAGCGGATGCAGCCAGCTGACGAGCCGAGCAGGGGTAGCTCTGTCCCTTTCTTTTGCCATTGGGTGGAGTGAGATAGCTGAATTTCAAATGCGTTTTTACGCGAATTGTTACATTCTATAATTTTAAAAGTTGGTTCGCTGTACTTGCCCGGTCACCCTCGATATTTCTGTCAGACAGATTTTTGATTTTTTGCCTCGTTATCGATCTACAGCAATTGGGCCTGTGGACCATAGAGGCGCGTATAGTTGTGTCCCTTTCTTTCGCCATAAGAAGAAGTGAGATAGCTGACTTTTAAATCGATTTTTCGGCCACTTGGAAGCTTTTTCAAAGTGTAAAAGCACATGAGCGTGCCCTGCAAAAGTATCCTGCATCCATGTGCATAGTTTCAGAAAATTCTGTTAGAGGGCCATAAGGGCAATGCTTAAAAGAAAAAAAAGTCCAATCCGGTCAGACGATAAGGCAACTCCGTTTCACTTCGTGCCTAAAAACTGTAATAGCTACAATGCATGTTTGCTTCATAATGCTTGAGCTACATGATGTTTGAGTAGCCCCAAGTTAGACTTACCATCTTATAAAAGGGTTTCTCTTTTTCACTGAGATTCTGGGCCACCATCTAAAATTGGACTCTTTCCAGTAAATCTAAAGCACACACATCATAATTAAAGTTCTATTAACAATACAGTTAGTTGTTGGCCAAACATTCTCCATAACCTACATGCTGTTAGATTAACAGCCATAGCCAAACTTAAATGTTAGGTTGGCTAGGTAACAAAATGTAATGGAGAAGATAGTTTCTAGGCTGTTTCCATGATATTTTCTCCGTAGAAAACTTACTTGAAGTATTGAAAACAATTTGCGTTCCAAAAGACTCAGTCCTCGGTGCTGTTATACAAACTGCAAGTAAATAGATCGCGGTAATGATCCACTCAGAATAATAATCAAACCAGCTCAGGAGTTCCTTAAGTGTTCAAAATTACCTTTCAGTATGGTATATAGTTAATACAATTACTGAAACTGCTAATTTTTTTTTCCATTACACTCTGCACAACAACAAACATAGCGTCACCGTCCCGACGCCGCCATTTTCTTCGCAAGATGAGAAACTACGCGCAGCGTTTTGGGAGTTATGAGAAGCGCGCGCGTAGCGTTTTATCCAATCGGCGTTCTCTCTCTCTGTAGGACTCTAGTAGATGCCTGCGGAAACAAAATTAATTTTGAAGGGACATGTGCACTCGAACAAAGATAATCAATCAATCTCAACTTTTTGATACATGTTACATCGTCGCGGAATCGACGCGGCAGCTGGGGACGTAAACACGAACGACCTTTTGATTTTTGGAGCGAACTTGCGCCCATTTCGTAAGGTGGATTTAGTTTCAGTGCGCTGACGCCGTACGCCCGTTAGATTCTTGCGTTTCCGATTCGCTTTTGTCTAAACATCAGAAGAATCCAAGGGGTGTACGGCGTCAGCGCGAGAGTAAATCCACCTTCAGTCTCTAGGCTGTTGTTCTACATCAAACTCAGGATGGAAGTGTCGCTGCCGTACCGAACCGGGAAGAAAAGGGACTTCATCAGTTTTCTGAGATATAAATTATGTAATTGGGTACTGTGGAACGTTCGAAGAGTGAGCACGGAGAGTCCGTTGTCGCGGAAGGACCGACTATGCAGCACGACGCCGGTTATAACTGGATTCGGTACGTATGTATACAGTTTTGATTCCTTGGATAGACCATTTCGCCCGTAAGCGCAGCCGCTAGTTTTTTTAAGATGTCGCTTCGCACAGACGTCATCGCAGGTCAAACCGCACATATTCTGATAGACTATTTCGTCCTTTAGTGCACAGTTTTTTCCAAATTTTGATTAGTGGCCAAGTAACGGAATAAAAGCGACAGCTTCAGCGTGCACGGGCGAAAGGGTGTATATATTTGTGGCTGGTGTAAAGACCGCCTCGATAACGGCGTGATTGGTATTATGTTCGTTGCCCTTTCATCGCGACGTATGCCGTCGGACCAAATTGATCGTTTGTGGCTGTGTAACGGTAACCTCGGTGGGGTTAGAATAGGCCATGCAAGAGCAGTGCCTGGGCGCGGAACATCGACGTCCGCGTCATTTCGAATTCGTGTTGTTATCGCAACGCCAGTTCTGCGTCTTATTTGTTCAGTTTTGGCATCGTTTTCACGCGAATGTACTGTCGGGACGTTGCCGTTGTAGCGCTCAGAAGAGCAAGAGTCCTCTTTGGACACGGAGGTTAGTTTCATGTTTACTTTTCCCTACTAATCCCACCTTGTTTCCATTCTTAAACAGGTTATGTGAACCCACTCATCTACATTGCCATCCGTCTGCGCCTGGATCCTCGTTTTGGTATGAAGGTGCTCAATTTTCTTTCACAATTCCCCTCTGACGTTGCAGTGAATGTGAGTCTGTGGGTTTCAGGTCCAGGGCGAGCCCCACCTTCATGTACTCAGAAATGCAGGGGCGAGTGGGTGCAGCCGACAGAGTGCTGCTGAGAACACCTTGTGCTGTGCTGCTGAGGGCAGGGAAACTTGAAAGGTAAATGTTTATTTGCAATGTTTAAACGAGTACCTTGGAACGCTGTGTGTGTTGCGTTTAGATTCCAATGCAAGGTGTAGAGCTATAAAAAGTGACGTACTGATGTGCTTTCAAATACTCTTTGATATAACCGAAAATTCTTCGTCTGTGGGTTTTTAGGTCTAGAGTAAGCCTCGCCCTACTTTCTACGAAAATGTGGGAGCAACGTAGTGCTTAGACAAGAGTTCATCTGACAACATTCCCTTTGTCGTGGCCTGGACAGTGCTGCTAATCGCAGGGAATCTTCCAAGGTAAGCGTTTAATTGCATTGTCCAAACATGTAGTGTGCTGTGCCTATGAATCTTTATCGCAGGGGCATTCCACGCCAGATCATGAGGGGTCAGAAATTGACCATCTCCAATTCACTCCAAACTTGTACTTGATCTAACCCTTCTTTAGAGTAAACTACTTTTTCATTTAAAAAAAAGTTCTGGAAACTATGACGTATTAAATGTGGCGTATTACCCAGTTCGGGTTTATATTCTTCTATTCATGTGCAAACATGACAAAGCGAGCCATGAGAAAAAATATTTCAGTCCATCTTCTATTTTTTGTGAATTTACTCTAATTTCCTCCGTTTTACCCTTACCTCAGCCATAATTTCCAGAACTTTTTGTTGTAAATGAAAAAGTAGTTTACTCTAAAGAAGGGTTAGATCAAGTACAACAAGTTTGGAGTAAATTTGAGATGGTCAATTTCTAACCCCTAAAGATCTGGCGTGGAATGCCCTAGCATTGTGCTTGCGCATAGTCTTTGATTTAATTGTCAATTCGTCTGTGTGATTTCAGAACTAAAGTGACGTGGCGTCATGTGCACAGCAGCGCAGCGACAAATAAATGAAAGATACGTTCCATGTGACAGCAGCTCTCCTCAAGATTCTCCCTACATGTTTTGTCTGCCGCCAAGGAAATCAGGTGTGGTAACTCTTGTGCTCTGAGGTGGTGCCCCTTCAAGTGTGATACACTCTTGAGGTTGAGCTCCCTTAGAGTACTTCCGTTTAATTTTTATTTAAAGGTTTTAGAGGTGATAGTACATAATGCATGGCCCTGTCCTTTTTTCGCAGGAGATAAGGTGTGTGATTTTCTTCTCTGGACAGCATATGATATGTAATTCAGATTGATTATTGGACTATGCTTGGTTTCTTTTCTTTTCTGTTCCCTTTTGTTTGAAGGTGATGCCCCCTTAAGTGAGATTCTCTCTTAAGGTTGAGCTCCCATTCTGGCTTGCATTTTGTTTTAGATTGAACGGCATTTGTGATGATGCTACACTTGGCATTGTCCCGCTGACTGTAAGGGTGTGTTTTTGTTTATAGTTTGACGGCTTTTGATTTGATGGCACAGATGGAACTGTCCTGCTGTTTTTCCCCGTTTGGTTTATGTAATAATGAGGTGACGCTCTCTCATGCTGGTTTGACAGTCTTGAGATCGAGCTCTCTCGCATGTTTTTGTTTGCTGGCTTGCATCTTGTTTGTGATTTGAATGCTTTTCTAATTAGGGTGTAAATGGCTTTGTCTGCTTCTCCTGACAGGATGTGATATGTTATTTGGGTTAATTATTGGACTATGCTTTGTTTCATTTTTTTTCTGTTCCCTTTTGTTTGAAGGTGATGCCCCCTTAAGTGAGATTCTCTCTTAAGGTTGAGCTCCCTTTCTGGCTTGCATACTGTTTTTGATTGAACGGCATTTGTGATGATGCTACACTTGGCATTGTCCCGCTGACTGTAAGGGTGTTATTTCGTTTTTAATTTGACGGCTTTTAATTTGATGGCACAGATAAAACTGTCCTGCTGTTTGTTTTTTTTAATCATTTATGTAATATTGAGGTGATGCCCTCTCATGCTGGATTGACAGTCTTGAGATTGAGCTCCCTCATTTGCCAGCCTTATGTATTTTTGTCAATGACAGATGCTGTATTTTTTTAGTGCACTACATTTGTTTTAGTAAACCAACAACTTATACCAGTTACACATAAAACAATTTTATTTCTCTTACCCTGCTTCATAATCCTCCTTAAGTTCGGTGAAAATAAAAGAAATAAGCACAATGGTTACACGTCTTTAAGTCTCTGCCTTCTTAGGCACACCTAAAGGGTTCGAAGTGGCCTGAAACGTTCAGATTCAGTGAGCGCACTTGGTTCCTGGACGCGAACGCGCGTTTCCGGGAGTAGAGGTAAATCGCACTGTCTGTATTTTCCCGCTACCGATGGTAGAGGCAAATCACGCTCGCCCGGAATTCACCTCTACTGACATTAGAGGTAATTCCGGTAGAGGTGTTGGGCCGGCCCGGTCCCGAGGCCACTTCTTACTGACCCTACGGGCGATACCTCCGCTCAGGGGCGCCGAAATCGTCGAAAAAGGCTTTGCGCAGCACAGTGAATTCATCCCGAAGTCGACCATACACCAGAATGTCTCAATAAGCTCCGTGCTATGCATTTATTTCACGAATTCAGCTTTTAACGGGTCGACTATACCCATGGTTAAAGAGTAAAGGCAACGCAAAAGCTAACGAAACGCCGCTAACAGATGCTCCCTGGTGTGACAAAATTCCTGGACCCTTTTAACAGTGTGACAAAAATTTCTGGACCCTCGTAACAGTGTAAGGAAAATTCAAAGACCCTCTCAACAGTGTGAAAAAAATTCCTATTCCCTTTGAACAGTGTGTCAAAAATTCAAAGACCCTCTAACAGTGTGACAAAAATTCCTAGTCCCTCTAAACAGTGTGACATAAATTGAAAGACCCTCTTCACGCCTGTTAAGAGGTCTAGGGATTTTTACTAATAGGAGGGTTTAGGAATTTTTGTCACACAGTTTAAAGGGTCTTTGAATTGTCACACTGTTTATTTGGTCTAGGAATTTTTGTCACACTGTTAAAAGGGTGCAGGAATTTTTGTCTCACTGTGTAGAGGGTCTTTGAATTTTTGTCTCACTATTTAGGGGTCCAGGATCTTTTGTCACACTGTTTAGAAGGTCTAAGTATTTTTGCACAGTGTTTGAGGGGTCTAGAAATTTAAATCACACTGTAACGAGAGTACAGGCCCAGCGACCTGCGGTTTTCGACATTGGCCTTTGCGGGCCGCGGCAAAGGGGAACAAGGGCGACACACCAGGACAACCGCTCTCCAGAACTTGCATCCCGTCCTCGAGAGCCACATTGAAGACACATTGTTACTCGAGTACCAAGTAAGCAAAGCGTTTTAAAGAGATGAGTTTGGCGTTACTGCAGAGGGCATGGGAGAGGAGGGGGCTGTGAACGAGTGCAGCCACTGGTCCCGAGACTAGGGACCGACCCCGTCCTCGAGGGCGACATGTAACGACCGCTAAAAGCTCGAGAACTAAGAAATGCGGATTGCGGCACTGCACAAAGGCATCGTATGGGTATGGCGAACGAATACAGCCTCCGGTCTCGATACCAGATACCCCGTCCTCGAGAGTCGTCGAGCAGCGGATCGGTGACTCGAGTCGGTTACGCTTGATTAGGTTAGTAAAGACTTGGGTAGGTTCGGCTCAGTTGGGTAAGGGTAGTTTAGGGAAGGTGAACGGTAGGCGTACGCCAGACCGCGTCGTGGCGTGACACGCTTCGCTCATCGCGAATCACTTTTCCGCCACTCCACGCCTGGCGCACGCCTACCTTGGCCCGCCGGCGGCTGCCACTTGACGAGCAGGACCCTGCGGGTCGAGTCAGTAGGACGCCCTGCGGGCGTGACTCTCGGCATGGTCGCAACCACGCTTATGTTCTGGCTTCCGAACGTATCTTACATCGGCCTTTTCCCAATGCCGCTCAATCAGTCCTAACCTACCCTGCCCGAACCTAACCTAACAAAGCGTAACCCACTCGCGTCAATGATCCGCCCCGCCACGACAGGCGCATGGCGTAGGGACGCGCATTCGAAAGCGATATTCGAATATCGAACATTCGATCTCACGAATATCGTGTATTCGAATGGCGTTCGATATTCGTCCGAAATATTCGAATAGTTCGAATATTCGAGATTTTTTTATTCATACCTTGGGGTGGGGGGGGGGGGATTAACGCAGGTATGAAGAATTCCAGTAATTGAAATGAAGCTCAGAGCAGATTTAATAATACTCATGGCCTTTGACTTTCAGGAGATAGAGACTACGAGTAATTGTAACAATTACAAACAATTACAGTGGATTAAAAAGTGTCAAAGTAACAAAATAAATAAAATGGTACCGTTCCTTCTCAAAATTGTCAAACTGTGAAAATGAAACACCAAAACGTGTTAAGTTTTGGAGTTACCTTTTATAAAACTCCCAGTAACAAGTTACAACGCGCTGTTCTGTCCTCGCTACGGGATTTAAGGGCGCAAATCGCGCATGCGTTACTCTAATGCGAATACCTGCGAAAACAATTCAAAACCGAAAAAACAGGCGGTCTTTGTTATTACTACACGCTAATATAGTATGGTTCTGTGTTAGATGACCGGTATTTGTCCTTTCGTCCCTCCGTTCACCTTAATTCCATGCGTCTTGAGATGGTTGATGAGATTCGTAGTCGTGTGCTTGAACGAGAGCTTAGCACGAGTCGTTACTTGTGTACAAGAGTACTCCTTAGCTCATCTTTATTTTTGGGAGGGACCATTTCTGTTATGACGTTTATTCTTTTCTTTGGAATGGACACTTCTTTTCCATCAACATCAAAACCCAAAAATGTGACTTTCCTCAGAAAAAATGTACTCTTTTTGATGTTGAGCTGAATTTTCTGTTCTCTCAGTAACTCAAAATATTCTCTGAGAGTTTCTAAATGTTGATCAAAAGATTCTGTCCCAATGTGAGTATCATCAAAATAGTTCACAACTTTATTTTGTATTTTCATTTTCATCATGAGGTGATCCAAAGCTAACGCATACAATGCAGGTACAATACTCAAGCCTTGAGGCAAAGCTTTCCACCGAAATGTAGAACCTGAAGGTGAATCAAATGCTGTAACATCCCTGCAGTCTGGATGTATTTCCAACTGAGTATATCCTGAACAGTTATCAGTCACCGAATGCCAAAATTTACCTTGAAAACTATCAATCAAGTCTTGCTGATCCGGAATTGGATATTTAATATCAGTGAGCACTTTGTTACGCTTTCTGTAATCCTGTACAAGTCGATAAGATGGATTTGACGGAGTGTGTGACTGCTTAGGAACCACCAAAATAGGTGTGCAGTACACTGATGTACAATACTCAATTAGATCTGAGTCCAAAAGTTTTTGGATGTATTTTTCTATTTTTCTTTCTCAATTATGCCTGGAGCTATGTGTACTTTGACCCATTTAATTTTCTTAGGTGGAGCTGTAACTGGTGCATTGAACCGAACGAACAAACAACCATCATGCAATTTCTCAACTTCCATATCCTGAAAAGCATCACCCTCTCTATGCATTACATTTACTGTATTCTTGTAGAACATGCCAAAGTTTAGATGTCTCCGCTGGATACGATCTCTGATGGTTACTGTCATCCTTTCATAATCAATTTTGGCTCTGCTTTTCAACAAAAATGGATTGCCTAGAATTACACTATTTGCAAGTCCTCTTACTACATAAAACCTAGTTGCAAAATTGATTCCACCAATATCAAGTTCACCATTCCAAACACCAAACATTTTAAGGGGTTGGCCGTTTGCTGCCACTAACTTCCTGCGATTCTGTGAAATAACACCATTAGGGTAAAGTTTGAAAAAAATATCAGCTTGAATTGCGTTGGACGAAGCCCCTGTATCCAACACAGCATGCTCTTCATGACTACCGAACATAACTGAAATTACGGATATTAAATCAAGTTTGTCTGAGTCCTCATTGTCTTCCTCATTACCAAATAAAGGTGAAGACACCACTGACAGTTGTGTTTGGATTTTTGAATAATTTTCCGAATTTTCATTGATATCTATAACCCGCCTATGGGTTAACTTAGATGTAGCATTTCTACTGGGATTTTGAAGCTCACTCTTTGAACCCAACTTGATAGCTTTCTTTGCTTTGGGCCTGGTCTCAGCCTGTGGTGACAGCTCACGCTTATTCGCACTCGAGTCACCGCCTTGGCTGCGCCAGTGTGCGTTCCGTCCCCTCTGCTGAGCGCGCGGAACTGAACACGCCTCGGCCTGGCACTGGTCGCCCTGCCCAGCGGCAGCGCGCAAAAATCCCAACGCGCTGGGGGAGCTGTGCGATACTGTGGTCACGCGCTGGTTGTGAAACTCAGAAAATTTCATGGGCAACATACAGTCCCTACGTGACGGATTATTCCTGTCCTCCAAATAATCACAAGTGGTCATATCATTGTCACGTAACTGGAGAGCAATCAACTGCCGGTTTTCCCGTTCCAATTTTAGTTACGTCAGTCCTCTGAATAATTTCTAATGGGCAATCAAATAATTCTGACACGGCAATTGCGTCACTGAAATCACCAATTCTATTCTTACTAATGGCATGTTTTCTGTACTGTCCTTGTACAAAATCTCTGGCCTCTAGAATTTACAGCAATTTTCTCAAATCTCTCCCAATTTTTGATAAATTTCCTGATCATTGCCTTAATTTTCTCAAACTCGCCTTGCCTACCAAAACTTGCATAACTTACACAACGGAAAAATGAATTTACATCGTGTACCATAGGTATAACCTCGTAGCACGGTCTGCGGTTTCGCGATTTTCTCCTGTTCCTTCCGTCAGAGTCCCTGTCACTGCTACTAGATCTACTCCTAGAGCCGTCAGAACTCCGGTCACAGTCACTCTCTTCACTACAACTCCCTCCACTGTAACTCTCACCAGTGATCTCACTATTGCTCTCTCTACGTCTCGCTTGACATTCCCAGCAACTGCAACAATCATCTCTTACCATTACTCTCTCACTGAATCTTACAACTTTGGTTTCTTCCCGCTCTCTTTGTCGAAACTCTCAACTATTCTCTTCACATCCATGTTTTTGTCTGTTCCCAGAAAAACACGTCATGCTGACTAGTAGCATTCCTAAACCATTCTTCGGCTATTGTTCCTCTCACTGAATTTTGCATATAAATTTCTTTCTCGTCTTTGGAACATCGCAAGTAATCTGCGCATCTTTCGAATTCAGTCAAAAATGTCTCAAAATTTTTACAATCTTTATACAAAGGAAATGACATTTGCGGAACCGAACGAACCACTAGTAGTATATTGCCGCGATTTTCCAAATACCGAACTTCCATTTTATTTTATTTCTTTGCCGGTCCCTACAAGCGGTGTGCCCTCTGCAGCTGAATCTGCTGACGCTTGACCGTCCGCTTGCAGTTCGCCACGCAGCGCTGTCGCGGAGGTGAACGGCATCAGACCGCACGGCCACTCGCAGAAAAAAAATTACGAAAAAAATAACCTAGCACTCACATCTACTGAATCTTACGAGCTAACGACACTTAATACACAGGGAAGACATTTAGAAAAAAAAACACAAAGAAGAACAGTAAAAATTTTTTAAAAAAAGTCAAACTCAACACACACACACACTTTACTTCTAAATCATTTTGCAATCGCAGTACTTTGGTACCTGCAATATTTCAGCGATTTGGTGCTCCTAAACGTGCAAACTGACACAGAGCTTTTTTTTCGACCAACGGACTACATGTACATTACATGGAAAAGACTAAGTATTAGAGTGTTTAGTACCTACCTAATTCTAACCCACTATTGCGGCGCCTTAAAAGGAAGTGGGGAGACGGTCGGGAAGGATACTTCTTTAACGAGCCGTTCAACTCAGTTAAAGCCGTCCAGCACCTTCACCAAGTCGTTACTTGTGTTGCCCGGCATTGCACTGCTGTTGGAGGTTCTTATGGTGACTCCGACTAGCCTGACGACAAACACACCTAACGGCTGAGTGTAGCTTCAGACGGGGGGATCAAGGCTTTGGTTGAGGTAGAGACTCGATTTTGGGTATGGAAACCACCAAGTACTCACTTCCGAATGTTATTCATCCGAAGGCCGTGACACGTCTGCCGGCGCGTCGCTAGGCGCGTCGCGGCTCGGGCTCGGCCGCTCGCCGCTAACGCTAGCTCAGCACATCGTCAGTTCGTCTTTCCGAGCCCGCGCTGGTTTGAACGCCAGCGCCTCCCTGACAGAACGGCACCTCTGGCACTCTGCTTTGGCGCCGTTGTCAACCTTTTAAAAGTGCAGCCAAACAGGGCTCTGTGGCGGCATGTTGATGCTCCCCAGCGTGGCCGCCCGGCTCCCCCGACAGGCACACGTTCTGCGATTCACTGTCCGACTCGGCTCGATCTATCCACGACGCGACGCGCGGAGTAGGCGGGGTGGAGGTGGGGGGGCGTAGGACGGGACGTGCAGCCAGGGTCGGACTGGCTATGCTGGGGCCCAGCCCGCGTAAGGGTTCTAGGGGCCCAATGGTGTGTGACGGGGGGGGGGTTATTTTTAAAGACAAGGTGCACAAGTTAAATGTAAAATAAATGATATTTATTTGTATTTGTGCAACAAGACATACACATTACACCTTACAATAACAATCTCTGTAATTCCTTAGTATTAGCATATTTCATAAGAATTACTTTCTTATCAACATTTAGAGGTAAGGCACGTTCTACATTCATAAGGACCAGTGGTTCAAAAAATTCTTGAGTGAGCAGGCTGCGCAATCGTGTTTTGATGAATTTCACTTTAGAAAACACTCTTTCACAGCTGACTTGCGTAGTAGGAATTGTGAGAACAAATTTGTAGCAGAGAAATAAATTAGGATACGCGGACTGGAGCATAGGGTGGAGATAAAATAATCGAAAAGCACATGATAGGCATTTGGAGCATGGCTTGCACTTAACTTTAGCTGTTATATCATCCTCATTTTCATTTATATCATAATCATCAAAATTATCAAATGCAAAGTTGTCATTATCATAACTAATAATGCCTGAAAAATCTGATTCAGCCATACTGTGTAACTTACCTTTCGTCGTCCTAACGGCACCAAAGGATAGCTTGTTCTGTTTGGGATCAGAGCCTGCAGCCTGAAGTTTCCTCTTCCTGTCAATTGCTCGCTTTGCAGCGCCCGAAGCATGAGCTTTCTTGCCCGAATCACTCATTGTGCGTGACAGTCGAAAGTCACAAATCGCACGGGAACAACATACGGCGTGAAAAGTCACCAGCTCAGCTCAGTCAGAACTTGAGCGTCGGAAAGGAGAAGGCGAGACGAGGGCGGGTAAGGGCCGTCGCAACGCGAACGCGAGTCGTGTCGAGACTTGCAGCGCGCGCGCGCAGCAGCCAGTCGTCCCTCGCGTAGTCAAAACAATCAGCGCATCGCCACCACCGGCACCGGCCACTCGCCACCCAGCTCGCTGCTCCTTTCCTTCGATGCGTTGCGCGATCTCAGTGGTGGCAGTGTTGGCTAATGCCCGGATTGCCCTGCTCATGCATTTATGACTCGTGTGTGTGTGTGTGTGTGTGTGTGTGCAGTGCGGTATTTAAAGTTTAGTTTACTAGTTTACGTACGTGAACCTGAAACCTGAGGGCCCTTGGCCCTTGGGGGTGGTTTGGGGCCTGGGCCGGGGCCTGCGGGTGGGGCCGGGGCACTTGCGTGCCCCGCACGCGGGGCCCACGGGCCCCGGCTGCGCCGGGGGCCCACTCCGCGTTTCCGAGGCAGCGCCCCGGGCCAGTCCGACCCTGCGTGCAGCGGCGTAGGACGGGACGTGCAGCTCGCTGTGCGAGTCTCACCGCTGCCAACTAAAAGCATGCCGTGCGGCTGCTCTGCTGGCAGGGGCAGTCATTCGCTCGCCGTTTCGGCGCCCGTTCACTCGATTCTTGCGCTGTTTTTTCTCGGAAAAGTAATTTTCTTCGAATATTCGACGTAAATATTCGAATTCTCGAATAACTTGACCCGTTTCAGTTCGAACTCGAATATTCGACTATTCGAAACCGAGAGTATTCGAACATATTCGATGTTCGATTTCGAATATACCATCCCTAGCATGGCGCATACTGACTTTACCCAACCGGCGGATTTATTGGCTGAGCGATAGCGAAGCCCTAGACCGACTGGATCAAAAATGTTTTGTCTGTCTGTTTGTCCGCGCGATATCTCGAGAACGGTGTGACGGAGAAAGCTCAAATTTGGACCACATCTTTCTTGCATCATATCAGAGTCAACCTCCCCTCAGGGGCACCGCAGCCCAAGCGGTTTCTTAGATAACTTTCACATGTGTCCAAAATTATAAATCCGCCGGTTGGGTAAAGTCAGTATGCGCCATGCGCCTGTCGTGGTGAGGCGGATCAGTGACGCGAGGGGATTACGATAGGTTAGGTTAGGTGGGGCCTGGGTAGGTTAGGTCTGCTTGAGCGGCATTGATAAGGAAAGGCTGACGTTCGGAAGCCAGAACATGAGAGTGGTTGCGAACATGCGGAGAGAGTGACGCCTGCAGGGCGTCCTACTGACTCGCCCCGCAGGGTCCTGCTCGTCAAGTGGCAGCCGCCGGCAGGCCAAGGTAGGCGTGCTCCAGATGTGGAGTGGCGAAACAGTGATTCGCGATGAGCGAAGCCTCTTACGCCACAACGCGGTCGTTATCAATGCTGCTCAAACAGCCCTAACCTACCCTTACCTGCCTGAACCTTACCTACCCAGACCCCCACTAACCCAACCTAACCGAGCGTAATCCACTCGCGTCACTGATCCGCCCCACCACGACAGGCGCATAGCGCGTACTGACCTCACCTAACCGGCGGATATTAAATTGTAGACCACTTCGGTTAAGGGCTTCGCTATCGCTCAGCCAATAATTCGAAAATTAATCACTTACAGCGCCGTACAACGGAAATGGCCAAATACTTAGCAACGAACGTAATGGCCTTGCCAGTCAAGAGAGGGAACTTTCCCCTGCGTACCGGGGGAAATTTTCCATCATTTTCTTTCACGTACTCCTCTGGCTTGTCCAAATTCAATAGGGCGTCAGCCCTGTTCTGATCAAGAAATGTCCTAAAATTGGACATAAGCGTCATCTTGGCGCATTTTTTTACCTTTTCCTTCCGGTTATGTTCATCTGCACGTGGCTGTAATGTACCCGTAATGTATTTTGCCATTGTCTTAGATGCAGTGGTAATATCATCCTTGACATCCTTCGCTTCACTGGGGTCAGCTAGCGCGTCCATTACCCGACGAACATTCTTGACCGCAGCCAATACAAACGCATTTCCCCTGGGGTTTGCTCTGCCTCATAATATTGAGACGCTCAATGATTTTATTCGTTCTGAACAATGAACAGAAGGGATGGTCTCCTTTATTCTTTTGGACCTTGCTCTCGACATATCCTATGCACCTCACGTGGAGGAGGTACAGTTTGTGAGTTTTAAATCTTGCCGCGGTCGTGCCCTTTTTCTTTCGGGTATGCTTGACACACCACGTGGTTCTCGGCGGCGACGGGCAGGTGTATCCCTGATAAAAATGAGACCACTTGATTCCTGTGAAGAAAGCGTGAGAGCACGCTTCTTTTACATTTTACACGTTCTTTACAGTTTCGCACGCTTCTAGACTTGTGCACACACCCACACACAGTAATTACACACTTCTATCACACTTTTCTTCTCAAGCCTAAGATACAGACTATTTACGGTTCCTGACGTGTATCAGGAATCGTGCGCACACGCTTTCTTTACGCTTTCTGTCGGAGCGCGCTGCACGCTTCCTTCACCGGCCTGAAGGTGTACGAGAAGCCTTGCGCACACTCTGAGCGCACCGCATGTTTTCTTTATTTAGAGCGATGCCTTGTCAAAAATCTCCTTCGAATCCTCCTCGGAGAGCACTAAAAGAGTCTGCAACTCCAACACTTCCTGATCTGGGAACAAAGTAAAAGTTTCAACACTACATATGCAACAGCAGGGAATGACCACATTGGAGAACTTCAACACCTCTCAGACAATAACCTAACACTGAGGCCGCTCAAACAAAGAACCAAAACAGAAAGGCACATTAACACTGCCAGTCTGGAAAAGGAATTCTTGCCAACAGCTCGTTTTGACACCCCTACTGCTCTCTCCCCTTGTGCCCCACAGGCCATCGCTTCACTCTAAAGGACTAGCCTAGAAGGTTACTGGTTGAACTTTACACGACGAAATAGGAGTTAAATTTACAGCCCAATCAAAGCAGCGACGTATAGCACAAACGATGCCTAGAGGCAAGATAGAAATTAGATGCGTTAAGGCTGCACAAAGGGGAATACACGGACGCTACAAGAACTCAAAAGCAGCAAGTGACGTGATGACGCTGCGTAGAGGCTAGAGAAACGGGCGAAGCAATGCATAGGCTCGATAATTCCCCCCCCCCCCCAAAAAAAAAAAAAAGAAAAACCTTAGGTAACAAAAAGTTGCCACTCGGCAGCAACAGGATTCCAGTATAATTGACCGAAACACAGTGCAGGATGATGCCCCTCAAGGAAGCCTAACTGCCCACGGAATTACCTTTAAGCATGGCGATGTACGTCGCAGAAACTTTCCACTCAGTTAAGAGCGCCGTCAACTCGGCACTCATTTCAAGCACGTCCGTGATGAAAAAAATACATATAACGTGAGCGTACTAGCGTACTAGAGCCAACGCGTTCCAACCAGTTCCAACTCGCGTCGCGATTTCAACTCAACGGCCGATGCGATGCCGGTACCGCCGATCCCCGAATGTTTCCCTCCGCAGCGGGACGCGGCGTAGCGTAGCACTCCACCCGCGGAAGTCGTTCCGACAAATACCTACTATAGCACATAGGAGAAAAGGTCCTGGGCGCGAAGGGAATTCCGTCTTGTTTAATACACCTCCGATAGAGAACGACTGGGAATGTACGTTGTTTTAAAAAGGTTTAATAAAGTATTGTGAAACTTTGAATGCTTCGTGAACATTCGACCGAGCTCAACGAAGAAATAGCAGGAAAAGGGAACGATATTAGCTGTCATGACAATTGATTAGCAAATTGTGGTCATGACAACTAATTAGAAAATTGTAGTAACTATATCAGCTAGGATGCGAAACGGGCTTCATTTGTCTATTCTTCTAAGGATATTGGTGCCCGGTGCTAACTTTTCTCTCGTAATTAATTTAATAAATCCAGCTAACTGCCAGTAGCTCCTTAGTTATTTTCTAGCAAAGCCCCTAATTCTGTTGGCTAGACAGCTAAATTTGTTCAGCTACGGCCCCTTAGCAACGCGTGCTAAATTATTTTTCTCCGTGCAGATCTGCTACAGAGGTCGCAATCAAGGTTTTACGTAAGTTTGTTGTGTGGGATAGTCGTGATAGTGCTTTAGGAATGTGTGAACCTGTCGTACATGTGGCTATTGCAATTGCTATATTGCTACTGCACTTCCATTGCAGTATGGTGATTGCTGTATTCCTATTGCAGTATAGCTATTGCTATATTTTAAATCAATTTGCACTGATAGGGTGTTGGTGCTTTTTAGCATCCCATAGCTATTGCTTCTGTAGCAAGTACTATCAGTCTGAAAAGTTTAGTCGCGATCCGGGGGAGCCAGGGCGTAACTCGCGACAGAACTTTTAAGACCGATAGTACATTAGTGCTAGTGCTATTCCACGTTTATTGCTGCTGTGGTGTGTTATTTGTGCTGCAAAGTTAAGTTTTACCTTTTATTTATTTATTTATATGTATTGTATATGAGTCATTGAGGGGTCTCTTCTAATCATATAGTTTTAGAAAATTTCAGTAATCTGATGGATGAAAGGTGATCGCTCTGATGCTGGTATTAAAGCCAATTGTGCCCAAGTCTTACAGGTCAGTGAAGGATCGTATACTGTTTGTTTAATTTTTATTGCACCTGTTATCGTTGTATTTTTTCTTCGTATTCAGGAACCAGAAAATTATGGTTGAACGTATGGCAGCAGCAATGTGGCTCGTGTTTTTTGTCTCTTTGCATCCAAGTGGAGAGAGAGAGTAGATATCTAATGAGATTTTGTCAGAGATGTGAGTGGTTTCATCATATCAGGTGACAGCAAAGATTTCATTGTGAGATGTGTAAATAGCATGCTTTACCTTGTTATGTTTTGCACATGCAATAAAGGATAGAATCGATTATTATTAATGTTTTTCATATTAGCCAGTTACTTTTAATGCTTGGGCAGTGGACACTTTTGTGTGTTTTTCAGAAGGAATGGATTTAACAAATATTCTGTATGTCTAGGTTATGGACTGTTGGGTTGGGGAATCTGGTCAAGCCGAATTTTTAAATATAGTTCGTCTGTCTAGTGCAATGCAAAGACATGCTTTATTTATTTGTAAATGTATTCTCATTATTCATTCCAGACATTAACAGATCTGCCATAATTGAAGAAAAGCAACAATCTTTGCAGGAATTTCAGTAATGTTAGCCAATCATCTCGGCTGCTGCTTCCACCTGTATGAAATGACAGGAAATAAATACCCTTAAATCAGAGTCATTCTTTAGCACGTTATTTTTCCACATGAGACAAATATTCACCAATGGGAACTTATTCAGAATCTTGTGGACTGTGGAAATCTCTAAGGTCTGCATTTTCACTGAGAATTAAAAATAAGGAAGAATGTACTTGTGAGAAGCTCACGGAGAAATATTTGAAAAGCAGATAGGAGCTAAATGCACAGTAACTGGCACATCCGTCATACTTACTTTCACCAATGGGAACTTATTCAGAATTTTGTGGACTGCAAATCTCTGAGGTCTGCAAATTCACTGAGAAGCAAAAATGAAGAAGAATGTACTTGTGAGAAGCAGACAGGAGCTTAATGCAAAGTAACTGGCATATCCGTCATACTTATTTCATTCACATATTTTTTTGTCTGAATTGTTTTGAATGTCTTAATTTTTGCTTTCTTCAATATTTAATTTGTTTCATGTATTTGTTTCTGTATCCATTTGTGAACCTAACACTGACAGAAAAAGTGGTGAAAGGAAAACATCAATTGATGCGTTACCACATGCACAACATGACTTGTAAGGGACACACGTCAGATGCATTACATTTTGGAGCACATTTGTTCCTTTGAACAATTGTTTTGTCAGTGAAGACCCTCTGGGATTTTTTAAAGTTTTTCGTTTTTAAAGAAAAAAATTAAATGATTGTATTCTCAAAGCTTTAAGGTTACTGTTTAAAGTACTGTAATTACTGAAAATAAGGTGCCTGCCTGTCAGGATAATGAAGGGGGTCTTTCTTGATTTTTCATAGGTGAAGTATGGACATGTGGAAATATGCTTGTTACCATTCAAGGGAGCATCAGATTTTGTTGATTCTGTAGGTTTACGTAATGAAGAAGGCATGTCATGAGATACAATTGTCAATGGGGTAACACTTACAACAGTACTGACTAAGTGAATTTTTCCAGATTCTGTTAGAATTCTTACCTAACTCTTCTTAACACAGATTAAAATTTCGTATTGCATATTTCTGTAGTAACTGTTGGTGTGAATATTTTCCTTTTCTGAGATTCAAGTTTGAAAAACCAAAGTGAACAGTTTTGCTCTTTCTGCATTGCTGAAGTAAAATGATAATTCAATTATTTATACTTACACGTATATTTTTTCCCCTCTTCATGCCCCTCCTTGTCCTTGACTGCAATTGCAATACCATTGATCCAGTGTACCGGTTAAAAACTAATGATTCTCTTTTTTGTCTGTTAGGTTCCTTATTAATCTTGGAGTTCTTAAGATTGTTTTACAGTTGATTTAGTTTGCATACGTCTTCTTTCATTTTGCAGGGAAAGGGAAACATCATCATTCTCAGGATGGCCCTTGCCGTGAACAGATCAGGGGTGAAAAAAATAGGAAGAAATTGGCAGAGGCCATTGAGACCTCTAAACCCCAAAAAGTCAAGAGAGCTATGTTGTCAAAAAAAGTGGCCACTCCAGCAGGAAAAGCTGACTTGGATGCTGTACAGAAGCGCCCACTTCTGAGACACTGAAGCAGATTGCACATAGAAAGAAAAAGAAATTGATGATCATCCATGGCTGAACCTTACAAAGAATGCTGAAATGTTGGATAAGTTCGGAAAAGGTACTGTGTTCATCCACAGCTATGAACCGTTAAATGTGGCATGGTAAACTGATAATATGCATCTCACTATAAAGAAAGAATCTGAGAGACCGGAACCCCTTGTAGCTGGTACATGTTTGGTTTTCTAAATTACTAGAGTATGTATGTAATTTTTTTTTTACCTCTTTTGCTAATTTAAATTCATGATTGATACGTTCGTAGGTAGTGAAGTAAAACCACCACGCTGGGCCAAAGGGAAACCCGTTTATACTTATAATATTGTTTTGAAGAGGGATAAGAAAGGCAGTCCCATTATTCCAGTTGCCACCATGATTTCTAATGACTACCATGACTTCGAGGTGGGAAGAATGTTGGCAAGATTGCAGTTGAGGTATTGCGCAGTGACCGAATCTGCCAAGTTACGTTGAAAATTATGACTCGATCTTAGTTCATGCCTGTCCAATGCTGTTCTCGACAAAATTGTTGGTACAAAATCAGTCACAGAGTACTTGCGTAACTGTCGTGGCCAAGGATATGAGGAAAGTATGGTTTACTATCTTGGCCTGGTGCTATTCGCATTTCACATACTGTATCAAAATTAGGATTGAGAAGGTTATTCTCAGAGTCAGCAAACCTTTCTCTCCTGCCAGACATTTGGTGAAAAATGTAATGGCGGAAACAGCCAGAACTGAGATGAACAAGGCTTCGGATCTGTTCAAATTAATGGTCATCATCTTGGAGTCCACCAAATTCACACTCTTTGTTGAAAGGGCGATTGGCACCATTACCACAAGGTAGGCGTACGCCAGACCGCGTCGTGGCGTAACAGGCTTCGCTCACCGCGAATCACTGTTCCGCCACTCCACGCCTGGCGCACGCCTACCTTGGCCTGCCGGCGGCTGTCACCTGACCATCACGACCCTGCGGGGCCAATCAGTCAGTAGGACGCCCTGCGGGCGTCACTCTCTCCGCACGGTCGGAACAACGCTCATTTTCTGGCTTCCAAACGTATCTTACATAATCCTTTCGTTATCAATGCCGCTCAACCAGCCCTAACCTACCCCTACCAGGCGCATGGCGCGTACTGACCTCACCTAACTGGCGGATATTAAATTTTAGACCACTTGTGAAAATTATCTAAGAAACCGCTTGAGCTGCGGTGCCCCTGAGGGGAGGTTGCCTCTGGTATGATGCAAGAAAGATATCGTCCAAATTTGAGCTTTCTACGTCTAACCGTTCTCGAGAAATCGCGCGGACAAACAGACAAAACATTTTTGACCCAGTCGGTCCAGGGCTTCGCTATCGCTCAGCCAATAAAGTTTCTTGAATTTACAGGATATTGAGTTCCATAATATGAATACCCATTAGTTTGCAATTCGTGCATCTCCAAGATAAATGATCCAAGATAAAGATCCACATCTGTTGGATCTTTCCAAAAATGAATAGCTATAATGAAAGGCTCATTCTGCGAGCCAACAAGTTTGCCTAGTATGGGCCAAAATTTTGTTTTCTTTAAACAAGGTAGGCGTACGCCAGACCGCGTCGTGGCGTAACAGGCTTCGCTCATCGCGAATCACTGTTCCGCCACTCCACGCCTGGCGCACGCCTACCTTGGCCTGCCGGCGGCTGCCACTTGACGAGTAGGATCCTGCGGGGCGAGTCAGTAGGACGCCCTGCGGGCGTCACTTTCTCCGCACGGTCGCAACCACGCTCATGTTGGGTGCTCCTCGCCAGCTCTAAACATTTCAGCTCTAATACAGATGCGTCTGCGCTAAGCACACATGTTCTAAAACAGGGTCGGACTGGCCCGGGGCGCTGCCTGGGAAATGCGGGGTGGGCCCCCGGCGCAGCCGGAGGCCGTGGGCCCCGCGTGCGGGGCACGCAAGTGCCCCGGCCCCACCCGCAGGCCCCGGCCCAGGCCCCAAACCACCCCCAAGGGCCAAGGGCCCTCTGGTTTCAGGTTCACGTACGTAAACTAAACTTTAAATACCGCACTGCACACACACACACACACACACGAGTCATAAATGCATGAGCAGGGCAATCCGGGCATTAGCCAACACTGCCACCACTGAGATCGCGCAACGCATCGAAGGAAAGGAGCAGCGAGCTGGGTGGCGAGTGGCCGGTGCCGGCGGTGGCGATGCGCTGATTGTTTTGAATACGCGAGGGACGACTGGCTGCTGCGCGGGCGCGCTGCAGGTCTCGACACGACTCGCGTTCGCGTTGCGACGGCCCTTACCCGCCCTCGTCTCGCCTTCTCCTTTCCGACGCTCAAGTTCTGACTGAGCTGAGCTGGTGACTTTTTACGCCGTATGTTGTTCCCGTGCGATTTGTGACTTTCGACTGTCACGCACAATGAGTGATTCGGGCAAGAAAGCTCATGCTTCGGGCGCTGCAAAGCGAGCAATTGACAGGAAGAGGAAACTTCAGGCAACAAGCTATCCTTTGGTGCCGTTAGGACGACGAAAGGTAAGTTACACAGTATGGCTGAATCAGATTTTTCAGGCAATATTAGTTATGATAATGACAACTTTGCATTTGATAATTTTGATGATTATGATATAAATGAAAATGAGGATGATATAACAGCTAAAGTTAAGTGCAAGCCATGCTCCAAATGCCTATCATGTGCTTTTCGATTATTTTATCTCCACCCTATGCTCCAGTCCGCGTATCCTAATTTATTTCTCTGCTACAAATTTGTTCTCACAATTCCTACTACGCAAGTCAGCTGTGAAAGAGTGTTTTCTAAAGTGAAATTCATCAAAACACGATTGCGCAGCCTGCTCACTCAAGAATTTTTTGAACCACTGGTCCTTATGAATGTAGAACGTGCCTTACCTCTAAATGTTGATAAGAAAGTAATTCTTATGAAATATGCTAATACTAAGGAATTACAGAGATTGTTATTGTAAGGTGTAATGTGTATGTCTTGTTGCACAAATACAAATAAATATCATTTATTTTACATTTAACTTGTGCACCTTGTCTTTAAAAATTACCCCCCCCCCCCCTGGCACACATCATTGGGGGCCCCTAGAACCCTTACGCGGGCTTGGCCCCAGCATAGATAGTCCGACCCTGTTCTAAAATCGCACTTTTGCTCTAATGCAATTTTCCTCTAAACCCCACATTTGCTCTATTTGCATTTTTCTTCTAATGAGTATTTCTGAGAGGAAGACCGAGTCCTCATACCGGTATTAAGCTGCGCCTTATCGAAGACCACGGCTGTCCAGAGCGCGACATTACTGAGTACTGTAACCGGCCTCCACTCCACCATAGGCACACCGCCACCGCCATTCGAGGAGCAAAACGATATAGAAAAGGGTTAAAAAAAAGATGACAAAGTAGGGAATGCATTGTTTTATTACAGAAACAGGAAAATATTACAGTTACATTCAATTGCCAAACATCTTACAAAATATCCGCTCAAACATACGAAATGTAACAAAATGTTTTTAGAAAAAACTGTCGAAACCACGTGAGTTACGCGGTAACCCTTTTCGCCGGCGCCCGTACTCGAAGAGCGGCCCCGTTCACAAATCGAAAAATTTTGACGGGCTAAAACCAAACCAGCCCCTGAAGCGTTCGAAGCGCGCCGCAAGGTAGGTGTCGAGAGACAAAATTCATATTCTCGCGCCAAAGGAGGAACTAGCGACAGCGTAGTATCCGGTTGCGCCTCAGCCCTCGAGCAGGGCCCGCCGGTGCGATCAGCGCCGGCGGACTCGAACTCGTCAGACGAGTAGTGGCCTCCGGACAGCACGGATCATCTTAACGGCAGTCTTTCGGTATGGGAACTTGGTTGGACAAATCTAAAAACTGTCTACTTATTCCTTGCACCCCCGCACGACAAATACATCTTGGGACTATTGGCTCTGAGTTCTAAAGAGTCTAGTGAACAATACTAGACACTGTTAAAAGGCGCAGGCCCAATATTAACATGGTGGAGGTTTGCGTGGTTCTGACCCTTCTCTAGAGAACGGTTAGAAAGGTTCCCTTACTTTCTTCTGCTCGTCTCCCTAGACTCGACTCTGTACAGTGTTATCTTGGCCAGTCTAGGTAAAGTTAGCTAGGATAAGTTAAGATTTATTTAGTGGTTAACTACACGTGCGCGAGCGCACACGTGTCCAAGGGAAGGCCCTTCTTTTCTATTTAGTAGTAAGAATTAGCGGTAAGAGTTGTTCCAGTCACCCCACCCAGTGTAATCGGTGCGTTTTGACTCTTAATTTGCGGTTCTTACGTTACACTTGGTGCCAGTGGTGTACGGAGAGTGTGCTCGTTGCACGCCCGCGAGTGTTTTTTTTCTCTTCAAGTGAGTGTAGAATAGGTTGTTTTTTTTCCTGTTTTCTGTTCAGTGTTTTTTTTTCCCTAGTAGTAAATTAGTTTAGGAGTGACTTTTATCCCCCTTAGAAATTGTGCGTCCAAAGTTTTCTTGCTCCACGTGTCGGCCGCACCTGTGGCGAGCCGTGCCTGGCAGTAGCGTGCCGGGCGGTGCCTTGCCGTGCCGCGCCACAGGCGCGGCACTGCTGACGGGGCGGCGCGCACCGGCCGATCGGCGGCGTCAACCGACACCCTTCCGCCGGGTGTGCGGGCGGCAGACCCGCGACAGAGCGGTACCCGGAAAAGTGTTCCTGAGTGAAGCGTTTCAAAAATTTTATTTTATTTTTCTTTTATTTTTAAAATTAACTATGTAAATATGGTTCCTCGATGGACGGCTTTGTAGAGTCGTTGGTCGAGGGATCACACCAGGAACGGGAGGTGCGTTACACCTCCATTAGAAATTTCGTAGCCGCCACCAAAGAACCGCCAGGCCCCAAGGTAGCGCTGAAAAACCTTGACAGCGACAGGGGCATAGTGACGACCGCGAAATTTCTTCGGGACTTACTGTTGCGGGTGCGAGCGATTTCTGAGGAAACGCAGGGAAGGCGCGCGAGCCGCAGGGTGACCTCAGCGGTGCTCAGGGAGGTTGCAGAGCCGTTCGAGGAGTTTTGGCCGAAGCGCCCGGGGTTCATTCAGGTCTCACTGCAGCCCACCGACGCGAAAGACGACACCCGGGACAGGCAAAACGTAGTACGGGACGTACATCGGTTAGACCAGTACGTACGACAGGTGCAGGAAAGGCACATCAGCGACACAGGAGACATATTAGAGGCAATAATTCGTTTTCTGGGCGCACCGCACAACACACAAACGGGCGCACCTCTCTCACGCCTCTCCTCCCCAGATCCCCCCTCCCAGCCTCTTCCAGCCGCCTCTCCCCGCCGGGGCGCTACTAGCAGCGAGCGTCAGGAAGATCAGCTGAGCGGAGACGCGCGAGTAGGTCAGCGGCGGGTCCATTTCGCAGTTGCAGAGGGCAGCACCGGCGGAGCGCGAGTGGACGTCCCGAGGGTCGTCAACCCTTTGCCGTGGCTGGTCGACCGAGCGGCCCCTGCACTAGGGTGATTCAAAAAAAATAAAGTTGCGATTTTCGCATGAAATCTGGTTGGGGCACGTCTGAAACGGCCCCTGTCCAAATTTGAGTGCATTTGAACAACATTTACCCGGCCCGCACGACGAAAAACTGAACGACAGTCTCCCGGGTACTGAATGGCCCCGCCATATTGTGATCACCCCTGTGACGTCACTACCGGTCGGAGGGTGACGCCACTTTGCAGGAGCGTTCTCTAGGGCCCTTTCGTACTCTCGCGACCGTCGGAAGTGCTGTTCCGTCACACGCGGTCCGTACACAGTCCAAATTCGTACAAATTTTAATTTCGAAGGGGGTGGGGGGTTGGACATTGCGGGTGGCGGAGTAAGCATGCAGACCTTCAAGTCTGACCTATTGGCAAGCCCACCGGCCAGTCCAAACCGTAAGCGGTCACTCGCACGCCCCGCTGTGGCGGCGATAAGTCCCCGCCCCGCCCGGGACCCGGCAGCGATCCGTTTGAACTGCGCGCCGGCGGCGCGGCTCGACCGGTCCCGGCTGGCCGCATCCAACCGCGCCGCGCCTGGAGCGCAGCATGCCGACCGGCTCCGCCGAGCCGCGCCGCCGGCGCGCAGTTCAAACGGATCGCTGCCGGGTCCCGGGCGGGGCGGGGACTTATCGCCGCCACAGCGGGGCGTGCGAGTGACCGCTTACGGTTTGGACTGGCCGGTGGACTTGCCAATAGGTCAGACTTGAAGGTCTGCATGCTTACTCCGCCACCCGCAATGTCCAACCCCCCACCCCCTTCGAAATTAAAATTTGTACGAATTTGGACTGTGTACGGACCGCGTGTGACGGAACAGCACTTCCGACGGTCGCGAGAGTACGAAAGGGCCCTAGAGAACGCTCCTGCAAAGTGGCGTCACCCTCCGACCGGTAGTGACGTCACAGGGGTGATCACAATATGGCGGGGCCATTCAGTACCCGGGAGACTGTCGTTCAGTTTTTCGTCGTGCGGGCCGGGTAAATGTTGTTCAAATGCACTCAAATTTGGACAGGGGCCGTTTCAGACGTACCCCAACCAGATTTCATGCGAAAATCGCAACTTTATTTTTTTTGAATCACCCTACCCTGCACTCTCTTTAGGGCGAGATTTACTCGAGGAGATCCAGGCGACGGAGCAGTTGTCGGAAAAGGTTCGAGTCTTTAACATCCATACAGCGACCTCGGAGGACTGCGTCCGTCTGGCCGACGCTTTTCAGGCTCACATCAGTGGACGGAGGAACCTCAACTCCGTAGGGTCGGCAGAGAGGGTCCGACTCGAGAGCGCTCACCCAGCAGAATACCTACCCGGGGAAGATTTCATTGTGGTCGATTTAGAAAAATTTAACAGCTATCTGCAGGATCTGCCGTCGTGCAACCCGGGAGTGGAACCACCACAGGACCTGGACATTGTCCTGACTTGTGTGCAGCTGCTGGCTCTCAGCTTCAAACCTCAGGATCTTACAGCCCGCGTCGGTCCATCAGGACTAAGAAATCTCATCAGGCAAGGGACGGAGAGCCTGCGGGCTACATCGAGCAGCTTCGGGCGGATTTGTCAGGACCAGGAGGACGCGGAGCAGCAGTTGAACCCGCCAAGGACAATGTCGTACGGCGAGCGGTTCATCGGGGCGTTCCCGGAACCCTCCCCCAGCCCCCCTCCTGATTCGCCCGAACTGAGAGAGAGTAGATACAGATATTCACACGACACTACACAGTCACTGCACATGAACTCCCTGGACGGGTTTGGACGTCCAGGGCAGTTCGCAGAAGGCCGACACCCACAGTGTAAATAATAGAATCATGAATTGGACCCTAAATTCATTTAATTTCAAAAAATTGAATTCGGTTAAGGACCGCAACCCACACACAGTACTAGATATAGGGCATTTCCGTGGATCCTGGACCGAACGGAAGAATAACAAAAGTAAGTCCAGGATCTGCGGGAATTCCCTGAAAGGGACACCGGCCTGGGGAATGCCAACGGTGCTATCTACGACTGAACTGGCACTGCGCCGGCAGGGCCTCTACGGGCGGTGACCTCGCTCTGCGGTACCACCATGCGGGGCGGGCGTTGCTCGCCACTGACCATCGCCCATTTAAAAAAACACAATCTTTTATTTACAATAAAAAAGCGATAACAGTATTTAAATAATATTTAAAAGATAATAGATGGTAATAAATAGCATAAAATTTAAAAAGAAGCATATGACATTATCACAGGTCGGGTCAGTCTGGTCTTATTGTTAAACATTTTCGTATCATACGCGGCAGCCCGTCTTGCTCCCTCCTGCTCCGTAAAAACTCCAGCAGCCTAGGAATCTCTACCGTGGCCCTCGTTGCGAGGTAGTGCACGGCGGTACCGAGGAGCCACGTCGCGGCCCCGTTGCGCGCATTGGTTTCTCCGTCGGACGTCGGCGCCGCTATCACCGTCATCTTGACGGCCTCTCTGGTGGTGCCCAGGATCGCCGCCAACCTGGTCGCCGTCCACCTCCATGCCGCTCTTCTGGCCGGCCCGCACGCCGCGACGCGGTGCGTGACCGTCTCCTGGCGCCGGCCGCACCGTGTGCGCGCCGCCGAGTCCACCAAGTTGGCTGCCTTCAGCCTCCTTGCCGTCGGCGTGATGTCGTGCACCATCTCAAACCACGTGAGCCGCGCGTCCTGCGGGAGGAGCGGGCAGTGCACGCGCCGCTACACCACGGCCCTCCCGGTGTCAGTCTTGTCTCGCAGTACCGGGGGTAGCACCGCGTCCCGCTCTAGGACGCTCGCGTACAAGACCCTCGACAGGTTCTCTGCGGCGGGGAGGTGGGGGGACGCTAGCGCCTCCCTCACGGTCTTGATGTACCGCACGAGCAGCTTGAGCCACCCCCCGGAGAGGGTGGGCTCCGGCGACACCAATCGCGCCACGTACATCGCCCTCGCACGTCGGTGCGGGTCGTGCAGCTCGAGGCCGCCCCTCGCCGTCGGCTGCACCATTACGTCGAGCGGTACGCGTAGCCGCCTGCCGCCCCAGAAGAAGCCCCCCAGGGCCCCGTCAACGCTCTTCGCGTGCGTGGTCGGCATCTGCACCACCTGCGCCAGGTGCCAGATCAGGGGCAGGACGTAGGTGTTCGCGTAGCGCACCTTCTGGAACAAGTTCAAAGATCTCAGTCTCGCATCCAGCAGGGCGAGCTTGACCGCCTTGACCCGCCCCGGCCAGTTCGCCGCGGGCATGGTGCTGATCCTGGTCGTGATGGTGACCCCCACGGACCTTGAGCTCCGTCGCCAACGGGAAAGGCATCTGTGTCGCTCTCGGCCACGCCCCTATTGGCATCGCCTTGGACTTGCTTGCATTGACTTTGAGGCCGGGCTCTGTCCCGAACTCCTCCAGGATGCTGACGAGGGTCGGCACCTCCCGGGGGCTCTTGAGGATCACCACCGTGTCGTCGATATAGGAGGTGGCCGCCAGTCGGTGCACCGCCCCCCTCTCGGTGACGTCGGGGATGCGCATTCCTGCCAACTTCACAGACAAGGCCTTTATTAGGGGCGTTGTTAAAGAGCAGCATAAGAGACACCCCTGGCGTATCCCGCGGCGCAGCCGGATGAGCGCGGTGAGGGCCCCGTTGATCTTGGTTCTTGTCGTGGCGCCTTCGTACATGGACTTGATCTCCACCACGCCGTCGGCCACCCCGTGCCTCCGGAGCACCTCCCACACGTAATCGTGGCGCACCGTGTTGAATGCCCCGGCAATGTCTGCGGCCACCAAGCAGGCCCCCGTTCTGGTCCCGGGCTGGGCGTTGGCCAGGTTCACCACCGCCACGGCGTCCCTGACGTCGCAGAGCGCTCCTTGCATGTTCCTGGTGCTGCCGCCACGTGCATCGGGTGTAAGATTTTTTCCTGCCCGACGGCCATCCTCTTCGCCATCGCCCTGGACAGGATCTTGCCGTCGTTGTTGATGAGCGTGATCGGCCGGAGGTCCTCCACATAGTCCATGCCGTACTTCCCCGGGCTTACGCCACCACGGTGGCTGAGCTGTGCCGCGTTCTGGCCAACTTCATCGAGACCCGGGAATGTAGAGCGCGTGGCCGCGGCCGACAGCAGCAAGAGGAGTGTCTCGGGGGACCTCGTCTTCGACCGCCACTCTCAGATGGTCACCGACATAGGGCACTTGGGGGAGAGGGGGGGGGGCAAGAGGCGGGCACACAGACTCACAGGCTCCCCGACGTGGCGCCAGAGTGCAATGACGGTTCAAAACTTGTTTGAAATGAGGCCGGTGACAGTTCGGGCGACATTAATACTGTCATCAACCACGAGTGTGTTGGGGGGGGGGGGGGCGCGACGAGTGGAGGGGCACCGAGCGGTGCGCCAGCGCCGATACCACACAACGTCCGTAGAGCATCTCGTGTACCGGCACCGGCGTCCCCATAACGAAGTCCCTGCACCGGCGTCCCCATAACGAAGTCCCTGTAACGCCGCTCCTTTAAAACTCGACATTGTGCCAGCCACGCATCATTGTGTCTTCAGCTCTCGTCATGGAAGCGTCGTCGCCGCTCTTCAACCTCCCTGACCAGCTCCTGATCCATATCGTGGGCTTCTGTGAGGCCGACGACTGGGTGCGGCTGGGGTCCACCTGCAAGAAGCTGCGCCGCCTCACGAAGGGGGGGGCGCGTTACCTCTAAACATTTTACCTCTAATGCATCTCCGTTTCCTCTAAACGTTTTTCTTCTAAAGCAATATTTTACATCTAATGAATGTGACTTACGTTTTCCTCTAAAACTACTCTTCCTGTAAGGCCTTGTACCCAAACAGGAGGACACGCTGTGTGAGGTACCGCACACTCGGTAACCCGTGGTGTACCGCCCTGGACGACGCGGCGGTCCAGGGAACAACTCCAGGTAAGTGCGCAGTGCCGCGTGTCAAGTCTCACATCAAAAGCAATCCAAACTGCTGAAGTAACCAATTCCGCTGTAGAACTCCCGGGGCCTAGTGCCATCCTACCATCTAATGGGAACCGTAGAGAGTGCCACTCCCTCATCTACATAGGCAATTTGGAGGCAAAACCCGATGAGACGTAATGTGTTCCTCCACTCTCCCTCCGTGTAAGTGTGTGTATACATGGTAAACGTTTTGCAGCAGCGGCCGCAAGAGTAATGAACTAGTGGGGTTTCATTCTGGTAAGGTAATAATACTCTCCGCTCCATCAAATCATT
Organism: Megalurothrips usitatus; assembly: GCA_026979955.1. Taxonomy (NCBI): domain Eukaryota; kingdom Metazoa; phylum Arthropoda; class Insecta; order Thysanoptera; family Thripidae; genus Megalurothrips; species Megalurothrips usitatus. The sequence goes on along the minus strand of JAPTSV010000786.1, from coordinate 1,882,512 downwards.
TTTTTAATCATTTTTTTTTTGAAAAAAACTCGAAAACAACAACACCAGCAGAACTATGCAAGGTACATGGCATGAGCAAGTATGTCGGCACGATTCGGCAACCCGATGTAAGGCGCAGAACACGACCCCCGAGTTCTCCCTCGCCCCAGACTAGCTTCGCAGCCGAGCGCCTGCGACCGCTAGAGTAGGCTATCCCGCACAGCACGAAAGCGCTGCACGAGTCGTGGCTGCCTACCCGGCAGGCGCCGCGCCCGCGACGACCAGCGCACGCAGACACCGCGGACGTCCGTTGTGCACGAAAATATTTTGTAGATGCTGATAAGGTGTGCTGGAAAACAGATAAGATCAAAGTACTCAGATAATGCTTAATCACAATCTACTTTAATCACTTAATGATCAACCACTTATGAAAATCGTCGCTGCCGAAACCCTGGGCTTGAGAGATCCGGCTGCGTTGCCCCCCACTTCATGGTGCGCGTAGAGGAGCAAGTCCAGCGCAGTCAGGGACTGGTCGGCAAGCACCGACTAGGTTCCTGTTCCTGCAACAATAAGGTAAAACACGCAGTATCCAAAGTCCTCGAGAGTATGGCCTAGGGGCAGTCCCATTGTTCACATTATGGTAAAACCAACCAATACGCAAGAAATGCAATTTATCACAGTGCACGCGCAAACGTCGTACTCCTACATCCGCGTCACCGGCCAGGTCCCCACACGGGGCCGGCGAACACGGTGACGTCGGCGGCCGGCCACAACCTCGCAGCCCACGGCCCGTGCCACCCGGGCGGGTACACGTCGCACTCCTACCTCCGCGTCACCGGCCAGGTCCCCACACGGGGCCGGCGAACACGGTGACGTCGGCGGCCGGCCACAACCTCGCAGCCCACGGCCTGTGCCACCCGGGCGGGTACACGTCGCACTCCTACATCCGCGTCACCGGCCAGCACCCCACACGGGGCCGGCGAACACGGTGACGTCGGCGGCCGGCCACAACCTCGCAGCCCACGGCCCGTGCCACCCGGGCGGGTACACGTCGCACTCCTACCTCCGCGTCACCGGCCAGTTCCCCACACGGGGCCGGCGAACACGGTGACGTCGGCGGCCGGCCACAGACTCGTAGCCCACGGCCTGTGCCACCCGGGCGGGTACACATCGCACTCCTACCTCCGCGTCACCGGCCAGCACCCCACACGGGGCCGGCGATCACGGTGACGTCGGCGGCCGGCCACAGACTCGTAGCCCTCGGCCCGTGGCAGCAGGATGGCCTCGCCTACCGTGAAAAGGCAAAGGCGACAGCGAGAAGAGCAGAGAAAAAGGGGTGGAAATGGGGGAAGAGTGAATCGCACACGTATTAAGCAGATCATGGGGGCCTGTACAAAATTAACAATGCAACAGGCGCATATTATTTTTAATATGTCTCTGATACACGCGCTAAAGTTCAAGGGCCCACAACCGTTTATGCCGTGGGGTACCCAAAACCAAGTTAAGGGATGGACTCTGTTGATGCATGATAGGTAATTCAGGTTGTTCAGTTTAGAAGAGCATGTATTCAAGACAGACAGAAGCACGGCTAATCAGTCAGAATGAAGTCCGCCCTGCACTCACCCACCGGAGCGTCCGCTGTTGTTCGTCGTCCGGTCGCATCTGCCCGTCGCTTCGCGCCGCGCGCCGCTCGAGGGCTTGTTGCGCTACTTAGGCGTGGCGCTCCGCGACGGTCAGATGCTTAGTTTGCAAAACTAGTCGCGCAGTGCGGGCTGGGTCCCCAAAACTAGGTTATGGGTGCTAACATGACCCAGGACAAAAAAGATGTGTCCTCACATCTGATCAAACTTGAATTTAGAAGTGTGTGCCGAAAAATTGGGGTTAATTTGGAGGGTACATGCTAACATGACCCAGCCTGCGCTCCGCGCCTAGTTTTGCTTGAGAGTTTAAGAAGGAATGAAGTTAAAAAATAAAGATGAAAATTGTTAAAATTAATTTTTAAAATATTGGAACGGTGTGCGAACGCTGCGGTGAGTGAGGGCGCGGGGAGACAAAGAGTAAACATGACAAAACAATGACCTGCCGTGACAACAGGTAAACAGATTATTAAAAGAAAAAATACAACACTATAAAAATGTACGCGACATTTTGACGGTACGATTAGGGAGATGAAACAGGTATTTGTTTTTTATTGGTTCATTGCAGTGGGCAGCTGTTGAGTGGGACTGATGTCGATGGTTGAAGTGGGAGCAGCTCGGGCGAAGGCGGGGGGTGGTGAAGGGGTAGGTCCGTTGAATTCTCCGGGTGGCGTTTGGAGTGCAGCAACCAAGTAGTGGCGGAGGTCCAGAAGGCCGCTACGAGGTTGATGGAGCAGCCGGTAACCTTTGCAATTGCCAATCCATTAAAAATCGTTTTCAGGATGAACTGTACTACTTTTAGGACGAACACTATTCCTATAATGGAGTTGATAAAGTCGCCGATTGTTGCAAACCATTCCCAGAGCGGCCTGACCTTACGATCCGGGCGGCCTGCTCCGGGGTGAAGATGTGAAGCTGCAGCCCGTTGTCAGATATGGAGTCGCCGCCGACGCTCCGGGCGACGCTGTTGACGACGGCTATCCGGAGCGTGGGCGACGTCAGCAGCCGGGAGAAGCGGCGCATGTCGTCCGCGGAGTAGAGGCCGGCCGTGGAGATCTGCGGGGTGACGTGGAACTCCAGCGACGCGGTTCTATCCGGGACGAGGCGTTGGGGTGCGGCGACGGCGACTGGCTCCGGGGTCAGGCGGATCCAGCCGCCGTCAATCCTGAAGACTGCTGTGTACGGACCCTCGCAGGGGATAGCCTCGGCGGAGTCCGTGATGATGTGTGATACTGGTTGGAGAAACGCTGAATTGTTATGGTGGTCGGTAATTGGAAGAGCGTCGTAGCAGATCTTGGTGCGGCGTAGGTGAACCGAGACCGGCCGGCAGCGGCCGACATACAGGACCTCGCCGACCGCTCGGCCGACCAGTCCCGGTTCTCCGAAGATCTCTGCAACTAGCTCCGGTTGATCACGGGCGAGATGGAGGTGGCTGAGAATTGCAAACAAACTGCTGAAGCGCACCCTGGCGGAGCGCCCGCGCTCTACGTTCGGCGAATTGTTGGAGGCCCTCCAGGGCGCCTTCAAGTCCGCTCCGGACAGCGGGGCACTTCAGCAGCAGCTGGAAAACCGGGTCAAAAAGCCCACGGAGGCTCTTCGAGTTTATGCACAGGAGGTGATCGAGCTTTGTCTGCGTCTGGACCCCGCCATGAGCGAGGCGCGCCAAGTCCAGTACATCACCCGGGGCCTGCCGGCGGACCTCCAGGCTGACCTCAAGCACAGAGACTTCGACACCGTCAGCGAGCTGCTGACGGCAATCGACAAGCTGCAGGCGAAGACGGCCCAGCTCGCCCGCATCGAGGCGGCCCGTCTCCTGCAGGGCTCCTCTTCCGTGTCCACCATCTCTGTGCGGCCCACCGCCTAGGATCCCCTAACGACGAAAAACCACAAAATGCTGGAGGCTCAGGCGGCGCTCCTGGCCGCGACCACCTGCACGCCTGGTGAGAATTCGGTCAACGCCGTGCCTAACACGTTCTCTAATTACAGTGCAGGCCCCAGCCGAGGACGTATCCGCGGCAACAACCGAGGCGGCCGCCCCCGCGGGCGCGGCCGAAGAGGCAACGGGCGCGGCAACAACCGCGGCAACATCAACAACAGCACCAACAGCTGCAGCGGCGGCGAATGCAGCCACACGGAGGCCATCAAGAAGCTCACTCAGGGCATGAGTCAGCTCCTCCACGAGCTGCGCGCCTCGCACTCCACGCCGCGGGCCAACTTCCCGAACCCCGGCGTCCACGCCGTCCCGGTCACCACAGGACTGCAGTGCACATTCTGCAGCACCGCGGGTCACGACATCAGTTCCTGCATCAGCGCAAATTTTTCCTAGGGGTCTCCCAGCCCGACCCCCATTCCAAAAACTCATCGGGTCGAGACTCTCTGCCGGCACTGATATTTTTTCCGCACTATCAGCAGCCCTTTTTCACACGACCTACGGCGAGGGCACCCTGCGCTCAATCTGTCGCCACTTCACCCGGGATCACTGGCGGCGCCTCCGTCACCTGACCCCGCCCGAGGTGCAGTCAGCCGACGCAGCAGCGGCCCACGCCATCCCAGCCACTGGCCCCTCCCCCAACCCGCTTCTCGTCATCGCGGCGGTGGCCGCCCTCTTCGGTGTCACCGTCCACTTCAAGACCAGCGCAGCATAGACCCAGCGATACGCCGGCGGCAGCCGTGAGGAAATCAAAGTGCTCCAGTTTGAGTCGGTGAGTGGCCCAAAATTCCAGTCTGCAAAGCAGGTCACTCTCCCAGCACCGCGCGACGCCGTCCCACCGAGTCAGCAACACCCGCGAGGCTTGACGCTGCACCGCGGCCTACTTGCGCCTCACATGCAAGCGAGACCCAGCGGCGCCGCCGTGTCTCACCTCAGCGTCTGCAGCGTCAGCGGAACGCATAGCCCGGCCCCTCGCTGCCCGCCGCCATCGCGGTGCCCGCTCGCTACTCAAAAGCCGACTCAGCTCCCGCTCGCCCCGCGCGCCCTCATGATGTTCAACTGCTGGGTCGCTGACCAGCCCGTCCTGGCCCTCTTTGACCCCGGGGCACAACTCACCCTCATCAAGTCTTCGGTCGTCCCTGGTCAATTCATCGTCAACCCACCGACGGAATATCCCGGATGTGCAGACCGCTCGCCCCTCACCGTCGACGGAACCGCCCGACTCAACTTCGTTATTGGACCCATCGAGGCGACCCACAACTTCCACGTCGCCCCCACCATCGCGTTCGATGTCATCTTTGGAATCGACTGGGCGTACGCCTTCCGATGCGCGCCTTGTTACTTCTGCAAACGGCTGCTCATCCGACACGGCTCCGCCTCCGTCCTCCTCCAAGAGCGTCCAGCTGCAGTCAACTCTGTGCACCTGCCCCCGATAGAAGTCGAAGACATCTACTCGGCGCACCGCACCCTCCACGCTGCCTGCGACGAAGAGCTGCCTCCGGGCACGACAAGATGGATCGCGTTCCTCGTCCACCCTCACCCCCTCTCATCGGCTGCTTACGTCACACCGAGTGGTCACCTTCCGGACGACGTCACCGTGGCCGACACCGTCATCGACGCCGCTTGCTCCTTCATCCCTGTCACCAACAACAGCGACGTCCCCATCCAGCTGGAAAAAGACTGCGTGCTGGCACACATCCGACCGGAAGACACCGACATCTCCCCCGCCCCCGTCAACGAAGTGCGCGTCCGGAACAACGACAGCGCGCCGTCGGCTCCACACATTGCAAGTGTCCCGCTCGCTTCAACGCTCAAATTCGACATCAACCAGGCCCCTCGGAACACCAACGCCAACTTCGTCAGCTCCTCCAAGAATTCCACGACATCTTCCACCGCCCAGGCGAGCCGCTACGCTGCACCAACGTCTTCGACGCTCGCCTCGAACTGCAGGACACAACCCTGTACTACGTACTCCAGGACAAGCTTACTCCCGCGCAACTCCAAGCTGCCCAAGAGGAAGTAGAAAATCTGCTGCTGCACAAGACCATCAAGGAGCAAAACAGCCACTACTGCCTCTCGCTCCTCGTCGTGCCCCGAGCCACGCCACTGGGCGATAAGCAACGCTACAGGGTAGTCATCGACGCACGACCACTGAATCGTCGCCTCAAACTCCTTAACTTCCGCGGCACACCATCCAACGTGTACCTGGACTAACTGCAAAAGAAAACTTTCTACACCCAGTTCGACCTGAAATCATCATACCAACAGATCCGGCTCCACCCTGATTCACAACAATACCTGGCTTTCCAACTCATGGGCAAGTCATACGTCTACACCTCTATGCCGTTCGGCGTCGCCTGCGCCGGAGAATACCTACAGATTGCCCTCCACCACGCCCTTTCCGGTCTCCTCTTCAACGGCGTAGTTTTCTTCGTCGACGACGGAACTTCCACTTCCAACCTGGCCCGAGCACCTCAGCATCCTGCGAGCCGTGTTCGAGCGCTTCCGGCGCTACGGCTTCGTCCTCAACCTGGAAAAGTGCCGATTCGGCTACCCCAACGCGTTCGCACTCGGGATGGTCGTCTCATCAACGGGAACGACCCCTGATTGAAGCCGCGTCAGGCCGGTCGAGCACCTCATCCAGGTTAAGGACAAGAAACGGGCAAAAGGAGTCGTCTCGTACTTCTCATTCTTCAGAAAATTCATCAAGAACTACGCTCAACGAGCCCACATCCTCTTCGAGCAAGCCAACCCTAACACCACCTTCGACTGGAACGAGAAGCACGACGCCGTAGTCCGGGAGCTACACGAGGAGCTCCTGTAGTCCGCCCTACACCACTTCCACGAAGACCGCCCATCCCGCTTACTGGCCGACGGATCCCGAGAAGGCATCGGTTCGGTCTTCGTGCAATTCGACCCGTCAACCAAGAAGTGGCACCCCATAGCCCACCACAGCCGGATGCTCACGAAGACCGAGAAGAACTACAGCATGACTGCAGTCGAGCTGCTCGAGATCGCCGACTCCTGCAGGCACTTCCAGAAAGAACTCCAGGCTCTCCACTCGACATGCGAGGTCCACACGGACTAGGGCTCTGCGGTGATTCGGTTAACCGGTGATTTTTTCGGTGATTTCAATCACCGAATCACCGAATAGCGTTTTTAAAATCACCGGTTAACCGAATTTTAAAATCACCGTTTTTTTTTCAAACACCGGTTTTTTTTGGAACACCGGTTTTTTTCCAATCACCGGTTTTTTTCTATCACCGGTTTCATTATTATCACCGGTTTTATATAGATTGACGGTTTTATCAGCTCATCGGTTCTATTTCAATCACCGGTTTTCTGTTCCGGTGTGGCGGACAGACGGAAAGCTTAGCTCGAACATAGAATGGAATTTCGCGGCGCGGCACGGCACGGCCAAGACGACCGGGCAGGGGCGGCGGGCGGACGAGACTAAACAACACCCCGACGCCGCGCCGCCGCCGCCCGCCCGGCCCAGCCCTCGGCTTCGGCCCGTCCGTCCGTCCGCTTCCCGCTTCCGTCCGCTCGTCCAACGCCGCGCGCCTGTCGCCCGCCGCCCGCCCCGCCAGTTCCACCCGGCAGCGCAGCGGGGCTGCATCGCATCGCCGTGTGTTCGCCGGTTGTGTTTATGTTTATCGTTGCGCGCGCTCTGCTGTTACTGCGTTTGCGACATGTCGGGCACCGGCACCAGCTCCGGCTCTTCTGATCCTGCTCCTTCTACTGCCCAAAAGAAGAAGAGAAGCAAGTGGTGGAGCAAATACGACGAGGTGTCTGGAGGCAAGAAGGCCAAGTGCAAACTCTGTGGATTCTGTGTTACTGTCAGTGGGGGAACAACCAACCTCAAGACTCACTTGCGGAACAAGCATTTCGCGACGTGCTATTTTGAACTCAGCGAGGCAGGTGATTGCGATGATGAGGGCGATGGTGACGACGTGTCAGCGTCAGGTGATGATGACTCAACAGGCGCACCGACAGCATCACCCACGCCGCCACCAAGTCCAGCGCTATCGCCCGTCCCCCCGAACGCCATGTCTCCGCCAGCCTCCCCAGCTCCAGGGCCTAGCACGTAAGTATTGCACACGCTGACACTCGGCATATCGCCAATTTTGTCCCTTTCCCAGCCCCAGCCGTGTATCACGTGGCGTGGCCGGGGGGGGGGGGGGGGGGGGGGGGTAGCACGGGGCGCCTAATTTCAGATTTATTTTTAGTTTTCTTTGATATTTGCAGGTCGTCTGCTTCGAGTAAAAAGCGGCAGACAACGCTGTCTGGACTTCAAGCCCCTGATTCTAAGTCAATAGAGAGATACAACATGGCTGTTGCTTTCTTTATTGTCACATGCTGCTTGCCACTGTCGCTTGTCGATAAGCTAGGATTCATTCTACTCTGCGCGGTGCTAAGGCCAGGATTCAAGCCGGCAGGACGGAAAGCTCTGACAAACAACTACATACCAAGGCTACTGACAACAACGAAGCAAACATTGGCCAAACTTCTGAAAGATGCTGACTGGGTTGCGTGCACATCTGACACCTGGACATCCAAAGCCAATGACTCCTACGTCGCATTAACGGCCCATTACATCAACAATTCCTGGGACTTGATGTGCTTTACGTTGTGCTGCAGGTACGTGCTTCGCTCGAAAACATCTGTTTTTTGTTTATCTTCAACGTATTACGGAGACGTCGTTCGTGTTGTCGCCGCCGCGCGCCGCCTCCGTGCTGACGTTGCTGGGCGCGCTCGCGTTGCCGCCGTGCTCCTGCCGTGCCGAGGGGGCTCATGTTCTCGGGGGCCGCCGACGGCGCCGGCCGCCGCCGCGCGCCGCCTCCGTGTTGACGTCGCTGGGCGCGCTCGCGTTGCCGCCGTGCCCCGGCCGTGCCGAAGGTGGTTCATATCCTCGGGGGCTCCGTGCTGGGGGAGGGGGGAGGGGGGAGGTGGCGAGCTCGTCTCGAATCCGTGCCCGGGTGTCGCCGCCGTGCCCGTGGTCGTGTAGCCGGACGGTCTGTTCTGCACTATTTACTATTATGAGACTAAATTAACATTGTTTTTACAGGGCTTTCAAGGAAGACCATACTGGAGATAACATCAAAGACTTTTTCAAGGAAGCGCTCGCCGAATGGAAAATCCCAACGAGCAAGGTGACAAGCTTTACCATCGATAACGGCGACAACATCAGACTCGCCGTTGACCTCTTGGGTGTCGCATGCATGCGCTGTTTCGGCCACACCGTGCAGACGGGCTGCACACTGCTGGAGACTATGGCAACTTTAAAGCAACTTCGAACGGCATCTCAGAAGCTACTGACATTGATGAGCCAGACCAAAACTTGGAACAAGTAAGGAGTTCATAATTTTGAATTTTGCTTAGTAACGATCTCATGAGAAAAACATTATTAAAAAATTCAATATTTTTTTCAGGTACGAAGAGTATATGAGCAAACACCACAGTGGCACGGAGCCGAGGAAATTACCCCATCCCGTGGTGACCAGGTGGTGGAGTTACCTGCCACTCTTCCGGGTCCTTGTTGAAGACGAGGAATACCACCGGGGATTCCTGGCCGTCTTCAATAAGGGCAAGGACATGCACCTACTTCTTTCAGAGAGCTCGCTCCGGATGATAAAAACTCTCCTCGCCACTCTCAGTCCGCTCGAAGAACTCTGCACCGTTCTCTCAGCTGACAAGTACGTGACTGCGAGTGCCGTCCTGCCAGTCATGTATTTGCTGGAGAAGTTGCTGGAGAGGGCACGGGAGCTGTCCGCTGCCAGGGGACCTGATGGTGGACATTGGAGTGACGACGAAGATACGGCGGAGGTAAAATTTACTTTCTGTGATGTTGATAGTCACCATGAGAAAAATGAAATGTATTTCATAGTTTTTCGAATATCTTGCAGGATAATGTGAACCCGGACCCCTCCATGCTGAAAGTTGTTATGAATAGGCTCTACAAGAGATATTCCCCTGCCTCTTGGCAAAGTTCACTTGGGGAAGGCGTTGATGTCGACGTGGACAGAGAAGTCAGGGATCGTCTCCTGCGAGAGAAGATTCGCCGCTGTGACGATGAGGGCCGAGAATCGACTTACAATTTGCTTGTCAAGTGTACCTATGTGGACAGTCGCTACCGGGCAGACTTAAAGCCGGAGGATGTCCAGCGAGCAAAGGAGCAACTACTCGACGAAATCTCCAGTCACATGGACGTAAACGGTATGACCCCTTTTTTTTTTAAGGCGGATCCATTTATAGCATTTCGAAAACATCCTACGTTTCAAGATTATTTTTAATTAAGGTATTTTTCCTATTTTTTCAGAATCTGTTGACTCCGTGAGCCCTCCACAGAAAAAGAAAAAAGGGATGGGGGCTTTATTCGCAAAGCTCGCTACGTACGCCGCCGGTCCGTCATCACAGGTCGCCTCCGATGTCGCGACACAGGAAAGAAGAAAGACGCCTCGTGAAAAACTTATCTGTGAGTTTGAGCAGATGACCGTCGAAAAGGACGCGGACATTCTGATCTGGTGGAAGGCTCAGGAAATAAACTTTCCACTTCTCAGCAAACTCGCCAAGAAATACCTTGCAGTGCCAGCAACATCTACAGAGAGCGAGCGTCTGTTCAGCTTTGCAGGATTAGTTATTAACAATCTGAGGACATGCCTCACTGGAGAGCATGCTGAGTGCCTCATATTCTTAGGGATGAACAAGGATTTCGTTCAGAGGCCTTAATTTAATGTCTAAATGTAGCTATGAGAATGCATGCAGTAGTGTTTCTTGGAATAAATAAACAATGGTACACTTGACTATTGCATTTTGTTGATTTTTTCTTGCCTTGCCTCCTACCTCGCATGAGAAAGCATGCAGTATAGTTAACTTTTGCTTGGCGTAAACGCTAGTGATAAAATTTTGTTAATTTTTTCTATTTTGCTATACGATACGAAAACTAAGGACATGCCTTGTCTTGTTAAAATTTCTTTGCATGAAATCATTGACCACTCATGTCCACTCAAGCGCTGTGATTTGTATTTACTAGCAAATTTGGGTACAGTGGGTTCGTTCTGACAGAAATTCAATTAAACGGTGTTTATTTTGGTACCGGTGATTTTTCAGTCACGGTTTCTTTTGGGTACCGGTAGGATCACCGGTGATTTTGGTATCACCGGTGATTTTGGGATCACCGGTGATTTTGGGATCACCGGTGATTTTGGGATCACCGGTGATGAACTCAACACCTTACACCGCACCATTCACCGGTGAACCGAATCACCGTCACCGTTTTGAAAATTCAATCACCGCACAGCCCTAGCCGAAGCTTCCAGAATCAGCACTTATGAGCAAAATTTCAAACAAGTGCTCACAAATCAAAACAGCGCACAAGACAAGCCAACCTAAGAAGTCCAACTGAGAACTGTGTTGCATTTTTTGTTTATTTTTAATAACTAGGTTGTTTTTAAGAAGTCCAACTGAGAACTGTGTTGAAATTAACACAGCATTTTTATTTATTTTTGATAACTACAAGGATGTTTTTATTTTAGAAGTGTACTGTACACTTTTTCTTTCTTTATTGCTTTGACTGCCGCTGTTCAATAAACAGAATTTTGGCTGAAGTCCTTTTTGTTCTTTCACTGTGAAGTACCATGTCCAAACACACCAAGCACCTTAATTATATAAAATTTAAATAAAACTATTTTTTATGCTGCTGGAAGGTTTTATTTAATTTATATAAGATTCTTATTTGGTCCGGCAGAAATAATTCACTTGTGGTCAAAAAACTTATAAGAATTTTATAAGATTATATATAATTTTATTTAATTAAATAAGATTATATATAAAATTTTGGCCTTCAGTAGCATGGGAAGTGCAGGGCAGAGTGGCCATCTTACCAATTTGTCTTCTTTCATTAAAATCTTATTTATTTTGATATAATTATATAAAATGATGTCATATTCGAATTAGATAAGAATTAAATGCTGATTTTATAAGATTCTTATTTACACCGCGTTACGCGGGAAATCCGCCCGGGGCCCCGCAGGGGCCCCCCAAGCACGACGCACACTTGATATAAAATGAAGCCAATATACACTAAGGATCACTTCAATGTCGGTGACTAGCGCATCGCCGTAGAGATACCAGACTATTAGGGGTAGGGAGATTGTGGTAAGGTTCCCGGGCTCCGAGCTCGTCACTGCACTATTCGTTTGCAAACCGGAACATGATGCGAGCCGCGCTGCGGCGGAGGTCGGGCGTGCGGACAGCGGATGATGCGGTACGGGCGGTGCGCCCGGCCGGTGCGGCCGACTTGGCTAGAGGGGCGGGGGATGGGAGGGGCACTGCGCCGCGCTGGCTGCGTCGGACGGGTGGGCCCGGCGCGGCTGCGATTGTTGGCACGGCACGGCTGGCGCGAGGCTCTGTGACGAGACAAGCGACGCGCTTCGTTCTTTCTTACGTTCTGGTGTGGCGCGGGCGCGTTAGTGAAGTTTGAAGTGTCATATCTGCGTCGAAGTGGGTGTGCGTGTGTGGGCTTATCATGGGAATTGCCCTAGTTCAGTGGAGGGCTGCAATCGGACGATATGGCAGTCGTGACGGCAAGGACAGCTCATCAGAAGGCACGCGGCGAAGACTATGTTACCCCTACGGCACGACTGAATGCGGCGGCGGCCCGGTCGACGTACAGAAGGCCATCAATCAGGTAAAGTCTCAGATGTACTGTGCATCGTCTTCACCCACCCTTTTGCATTCGTTCGTTAATATACCGCACAATCCCTTTCGTTTTTCCTTTAATTTACAACACTTTTTCTTTGTGACTCTCGATTTTATTTTGCCCACTGACACTGGCTAACGAAAGGCATTGTTTAATGCGCTGGTTTCTCGGCTGCTTTTAGTTATTGCTGGTGTTGAGTCTAACCCAGGGCCAAATTCAGGCAATCCTGAAAAGCCGTATCGGCATCTCTCCGGATCTCAAAAGCGCAAGAAGGCAAAACAGGAGACCCTAGGCTCGCGTGCAAGTACGTGAGGGACCCCACTCCCGCTAGGCAGGACGCGCAGTGCAAAATGTACGATGGCCGAATACGTACGCGAACAAAAGTACCGCCGGATGAACCTGACACGACGCGCTACGTAGAAGGACGTGAGGTACCCTTTTCCCGGCCGGCGCGGCATGCGTTACCGCGTTGGCTACTGTAGCGTTTAATTATCACGATTGCAGAGGACGAGAGCACACCGATTGGACGTGTTGTTGAATGTACACTCACCGTTTTCGGCGACGAGCTGCCTGCTGACTTGACCGTGCCATCGCTGGCTGTATCGTCGCCAGCCTCATACGTGCGGCGGACCCTTGCGCTGCTCTCCTTGACGCGCGGCTGCATGTACGGCTCATTAGCTGCTCCGACTGTTGGGCTCCTTTGTTTCCGCACCTCCTCCGTGCTCTCCGGCTCCTGCATATCACAGTCAATCGTTAAGAGGGGAGTGCAGAAGCGACGCGATGCATTTTACAGTGTTCGGTGATGTCGGAGGCCGCGGGAGGGTTCGATGCAGGGGATAAAGACACTGTTTCTGCCTCAATCTCTACTATCTGGATTGGACTCGGGGCCTGTGGGACATCGATGACTGCGTATGAGAGAAGGGTTCGCAAAGCACTGTCCCGTCCACACGTTGACCAGAGAGCGTTGCGCGATACGTACGTGCGAAATGTCCACGCATCAATAAAACATAACCCGGATGGAAGTGACGGATTCCGCACATTACTAGGGTAAAACCTGGTATCGCAAACGAGCAATATTTGGCGCACTTTGAGCATAATATTGCACAATTCTAGGTTAACATAACCTAACTCAATACTGAATCATAAATGATCACCAGCTTTAGACCAAAATTGTGAGCGGGCAACCCACATGCATGAAAAAACTTCAGAAATTTGTTATAACAAACAATGACAACAATCCATTCAGCGTTACCATGAACAACCTCCATAGAACAACCAAGCCAAACACTTTTCTGAAGTCAAGGTCAAATGGAAAAAGAAAATACAGTATGTAGCTCTCCGAGTTCACCAGGTCAATTTGGGGGTCCTCTTCCAGATCCTTTTATGTATACCTTATTAAACTATAACTGCAGCTCTTGCAGTGAACGTTTTAACAGATGAGCAATTACGGCGACAACCCACCCTTTCCCAATCAATTTCTTCCTTCTGGAAATAGACAGTTCACCATTGTCTGTATATCCTTCGCCAAGACCGAACAATCTCTCCATTTCATTCACATTCAGGTTGCATTCTTCACCTTCAAAGTCAACAATGGGAAGCTTGCCTTTCCTCCTTTGGGCTGCACTATTGGTTGTGATTGTACAAACCACATCAACACTTGATGAACGGCCAGCATCAAGGAAAGTTGACAACGGTGGAACTTGAAGAGAAGCTTGATCTTGTTTGCTCTCACCCAAATTGTGCCATAAAAGACGTTTTCTTCTCATTGGGACAAAGCTCAAAGAATCAACTACCTAAGGGTCTGTATGAAATTCACTGCAAGTAACGCAAAGCACAGAGAAAATGTCATTCATTAGTGAATCAAAGTTTATGGCCATGGCATGAAAGTAACATCAGTTCAGATAATACTTACTCTTTCATTGCAAGCAGGGTGTCACGATCCAAATTTGATGTATTCTCATATAGGTAAAAAAATTTATGCTTGTTCTCTATTCCCTTTTTCTTCGGATACCCCATAACTTTGACAAGGGTAAAGAAGAGCCTTCCACTTGAACCAGGAGCTGGAAACATATTAGAATGATATGTCACATTAATCAGTTTAAAAAAATGGGCGGTCTCGACAGCGACCGGTTCGCCCTTTGACCGCGGCGGCTCCTGCATACAAGCTAAAGCGAGTTATTATGATGCAATCGTGGATGTATGACCTTCGAAATTAAATAACCAAATACTCACATCAATTGATCTCGAACGCCTTTTCATCTTTTTTTCCTTTTCAGGACTAGCTGTTAGCGGGGCGGTCTCGACAGCAGCCGGTTCGCCCTCTGACCGCGGCGGCTCCTGCAAAAATGACAGAACGAATAAGTATGATACTATCACATAATTTTCTTTCTCGCTTTTCCCTCTCAATCTTACCTCAGAGTGCTGATCCTGCTGCTGCGGATTGGCGGGCAACTCAGCCTGTAGACAAAAATATGTGTGAGTATAATAATTTATGACATAGTAATAAACGTCAAGAGACCAGTTAAACCTTACCTCACACCGTTTAAATCGGACGGTGGTTTCAATTGGCTTATCATTGTTTTTCTGTAACATACATTTATGATAAAACCATAAAACCATACTAAAAATAAACTTACGGATACGGCAGAGCACTCACTTTAAGGCTATAATAGAAAGATTCAGGTGACAGCACTTGCTGGTTGGGGACAGCATCGGCCTCCCCGCCCCCGGCGCCCGGCAGCATGTTGTCATCACTCTGCAATTAAAAGACAGACAACGTGAGCGTGAGCACACAACATAATCACATTCGCGTCCGCCCCAGCGAAGCCGACGTGAACACGCGCTGCCGGCGGCAGCCGACACAGAGTCACGACGCCGGCGCTCTCCGTAAACCCACGCACCACCGTCCTCTCGCCAGGACGAGCCAGGATACGAACCACGCACGCCCACGTTCTCTCGCGGCCGTCGCCACTGAGACAACACACGCCGACTCGCGTACCCCCATTTCTGCGCCAGCCGGTCGCGCTGCGCGCGACGAGGGCCCCTTTCCCCCCTCTAGTTGCGCCCCATAAGAAATTCATATGACTATGTCATATCATGAGTTTTTAATAATATTATGACAAACACATATGACGGGCTCATATAGCTATGACGCTCGCACGCACCGCACCGCTTTCTCTCTAAGTCCCGCTCTCGCGAGCGCCCCGCCCCCTCCCGCACCCTCGCGCTCGGTGAGCCGGCTCGCGCCCCCGCCTCATCGGCTCACACGCCCACGTACTCCCACGGCCGGCAGCACGGGCTCGTCGCACCTCCTGATCACGCGGCACGCCCCCCCCCCCCCCCCGCCCTCGGTCTTCAGACCCGCGGCCTGAACACGCGCCTACGATAGGCACGTCCGTGTGACGGCGTCACGAGCGCACGCAGCCCAGCAGCCACACTTGAAAATATCATATCGCCGTGACCGTACAACGGAAGCACGCACGCACACGCTGGACGTCCCCTGAGACGCTCGCGAGGGCAGCAGCCCTCTTGCCAGGACGAGCCAGGATACGAACCACGCACGACCACGTTCTCTCGCGGCCGTCGCCACTGAGACAACACACGCCGACTAGCGTACCCCCATTTCTGCGCCGGCCGGTCGCGCTGCGCGCGACGAGGGCCCCTCTCCCCCCTCGAGTTGCGCCCCATAAGAAATTCATATGACTATGTCATATCATGAATTTTTAATAATATTATGACAAACACACATATGACGGGCTCGGATCGCTATGACGCACGCTTGGATCGCTGCCGTCCCCACGCGGGACACTTATGCCCGTGCGCACGAGACGCGGAGATGGGCTTCCGGCGCACGCGCCAAGTCAAACGAGTACGTGAGCGAGGCCTTCCTATTGGGTTTACCTGCCGGACCTGCGCGTGCACCCGGTTATCTCTTTTCCTTGTACACAATGGCATGTCTAAATCATAGTGCTGACTTTGGTTACATCTAACCTATGTTCCCGATGTTGCCTTCATACTTACGAATTCTAAATAATCTCCATCTTGCCAGAATGGTTTCGCCGTGAACCTTGGCGTAAAGTCATATCTGAGATGTTCTGCGTTCTCGCGAAGGATCGTCATGGTCGAATGATGGTGTGATGTACTACTCCACGTGCGCGTACCGGAAGTGTTGACATCTGCTAGTCTGTTTTAATCGGCGCCTTTCAGAGGGCGCTGGCGTCAATAAGCTTCCCACGGCTATTAATCGCAATACACAGGCACCGCCTTGGATAGCAAAGAAACGCAATGTGAATCGATGGGAACGGAGTTGTTGGTTAGGGACATTTCCGTCTAGGTTCATTTCCGTCTACGTTAGCCTACAGCGCACACGTGTGTTCACTCCTGGATTTGCGTACTATGGATTCCGACTCGTCTGCAAGCCCGCTCGGATGTTCTCCCGGATGCGCCACTGCGACGGACGCTGCGGTCAGTGACCAGGACTCGGGAGGTTGGAGTGATATGAGAGTACTTGATTAACAGGCTGTCGTGGACCTCTGCGGGGACAGTTCCTCCCAGACGGATGAGGATGTAACCGTAATGGATGACTCAGGAATCGCGGCGAGCCCCAAGTCCGCACAGGCCGCTTCGTTCGTGGTAACGGATATAAAGGTACGCGTGGCTTAGCATATGTATTTATCATATACATATGATTTTACTCCTAATACATGTTCTGCGCAGGACTGCGGAGAGAGCAGCGTTCAGCGGCCAAAGAGAGCGAAAGCTACCGTCCTCAAGGCTGTTCACAGCTCCACAGTCAAGCGGAAGGACAGGTCAGAGGTTATTATGACAGTGCCTTAAACTTATGACTTGCACATAGTTCTATGCTCTACGCATGCTCTCTTCGTTTGATAGGCTGCGCGCGTTAGTCCACGATGTGGGGCTCACTCATATTCTATCAGAGCATTGAAGGGACATTTGCCCTCTGCACATTATGATTTTGTCACGAAAATGAGTGGTCTGGCAATCAAAAATCAGATATTTTGGCGAAGCAAACGCGGTGTCCGGAGTGTCCTGGGATGCTCTGGAGGAGGTACTGTCAGAGTTTACACGCGCGTGCATCGCACCGACGTGTTGTCCGGGTGCTGGAGAAGGTTCTATCCCTCTGTCTTGTTCGAATCGGGCCGGATCTCGAGTAGACAACGTAACATGTGAGGATATGTTTTTTACATATTTCTTAGGCTCAATATGAACAATTCATAATTTTATGTCCGTATCCTCACAGCGCAAGAAGCTGCTATGCCCACTTTGCGACCACGTCGGGACAAGGCTCTACCGAATGCGCACGCACGCTACGTCGAAGCACCGCGTTCCTGTCTCGGGGCCGTCTATGCTACGTTACACTAACAACTCACCAACTCAACCAACTCAACTCAACTCATGGCCAACTCGGCCAACTCAACGCCAGCTCGGCCAACTCAACGCCAACTAAGCCAACTCACCGCCAACTCGGCCAACACAACGTCAACTCAACGACAACTCGTCCAACTCAACGCCAACTCAGGCAACTCAAATCCAATTTAGCTCCAACTCACTGGGCGCTTAGGGTGGGGCCTGTGCCAACAGACACATAGTGGGAGAGAAAAAATTCCAACGCGTACAGGACTGAGTCGGGTCGCCCTCGGTAACGGGAGAACGAGTTTTCAGTTATTTTTTTAACATAATCATATGGATAAGGAATATTCCGTCTCTCCGTCTCTCCCCACATTTTCGGGGACGCCCGACGAAAGTGTCAACGCATTCTTGGCGCGACTCGATAGAGTCATCGGCATGCATGCGGATGCCACTTTCGAGACTAAATTATTCTACTTCGAGAATCAACTCCGAGGGGGCGCCGCCACTCTTGTCCAGCAAGAATTCGACGGAATGGCACTTGATGAAACGGCCGCTCCCCAACCGCGTACCCCCGAAAATATTTACGGCTATATACGACAGAGATTGCAGGACTCTTACCAATGACGAGGGGCGCTATTATGACATACTCCGTACCCGTATCAAGTCCGAGTCAGAATCATATAGTGCTTATGTGACGTCTGTGATGGAATTGTGCAATAAGGGTGGTATCATCACGATGGCTGACAAGCTTCGTCACGCCCACAAAGGTCTGCCTCCGACCATGGCATGCTGCCTTCGTCCCACGGACAATAACAGTGTACCGACCTTTCTGGCGGCCGTTCAGGCCATGGACAAAACTCACCGCGCAGCGGCACGCGCCCATCAGGTAGTGAATTCGACCACTGGCCCTGCAGCAGATGTCGCCTTCCCCTCCCTCCCTTCCCCCTCCCATCCGGCACTTTAGGCTCCTTCGTCCGCCACAACCAACGCCAAAGTGCAGGCCCTCATTCGGGCATTTAAAGAACTCATGCGCTCGGACGGCGTTAACGCAGTCCAGCCGCTTGAGGTCCCCTATGGAGTCACCAGGGAAGTCTCCCATGGTTACTCAGAGGAGAGGGGCCCAAAAACCCCTCTTTTTCAATGTAACACCTGTCACAGGCCTCACCCAGACAAAAATTGTCCAGTAAAATACTTCACGGGCAGACCTTAGTCGGGAAGTTCTGCTTTGCTTTTCCCCCACCTCCCGCCCCGACATCTGACCAATTACGGTACGAAAACATTCGTACCCTCAAAATTCCCAATCCTGCGAATAGCTTTTTCGAAGCAATATCCTTAATGCATTTAGCGGACAGACCTTACGGCGAGGAACGGCCCAATATGTCGTTGATAATTGGCAAACTTACGGCCATGCAGCATCTGTCAACGAGAGCCCGGCACGGTCCCGCCGCGAGTACATGGCCTTTATGTCTCAGAGCAGTTCAAAAGTCACAGAGTGTGAGATAGTGGCACTGAGTCGTTTGTTGTCTGTGCACATCGTCATTCATACTGTATCGCAAATTCTGCATTACATAGTTCCTCTTCCGATCCACTCTATATTTCTTAAATTCGATGACGGTAATGGTCATTTTTCCCCATTTCTCTATACCATGCAATCTGAAACGAATAAGGGAAAAGTCACTGGTGTAAATTTGATCTGAAATTTAGATCTGAATCTGAAGATTTTTAGATTTTTTTCTGATTTTCAGATTTTTTTCTCAAAACTTCAGATTTTTTCATATTTTCAGATTATTTTATCCAGATTTTCAGATTTTATCCCCCAGATTTTCAGATTACCTGCCCAGATTGCCAGAATTTAAATTAAATTTCTAGATTTCAGACCAGCTCTTTACATTTGGATTCAGATCTTCTGTTTCTAGTCCAGATCATTCGAATTGAGATTGGATGATCTGACTCGAGATCGCTAATTTTCAAATTTCTCTTGTCAAGCGCCAGAGTAAAACGCTGGTAAACAGTCTCAAGTGTGACATTGCTCCGACGAGCGCCTGCGATAGCCGAGGTAGGCCAGTCCGCACAGCTCGTGTGCATAAGCGAGTGCATGGCGGCCTACCCATCAGGGCCTCATACGCAGTCGAGAAATTCCTCATACCCCGCGCGCTAACCTCTCGCCATCCCCTCCCCTCCGTATACGAATCACCAACGGGAAACATGTGTTCCGGCTCGCGTGCGAAAACCGAAATCCAGCGAAGAAGAGTGATTGGTGGAGTGAGGCAAGGATTACGCACGACAAAGGAAATCGTCCTTACGATGTTGCGTGCTGACTACTGCGTGTGCGCGACAGTGCGCGAGTGCTATCCTGTTCGGGGGCCGGTAAAGAATCACGCCAAGGATTCATTGGACGTCCAACCTAACCAGCTCGCAAGGTGTGTGTAGAAAAAAGGGTGAGATAATGTTATCCGGTGCATCGTAATAATCGTTTTGCCTTCTGCGTTTGTGCAGGGCTCCAAGCTGTGGCCCAATCTCCAATGGAGTGAACCCGTATTGGCGTCTTGCCACCCGTATGCAGCTGCAACCACTCGGCACTTTACCACCTTACCTGAACTGTGATTAGTGTTGGAATCTATTTCTATTATGCGTTTTAATGCTGTGGGGCTACCACCTGTGAGCGTTAGGGAATGTCCCATTGTGCTGTATTTGTGAGTGAAATTGCTGTCATCACCAGTAAAGCAAGTCTCACTACAAATTATGTAGGCTCATTGTTCGTCACTTGTCAAATGTTGTGATTTAGTCAATTTTATTTAAGCCATGTTTATGTGGGAAGTGTTATCTTATGTCTGCTGTTACAGCTATGATATTTAAGTGTATTTAACCAACCAAATGGATAGTAATTAATCGTCCATGTGTATTGGTCTGGCATCGTTTGGTTTATGGTGCCGGATTTAGTGTTCAGGGATGTCCTGTCGTTGATTCTTTTTCAGTTGAACTATGGAAGCATGGTGCCGTACTAGAACACATAGTTTCTTACGTCACAGCAATGGATTCATGTGTTTCCATTTGTAGTTGTGTAAGTGCTTTGAGTAAATGATAAAGTAATAAAATCAGTCTGTTATATTTCCTTTAGATATTCTATCTATGTAGATGTTAGACTTCAGTTGAATAAGTGAGTGGGACAGATTTCAGAAGCATATATTTGTCATATTCGGTGATTTTAGCTAGATAATATTTTGATTTCAAGTTTTATTTATAAAAGTGTTGTTTACTTTATTATTTAATCACCATAGAATCCGTTGTCACTTTCCGAATCAGTCCTTGGTTTGGCAAACTCATTTCCATGTGACGGGTACTCTAGACTTCTGCAATTCATGAGCTACTATTTGCCTGTTCCTGAATTTAAATACTGTTAACGACCCTTCACTTGAGCATCAAACTAGACAAAATAAAGAATTTAATTTTATCTGTACCTTAGTTCTTTATCGTCCTGTATGCCTCTGGCTTCATATCATGACATTCCAACGCTTGTTACTTATAAATGTGTTTGTTCGGTCTTAGAAGATTGAGTGTTGGAACTAAATGGTCTAAAGATAGTACGAATATTAAACCAAATGCCATAAAAATCACCTTTATTTAATCAGTTTACTTTAAAAACACTGCATGAACATCCTTTTCTAGAAAATACACATATTACAAGATCACTAATCAACAAAGAAATGATGGAAGTATCGCATTGAAAATAAATTAGCTTAAGGTAGCACCAACCACACAAGCCAGAACAGAATTTTTTAAAAAAATCTAGGCCTAGCAGCAGGTTGCGGAAAAATTACTAATTGAAAAATGAAAGTAATGAGTTACCCATCAGGATACAACCAGGGAGTTTCCCTAAAACCACAAAAACATAACAGAAGCCAGACAGACATTTGCTCCACCATATATCATGACACTGTTAGACCAAAGGTACCACACACAAAAAACTTGGGTATACCTGTCAAGTTAACACTCACATTTAGAACATATTAAAAATATTTGGCATTGGACTCAAGTAATGGCCATGACTAAAAAGCAAACTAACACAAATAGTTGCAAGTTCAGAAACATCATACACTTGAACATCTCCATCGATAGCATCAACAATATACTGAAAACACAAGTTAGCGTTATACCGAATGACAGCAGCGGGGCAAAATCTTGATGGATGACACCTCACTCTGGAGGCGACAACAAGAATTTTTCTGAGGTCCTCATTGTACAGTACAGTCTTGATGTGGATGATCTGGTCACTCGTAAGCCTAGCAAATGAGTTGTCAGTTTTTAAGTTACGTACTTGGTCCATTGTGACATCCTTCTTTTTTAAGATAGGTATACTCCTCCCAACCATCAACGGGCAACTCACGCTGACTGAACAAAAACCTTTCTTCTTGGGAAAGCCTGTAATCCTTGTGAAGACCGACCAGTTGGACATTACCTATTATCTTTATTTCTTTGACACGCCTTTTTGGGTTGATCTTTTTCTCAAAGTTAATTGTGGCTGGGGTCTTACAATACTTTTTGAGAATCAAAAGAGCACTGTCTTCAGACAAACTCCTGCAAATCTGGCTAGGGATATAATTTCCAGCATGAACCATTTTCTTAACATGTTGAATTCCCGCTTCAAAGGCATAGGCTGAGAGGGCAAACATGGGCCCATGCCTTTCAGTATTTTGGCCAAAGTGCTCAAGAATATGCATATTAAATGTCATCATATATGGACTGTACAAGGCCTTAACATCCCTGCGAAAATCTTGGAAGAGTTGATGGGCCACAGGCACTGCAGAAATGGGCACTTCAGAATTTAACAGTATGTGTGGTGGGTTGCCTACCCGCCACCACTGCGGCGATACCATGCGCCGAGCAGCACCGGAGTATCGCCTCGGAGCCGTCCGGCGCGCCCCGGCCGACACGGGGGCAGGACTTCCGACGACGCACCCCCGACTCCGGGGCCCGCCGGCCGTGCAACGTGCAAGTCGCTGCCTGTCCGATCATCATCGGAGACTTTAGGAAGAGGAACCGTCGCCGGGTCCACGGAGGGGGGCGGAGGAGACAATGCGCGTGGTGACTCCGCGGTGGACCGTTGCATACAGCGATTAGTCGCGGTGGTGGAGAGGGGAGGGGTGTCGCGCGGCGCGGCCCGCGGGGGCCGGCGCGGGGGACGACCCGCCTGGATTCGCGGACGCTGGGGAGGGGAGGTGCAGCTGCGCGGGGGCTGCGACTCCTGTGGCGGCGGCGGTACCTTCAATGTTAATGTTCGGTGGTCGTTAATCGGCTACAGAAGCGCGACCATGGGAGACGTAGGGGACGAGGGGAGGGTTGTGAGGGAGGACGGGGAGGGCGATATTATCTGACCATCTGCCTGCACCGGCCGATGTTGTGATTGAGCCGGTGGGTGGCTACCCCCGTTTCGTCGCGGCCGCCGCCGTCGCACACGCGCAACATGCTGTGGGGACGGGGGCGGGTCGACGACCTCCAATACTTCGGCCATAGGGGAAAAGCGGTTAAAGACAGGGACCTGCACGAGGGTAGGGCCATGTGATCGCCACGTGGAGCGAGGGGAGTCAGCGCGGACCGCCTTGGTATGATCGCGGGGAAATGCATTTACGACACATGCCAGCGGTTGCGTTTGATTTCGCCTACGTGGGACTTGACCGCAGAGAGTCGGTACCGGAAGCGTGCGAACACGTGTGGTCTCTCTGGGGGTTGGCGGGCCGGCGGGCCCTTCTGGGCTCGCCGGACCCGCTCGGATGAGTCGACCAGCGCTGCTTGCACCACTGGTGTAAATTTGATCTGAGCTTCAAATCTGAACGTGACAATCTGAATCAGCCAATCAGACGCAGGTGTTAGCACCCATAGCCTAGTTTTGGGGACACAGCCCGCACTGCGCGCCCAGTTTTGCAAACCACGCATTCTGACCGTCGCGAAGCGCCGCGCCTAAGTAGCACAGCGAGCCCTCGGGCGGCTCGCGGCGCGGAGCGACGGGCAGATGCGACTGGACTCCAACCGAGAACGGACGCTCCGGTGGGTGAGTGCAGGGCGGACACACTTCTACCAACTTAGCCGTGCCTTTCTTAGTCTCAATATACTAATCGAAACTGAACCACCTTGATTTCTCCCTTCTTCATTCTCATTTTCGTAACACAGGGAATCTCGAAGTTTAGATTCTGATCTTTTTTCGTGCACCTTTTTCAGATTTCTCGGGGTGCCGAGAATGAGAATTGAGATTGCGATTTCTCAGATTGAGACCTCCCATTTCAGATTCATGTGTGTTATTTCGTTTGGAGGCTAAGATTACACTCCTGATTGAGACCACCATGATCTCTGATTGAGATCAAGAACAGATCTAAGATTGAACCCACCCAGAATCGAGATTTGCTTTGAGAGCCCCTGCTCGTCAGATCCAACCAGAGCAGAGCGACTTCCGAAGCCTACGCGCCCATA
Source organism: Megalurothrips usitatus (assembly GCA_026979955.1). Taxonomy (NCBI): domain Eukaryota; kingdom Metazoa; phylum Arthropoda; class Insecta; order Thysanoptera; family Thripidae; genus Megalurothrips; species Megalurothrips usitatus. Next base: position 1,858,433 of record JAPTSV010000786.1, on the reverse strand, counting down.
GGCAACCCAACGTGCACATGGCCGCCCGCCACCCCACGCGCCGCCAGGGGCGCGCCGACTGGGCTGCCTACCTTCCAGGCGGTGTCACCAACCACTATCAGAGCCCCGATACAAGCTTGCACGCCAGACCATCGGCAAAACAAAAGTAGAAAGGGCAGAGGGATTATCACAGTAACAAACACTTCAACTGACATAATATGTATAATTAAAACTTCAGTAAAAAAAACTTAGGTTTAAGAAAACATTCCTTGGTTAAAAAAGAAGCAATTGATGCTATGCTAGTCCACATAGAAGCATATGGACTAAAACAAAATACTCGCTCCTAACCAAAATAAAGAAAGATAAGAAATTAACTGAAGTCCAACTGACTCTTGAGAGCTTCATTTGAAAAATTGTGACCAATTACAATTGATTCTATGCTAGTTCACATAGAAGCACATGGACTAAAGCAAAATAATCGCTCCTGACCAAAACAAAGAAAGATAAGAAATTAACTGAAGTCCAACTGACTCTTGAGAGCTTCATTTGAAAAATTGTGACCAATTGCAATTGATTCTATGCTACGTCACATAGAAGCACATGGACTAAAACAAAATAATCGCTCCTGACCAAAACAAAGAAAGATAAGAAATTAACTGAAGTCGACCTGACTCTTGAAAGCTTCATTTGAAAACTTGTGACCAACTGCACTTCTGCAGCTCTTCAATGTGAAGGCCATTGATGGGCCTTCCTGGTCCCCCAAAGACTTCATGACGGCCTTCACCGCACCTGGAAATAAATATAACCTTTGAGCATGAGAATGAAATGAAAACATGATTAACGGCACAAGCAAGCTCAAAATGTACCCACCAATAATAGCCTTCACCTTTGATGGCGTTGCTGCCTGTTTTACAGGTGTATTTGGGAATCTGTTTCTTTTCTTCCCATCAAGAGACCGGTCTACCCTCTCTTTTTTCGACCATGTCTGCATGGCCAAATTCTGAGCCATCTTAGTAACGTTCACTTTGTTATTTTCTACAATATCTTCAAAGCTTTTAACGTCCCACTTAACATTGCAACCAACATTGATCTGTAACAGAGCAGCATTTCCTGATAATAGGGCAGACTAGTACATAATACAAATACATTTTAATAACAGTCAACTTGAAGAGTCAACTATAGAAAAGCCATCAATCTACATACTCTGCCCTTGGAGTCAGGAGTTATGACCTCAGTCTTTTGGAGATGCTTCTGCACCCTGTCACACACATCATTTAAGTCCGTGTCATGCAGAAAATCAATGGCACCTGTAAGAGAAAAATTTGGGTAAGCAAAAACACAGCCAGTCAAAATTAAAAAATAATACTGGTAACTATATCACTGTTGTACTTGGTTTACATATCTTGCTTGACTTGGGAGACTTCTTTGGTGGAACCTGTTTCGAAGCTTTCGGGGACTTAATTTTCAGAGGGGATTCAATTGGTGAACCGAGAGGTTCTGGAGTTAAGTTGGATACTGAAAGATGAATCAGGAGAGCAAGCAGGAGAGGTGGATTTGATCGGTGTGCTATGTGAACTTTGCTGTGAGCTTTTCAATTTCTTGCTGATGCCACCATGATCAGATGAGTGGGAGTGAGAGCGCTTGTCTTTTTCTTTTTCCGTTTGATGATGTGCTCGATTTCTGTGTCGCTCTTTAGGTGAGGGGCCTGAAAGCAAGACAAAATTAAGATGATTACTCATACAATATGCAAGAACTGCAATTTAGTCGGCACCAGATAGACACACACCAGCCAGCGCTCTGTCAGTTAGGGCATCTTGCAAGGCCCCATTCCGACGTCGCAACAGATCTATCTTATCCTGGGTGTTTTTAGCGCTCTCCTCCAAAGATTTAGATTTTTTCTGAATTTCTTCCCTCATTTTGTTGGACACATTCAGCATCCTATTCGCATCCTCTCAGTTTTTAAGGCTTTCACCGTAGCCTTAAGCTTTCACGAAGCTTTCATCAGCAGTTTTGTTACGAGTCTGGAATAAAAAGTGTTTAAATAGCAACAAAAACTATACTTATAAAGACCTGTGAGCTACAAGAGGTATACTCACACGTAACTTCGTTTCACATGTAGTTAGGGTGAGGGGCATTGTTCTAGCTGGGAGTCCAATGACCGGGCTGGGATGGAGCTTGATATCCGCTTCGCTGCCCCTGAGCTGCGCAGATTTGACTGCACCTGAAAAGAGATCATTTACTTAATAATTCCTCAAGTAGGAGGTCAACCAATGGTATCTAGAAGATCCAAGTCAAATTCAATGCGACGTACGAGTCGGGCTTTCACACACCACTAAACAAAGTCACGTAACTCCTATGAAGCTACCCGGAGGTTAGGTTACTTTTAATACTTCCGCGAATTCCCTCTGCACCCAACGAGGAAGAGGTTATTTTGATGTCCCTTCACAAATATCTATTTACTTTCGACTACCGTGAATACAAGTACAATTAAATGCTTCGAAAACATCGAAGAAATATTAAGAATACCGATATAGTGATCAAAGAATATCACCTTCGAACAAAATACTCGATAAAGCTTTAAGTCGCATCAACGCGTCGAAAGCCGCCCAAAACCCGTCCAATTACAATCGAACTGTTCAAAGCCTCCATTGAATAACCGCGACGAGCCGCCCCCAAACGTACTCACTCTAGCTCACAAAGGAGAGCCTATGATGTTTTTTATCAGCTGCCGCGTAGCCTACCGCCGAGTCCTCGGGGCTTGGGCTGTCCGGCAGCTAGAGGTTAGAAAAGGTACTTACAAGCGTTCAATAGAATAGTTCCCGGGTAATATCCGTCACCCGAGAAGCTACCTTGAGTTAAGCTTCTCTGCCACTTAACTTCCACTTTCCTCGGCGGAATATCGGTCGAGGCTGCCGGCCGGTATGGGCTATGGTCGTCCTCGAACCGTATCATCACTGAATTGGCGCAATGCGCGCCCTCGTCTCGTCGTCGTAGCGGAACACCGACCACTCTACCAACATTTCAACCTAGAAATTGCATGCCAAACACTCTATGATGGCCAATGACGATAATTTAGTGAGGCTAAACGGTTGGGATACAAACCTGTCTCACCCGGTGCCCGAGCGCGCCGAAACCGTCAACCGACAAATGACATTTTTAGCGGTGAGGAGGCGAGGGAGTCCGGCGGGAACATATGACTGTCTCGACCAATCACACGCTGTCTCTTGTATCGGCCAACCAGAGGCCCTCTGTCTCGCGCGCGCGCTTTCTCGCGTCCAATACTATCACCATGAAATGAAAAAACAGTGTTTTGACACTGGTCAACCTGGCCTGTCCTCGTTGTTTTCGGATGTTGAGCTAAGCACAAGCTGTGCACGGCTGCTGTCGTACCGTCTTACCATACCTGAAACTCTCTCTCTCTCTCTCGTACCGTCTTATAGATGGGTCGGAAGAGGAAGGCTCGGAAGTCAAATTACAAGGGATACTACGAAAAAGATGCTTCTGATGCTAATTTTTATATCCCACAAACAACATTGGCCTCGCGCAGTAAGAATATGGGGCTTGATTCTATAACCTCAACAGATCATCATGTAAGTTTACATTGCGGATAGATGTTTAGTAATTTTACTTGTAATTTACTGTAACTCAACGTTTGTAGCAATTTACTTGTAAGTAATTGTAAAATTATTTCGAAACCAGTTTAATTAAACTGAACTATTCACTTCCGCAACTTTTGTTTTTCACAGGCAGCTGCGACACGCCCAATAGATGGAGAATCGTAGCAGAACTTCGGACTCCCGTACGTTCTTTGCTGTCATGGTGGAGTTCCCTGCAATTTTAAGAAGAAAGATCGTCATGTGTGGCTGCACTTCAAAATGAAGGTAATACATTAATAATGACCTGAATTACCTGATTGTTGCAGATATGTTTCACAAAGTGAGCACTTGTACTTTAAGTCCATTATTTGTTGCAGGGTAAGCCTTTGAAGACTCGGGTCACACACACGATGGAGCCACCTGAAGCATTGCGCGCACTGGACCATAGGGCTTGTATTGTTCTTCAGCTTTCTCCACTCGTAGAACTCGGCATATCCACATGCCAGGCAAAGATGTTCGACGGTCAGCGACCGTCTCAACAAAGCATTTGCCAGTGTTTCTCTCAAAATTTTCGTATTTGCCATCGAGCTCAAAGTAGAATTACAGGTAATTGACATATTTGAAGTACACAACAGAAACGTAGCATGGATCGATGAACTTACGAAGTGCTGACCAGTCCTAGAGCTATTGCTGCATAGTATATAACGTACAGCCCACAGTTGATTGTGTCCGTTTGTTTGCAATAAAACATTTTGGGCACTTTCCATCCTGTTGTATCTATTTGTTCTTGCTGTAACTCATTCCGTCGTCTTAGGAACTCAAGGAATTTTGTCATCTTTCTACCGCTGCACTCGCCAGTTAACGGATCTATTAGGGCATATGATTTATTAGGCACATCTGCCATGACAAGCACCCAGTGGCATTCCGAAATATTTAAGGGCAAAAGAACGACTTTGTCGGTGATCCGTACATGGTTAATTGGAAGTGATTTGTTAAAAGGTGCAGATATAATGCTGTGAGCCAGAGTGCATGTGCCGTTTACAAACTTCTTCCTTAGATCAGGAGACACCAGGAAATTCAGAGCATTGTCTATAACCGTTAAAGATAACCACTGATCCTTAAGTAATTTGTGGAAATCGGAGGACAGCACAGCTTGCATGCCGGTCCCATGCTGACTCACTACAAAATCTGGTCTCATCTCCACAGCGTAATAACGTGGATCGGCAAATAATCCATTTATGTGCTTAGGACCAATTTGGGAAATTTGGTCACATGACTTGGGATATCGTGTTTTAGCTGATGTGATACATTTTTTTTGCAAAAAGCACTCTAGCGTCAACAGCATACGTCAGTGACAAAAGCAACCTCCAAATCAGTTACGGAATAATCGTAAAGTGTCCTGAATACATGCAGCATGAAAACAGCAGAGTCTTCCTCAAAAACGTCACCGACATTTTGAAGGTCTACTTTCACGTCATCCGTCAAAAGTATTTTCAGTTCTCGAAAGAATCTTGTCACAGGTTTTGTCAATTCTGAATATGTGACGTCAGGTGGACCCCACACCTTAATTGTTTTATTACTTACAGACAGAGTTGTAGCATACCACATAACGCCTACTTTAAATGGCATCAGGTACACATCACAAACCGGAACCTTAATATCCCGTACAGATCCTGACCTTGAAATAACGCCACTTATGTGAAGAGGGATCAAAAAGAACGTGCTGTCACTGTACTCTTCTCGTAGACATGCGAGACAGTTGTCTATTATGGCAGATCCCAACCTTCTGTTGCTCAGAAGAGGGATAAATTCATTGACATAGACGGGTTTGTCCCGGTCCCCATACAAGTACATCAGAGAAGTGAGATCCTCAGTGACGCGCAAGTTGACGTTTTCTTGTTGGCTAACATTGAGAATTTTCAAGTACGGCATGGACGAATCCAATGTCAAGTCTGGTCGGTACACGCACAAGTTAGAGCGATAGATAATATCCACTGCACTGTCTTCAGGCTGGCTCACTTCTACCTCCTCGACCTCGTCATCCACTTTTTTCAGACTAAGCTTCGATTTCTTATACCTGCCACTGAGGGATGCTAGAGGTGGTTTTTGTGCTTTCTTCGGAGTTTTCGCCCACATTTCATCTGCTTCAAGGGCACTTTCTTCTTGGGTTTTCTTCACTACAGTACAGGATTCAATAGGAGTTTCTTTTTCACCCAGCTTTCCCTTTGCAAGTTCCGCTACAAGGTGTTTAGTAAGTAATTTTTCTTTGTGCGATGTCTCTTTTTGGTGTATTTCCATCTCTCATTCCATCTCTGACATTAAGAAGTGGCTGAAATGAGTTGCTGTCATCAAAAAGGCCTTGTAGGGTGTCAGGAGCATCGTCTACATCCTCCTCACCGGAAGAGCCACCCTTGCAGTCCGTTCGGATGTTGAACTCCAGTCTCCTCAATTTGACACTCACACTTTCTTCTTCTCTTTCAACGTACCGTCCTGGTTTGTGTGGACCATCTTTGTGACCATTTTCTTTCTTGTCTCTCATGACTCTTTCTACAGTACCATTATTAATCTTAATCTTCAAATTTCCCTCTAAGTCCTACCATTACTCATGTCCACATGGGTATGAGTGCAGCGTAGTGTTGACGCATGAAAATTTCATCAACAAACTCCGGACACGCTAATGCGTTTTTGACCGGGTTGCAAGGAGTTTCTATATCTTCCAAATCCGCCTTAACACCATCAATGATCTTCTGGCAAAAAATGTGGAAAGGTGTATGGAACAGTGTGGAGTCGTGTTCCCAGGCGTGCTCCTCCACTTCTTCCGCTATGTTTTCAAATTCCAAATCCATCATAACATCTTCGGATTGTGAGCAGCCCATTATCACCAAGGCATCGTTTACAACGTCATGCTCAAAAGAACACAACATTACAGTGACAAAACTTATAAACAAATTTTCAAAGTCAGTCAGAGACGATGTATTTGCAAGTTGAGAAACTGTCTCCATAATTACTCTTTTGCGAACTCCTTTGATGACATGATCAGAGATTTATTGACGTCATCTTCATCCAGTGGCTTTCGCAAAGGTTGATCAGAACATAAGAATTGAGGGTCCGAGTGGAGCACCTGCAGCAAAGTTAAATGTCAGAAACAAATAACTGTGAAGTGACATTTTGTTCCACGCATACAAAATGGCATGGATTATAGCAAAGCTGCAGTCGGTAATAATTTTGCCTATAGCTGGCCACCTACGCCTTAAAACTTTCTCCACAAAGTGTCTGAAGCGCATAAGAAATGCCCCAATGGCAGCTTAGTCATGCATGGCGCTTATTAACTCGAACAAGTTAACGTTTATACCGTGTACTTTAACAACACCAACGTAGTTGTAAACTTTCTTTTTTGAAAATTTTCGAGCTACGGACAAGCTTTCCAGTCGCAGCGAAATAAACAATTATTTTTTTCCAGCCTCTGAATGCATTTAATATAATAACTATTTGCTTTTCTGACAGGGGCTCACCAACAAATTGGATGAATCTCTCCCTGCTGTCTTTTTCTAGCTGCTTCCGATGCCTCTTAACAAGGTCACTTGCTTCGTCGTTTTCCTTCAACACCTCTGTCATGCTTTCCGTGTTGCGACATCACTCTTTACACCTTGATAATTGTTTTCGAGTAGACCTTCCTCGGTCGCTTCTCGAACCATGTGGTCCTGGAAGACTTTGGGATGCATGGTTTTCAGACAGTTCTTGGCCTGGCGTCTCTCTTCGCCTCTTAATTGAGTTGTTTTTGTGGGCAGGCTCTGATGGTCGCATCTACCACACGAAAACACCAAAACACGTAGACATTTTTCTTTTGTGCGATCCATTTTCAAATGGTAGCTTTTTCCGGCACCAGACCCACATTGGGCATAAGCATTTATCACTACATTTCCCGATAAATTGTTCTTTGCAATTCCCGATGACTTCCAGGTTAGTTGACAAACATTTCCATTGAAATCACGGAATTTATTTTTCAGCATATGTGACCACTCTGACCGTTTTGAACACGTGGTGTTATTCCAATGCCTTCTGTACTCGTGGGCCTGAATCAGAAATTCACATTTTTTTAAGTTGTACGATTTTTGGGCAATCGGGTTTGATTTCTTCCTTTTGTTTCTACATTTCTTTGGTGGCGGAGAGGGCTTCAGAAATGTTTCTTTAGGGCTCCACTTTTCATAATGTTCTTCTGCAGACGGGAATTCACCATAGGCACCACTGCTTTCTTCATCCCTGCAAAATAAATTGAGTCACAGCACATGCAAAGCAACGAAAAACACATTGGACAGTAACGGTGGTAACAGGATGTTGTACTGGTACCTTTCACGCTCATTAATCTCTATCTGCAATTCACCTATATTGTGAGGGTAGCATTACTGGACACGTGGGATCCATTTTATCTTATCATATTTCTTTGGTGGTGTCGAAGGCTTCACGCGTGCATTATTCGGGCTGCCAGTACTGCAAGATTTTTGGATGGTTGGCCATTCCGTGGCCTTCAGTCGGACACCATCGCTCTCTGCAATCCTGTGAAGGAAATTTTACTTACATAAGAAACGCACGTTGAACATGACGCTTACCATACCACTACGTAAAGTATAATTGATTGTCGGGAAGTATAAAATGCCTTCAACATAAGTGTCGGTGGCAACTTTGATCAGCACTTACCTTACGTAGGCAAGGTACACAGAAGATGAACTGGCAGAAGGAAAACAGGGTATCTGTTGAACCTGTCATTGACAGGAAAAAGAACATGTACATACTTGTTCACAACACCGTACAATATTTATGCGGTCATTACACTTGCCTTCTCGTCGTCGAGGCTGAACACAGAGCCTGCTGCAGAGACGACTGTAGTGGTGTAGTGTCCACTAGAAATAGTGTCGCCGTGATGGCTGACCTCAGCCTTTAATGTGTACTTTACAGAGCACTTTTTGCCCGACTTGTCTGAGATAGGCACAGCCAAATCAGCTCACAGTAGAACATTGTCATTGTTGTGTTTCCACCCATTAAAGGCAAATCTAGAAATAGGAACGATATTTGTAAAAGAATACGAATAAATGTGGAATAAACGCCAAGTTACATGCTACTGACTTCACTTTACCTCTTGAGTCCGACGCAAAGGATTTGAGGTGCTTGCACTACTGACAGAGTTTGTACTGCTCTTTGCTTATGACAACACATTCGGCAATTAAATGCATTGACTCCATCCATCGTTTCACCACCCATAAATGAGTTTAGTGATAAAGATACACTATTTCTTACAGCAAGAGCAATGGATGTGCAGTCTTCTGCCGTTTCAGAAGATGTTTGACACGCACTACAGGTCACTAACAAATCGAATTTTTTATAAGACATTTGGGATTTACTGGTGTTGATGTTGCATCTAAAGGCACTCTATGTTGACAAGGCAACATCCGAACACGCAGAGCCTACATGCGTTCTTACCTGTGTCGTAGCAATTGCGAAACACGTGCTCCGTTTGTTGATGAGAAATCGGAGTAGGTAATCATAGGGGGCTGGTCGAGAAACAGTTTCTGTGCCTGCAAAGATATATCGAAACACGTTAGTTCACTGCATATGCGTAAAACCTGGTAATCTACAGTCCACACTGGCCTTCACTGGATGGCAATTCTAAAGACTGTATCTTCGAAACATTTTCCCACGCCGGCTGTGGCACAAAAGTTCTTGAGTTCCCAGCATCTCTACCTGAAAAATGAAAACATAGTTTTCACATTCTGTGGCGAGAATCGTCACTTCTGTTGTGCGGTACTCACCTTTACCCAACGAGGCCGCTTCAATGCATTTTCGTGGCGAGTTCTTTATAGGAGTAGATGCTCTGAAACCTAATGTACAAAAAATGGTCTCATAGTATGCACAACAGAGATGGTCATTTTACGGTGGCAGATAACCACGTTCGCTAGATACGGATGAAAGTTAGTATAACAATACAGACTTCCAAGAGCGCTCATATAACTGTATTAAAATACAGCGCAGAGATCGTGTAGCGCCAAATGTGAAACATACAAGAGTTCAGACTAATGAATGTGGCTTAAGACCTACCACGGCCAGGTAATGGGATGGACTCTGTTGATGCATGATAGGTAATTCAGGTTGTTCAGTTTAGAAGAGCATGTATTCAAGACAGACAGAAGCACGGCTAATCAGTCAGAATGAAGTCCGCCCTGCACTCACCCACCGGAGCGTCCGCTGTTGTTCGTCGTCCGGTCGCATCTGCCCGTCGCTTCGCGCCGCGCGCCGCTCGAGGGCTTGTTGCGCTACTTAGGCGTGGCGCTCCGCGACGGTCAGATGCTTAGTTTGCAAAACTAGTCGCGCAGTGCGGGCTGGGTCCCCAAAACTAGGTTATGGGTGCTAACATGACCCAGGACAAAAAAGATGTGTCCTCACATCTGATCAAACTTGAATTTAGAAGTGTGTGCCGAAAAATTGGGGTTAATTTGGAGGGTACATGCTAACATGACCCAGCCTGCGCTCCGCGCCTAGTTTTGCTTGAGAGTTTAAGAAGGAATGAAGTTAAAAAATAAAGATGAAAATTGTTAAAATTAATTTTTAAAATATTGGAACGGTGTGCGAACGCTGCGGTGAGTGAGGGCGCGGGGAGACAAAGAGTAAACATGACAAAACAATGACCTGCCGTGACAACAGGTAAACAGATTATTAAAAGAAAAAATACAACACTATAAAAATGTACGCGACATTTTGACGGTACGATTAGGGAGATGAAACAGGTATTTGTTTTTTATTGGTTCATTGCAGTGGGCAGCTGTTGAGTGGGACTGATGTCGATGGTTGAAGTGGGAGCAGCTCGGGCGAAGGCGGGGGGTGGTGAAGGGGTAGGTCCGTTGAATTCTCCGGGTGGCGTTTGGAGTGCAGCAACCAAGTAGTGGCGGAGGTCCAGAAGGCCGCTACGAGGTTGATGGAGCAGCCGGTAACCTTTGCAATTGCCAATCCATTAAAAATCGTTTTCAGGATGAACTGTACTACTTTTAGGACGAACACTATTCCTATAATGGAGTTGATAAAGTCGCCGATTGTTGCAAACCATTCCCAGAGCGGCCTGACCTTACGATCCGGGCGGCCTGCTCCGGGGTGAAGATGTGAAGCTGCAGCCCGTTGTCAGATATGGAGTCGCCGCCGACGCTCCGGGCGACGCTGTTGACGACGGCTATCCGGAGCGTGGGCGACGTCAGCAGCCGGGAGAAGCGGCGCATGTCGTCCGCGGAGTAGAGGCCGGCCGTGGAGATCTGCGGGGTGACGTGGAACTCCAGCGACGCGGTTCTATCCGGGACGAGGCGTTGGGGTGCGGCGACGGCGACTGGCTCCGGGGTCAGGCGGATCCAGCCGCCGTCAATCCTGAAGACTGCTGTGTACGGACCCTCGCAGGGGATAGCCTCGGCGGAGTCCGTGATGATGTGTGATACTGGTTGGAGAAACGCTGAATTGTTATGGTGGTCGGTAATTGGAAGAGCGTCGTAGCAGATCTTGGTGCGGCGTAGGTGAACCGAGACCGGCCGGCAGCGGCCGACATACAGGACCTCGCCGACCGCTCGGCCGACCAGTCCCGGTTCTCCGAAGATCTCTGCAACTAGCTCCGGTTGATCACGGGCGAGATGGAGGTGGCTGAGAATTGCAAACAAACTGCTGAAGCGCACCCTGGCGGAGCGCCCGCGCTCTACGTTCGGCGAATTGTTGGAGGCCCTCCAGGGCGCCTTCAAGTCCGCTCCGGACAGCGGGGCACTTCAGCAGCAGCTGGAAAACCGGGTCAAAAAGCCCACGGAGGCTCTTCGAGTTTATGCACAGGAGGTGATCGAGCTTTGTCTGCGTCTGGACCCCGCAATGAGCGAGGCGCGCCAAGTCCAGTACATCACCCGGGGCCTGCCGGCGGACCTCCAGGCTGACCTCAAGCACAGAGACTTCGACACCGTCAGCGAGCTGCTGACGGCAATCGACAAGCTGCAGGCGAAGACGGCCCAGCTCGCCCGCATCGAGGCGGCCCGTCTCCTGCAGGGCTCCTCTTCCGTGTCCACCATCTCTGTGCGGCCCACCGCCTAGGATCCCCTAACGACGAAAAACCACAAAATGCTGGAGGCTCAGGCGGCGCTCCTGGCCGCGACCACCTGCACGCCTGGTGAGAATTCGGTCAACGCCGTGCCTAACACGTTCTCTAATTACAGTGCAGGCCCCAGCCGAGGACGTATCCGCGGCAACAACCGAGGCGGCCGCCCCCGCGGGCGCGGCCGAAGAGGCAACGGGCGCGGCAACAACCGCGGCAACATCAACAACAGCACCAACAGCTGCAGCGGCGGCGAATGCAGCCACACGGAGGCCATCAAGAAGCTCACTCAGGGCATGAGTCAGCTCCTCCACGAGCTGCGCGCCTCGCACTCCACGCCGCGGGCCAACTTCCCGAACCCCGGCGTCCACGCCGTCCCGGTCACCACAGGACTGCAGTGCACATTCTGCAACACCGCGGGTCACGACATCAGTTCCTGCATCAGCGCAAATTTTTCCTAGGGGTCTCCCAGCCCGACCCCCATTCCAAAAACTCATCGGGTCGAGACTCTCTGCCGGCACTGATATTTTTTCCGCACTATCAGCAGCCCTTTTTCACACGACCTACGGCGAGGGCACCCTGCGCTCAATCTGTCGCCACTTTACCCGGGATCACTGGCGGCGCCTCCGTCACCTGACCCCGCCCGAGGTGCAGTCAGCCGACGCAGCAGCGGCCCACGCCATCCCAGCCACTGGCCCCTCCCCCAACCCGCTTCTCGTCATCGCGGCGGTGGCCGCCCTCTTCGGTGTCACCGTCCACTTCAAGACCAGCGCAGCATAGACCCAGCGATACGCCGGCGGCAGCCGTGAGGAAATCAAAGTGCTCCAGTTTGAGTCGGTGAGTGGCCCAAAATTCCAGTCTGCAAAGCAGGTCACTCTCCCAGCACCGCGCGACGCCGTCCCACCGAGTCAGCAACACCCGCGAGGCTTGACGCTGCACCGCGGCCTACTTGCGCCTCACATGCAAGCGAGACCCAGCGGCGCCGCCGTGTCTCACCTCAGCGTCTGCAGCGTCAGCGGAACGCATAGCCCGGCCCCTCGCTGCCCGCCGCCATCGCGGTGCCCGCTCGCTACTCAAAAGCCGACTCAGCTCCCGCTCGCCCCGCGCGCCCTCATGATGTTCAACTGCTGGGTCGCTGACCAGCCCGTCCTGGCCCTCTTTGACCCCGGGGCACAACTCACCCTCATCAAGTCTTCGGTCGTCCCTGGTCAATTCATCGTCAACCCACCGACGGAATATCCCGGATGTGCAGACCGCTCGCCCCTCACCGTCGACGGAACCGCCCGACTCAACTTCGTTATTGGACCCATCGAGGCGACCCACAACTTCCACGTCGCCCCCACCATCGCGTTCGATGTCATCTTTGGAATCGACTGGGCGTACGCCTTCCGATGCGCGCCTTGTTACTTCTGCAAACGGCTGCTCATCCGACACGGCTCCGCCTCCGTCCTCCTCCAAGAGCGTCCAGCTGCAGTCAACTCTGTGCACCTGCCCCCGATAGAAGTCGAAGACATCTACTCGGCGCACCGCACCCTCCACGCTGCCTGCGACGAAGAGCTGCCTCCGGGCACGACAAGATGGATCGCGTTCCTCGTCCACCCTCACCCCCTCTCATCGGCTGCTTACGTCACACCGAGTGGTCACCTTCCGGACGACGTCACCGTGGCCGACACCGTCATCGACGCCGCTTGCTCCTTCATCCCTGTCACCAACAACAGCGACGTCCCCATCCAGCTGGAAAAAGACTGCGTGCTGGCACACATCCGACCGGAAGACACCGACATCTCCCCCGCCCCCGTCAACGAAGTGCGCGTCCGGAACAACGACAGCGCGCCGTCGGCTCCACACATTGCAAGTGTCCCGCTCGCTTCAACGCTCAAATTCGACATCAACCAGGCCCCTCGGAACACCAACGCCAACTTCGTCAGCTCCTCCAAGAATTCCACGACATCTTCCACCGCCCAGGCGAGCCGCTACGCTGCACCAACGTCTTCGACGCTCGCCTCGAACTGCAGGACACAACCCTGTACTACGTACTCCAGGACAAGCTTACTCCCGCGCAACTCCAAGCTGCCCAAGAGGAAGTAGAAAATCTGCTGCTGCACAAGACCATCAAGGAGCAAAACAGCCACTACTGCCTCTCGCTCCTCGTCGTGCCCCGAGCCACGCCACTGGGCGATAAGCAACGCTACAGGGTAGTCATCGACGCACGACCACTGAATCGTCGCCTCAAACTCCTTAACTTCCGCGGCACACCATCCAACGTGTACCTGGACTAACTGCAAAAGAAAACTTTCTACACCCAGTTCGACCTGAAATCATCATACCAACAGATCCGGCTCCACCCTGATTCACAACAATACCTGGCTTTCCAACTCATGGGCAAGTCATACGTCTACACCTCTATGCCGTTCGGCGTCGCCTGCGCCGGAGAATACCTACAGATTGCCCTCCACCACGCCCTTTCCGGTCTCCTCTTCAACGGCGTAGTTTTCTTCGTCGACGACGGAACTTCCACTTCCAACCTGGCCCGAGCACCTCAGCATCCTGCGAGCCGTGTTCGAGCGCTTCCGGCGCTACGGCTTCGTCCTCAACCTGGAAAAGTGCCGATTCGGCTACCCCAACGCGTTCGCACTCGGGATGGTCGTCTCATCAACGGGAACGACCCCTGATTGAAGCCGCGTCAGGCCGGTCGAGCACCTCATCCAGGTTAAGGACAAGAAACGGGCAAAAGGAGTCGTCTCGTACTTCTCATTCTTCAGAAAATTCATCAAGAACTACGCTCAACGAGCCCACATCCTCTTCGAGCAAGCCAACCCTAACACCACCTTCGACTGGAACGAGAAGCACGACGCCGTAGTCCGGGAGCTACACGAGGAGCTCCTGTAGTCCGCCCTACACCACTTCCACGAAGACCGCCCATCCCGCTTACTGGCCGACGGATCCCGAGAAGGCATCGGTTCGGTCTTCGTGCAATTCGACCCGTCAACCAAGAAGTGGCACCCCATAGCCCACCACAGCCGGATGCTCACGAAGACCGAGAAGAACTACAGCATGACTGCAGTCGAGCTGCTCGAGATCGCCGACTCCTGCAGGCACTTCCAGAAAGAACTCCAGGCTCTCCACTCGACATGCGAGGTCCACACGGACTAGGGCTCTGCGGTGATTCGGTTAACCGGTGATTTTTTCGGTGATTTCAATCACCGAATCACCGAATAGCGTTTTTAAAATCACCGGTTAACCGAATTTTAAAATCACCGTTTTTTTTTCAAACACCGGTTTTTTTTGGAACACCGGTTTTTTTCCAATCACCGGTTTTTTTCTATCACCGGTTTCATTATTATCACCGGTTTTATATAGATTGACGGTTTTATCAGCTCATCGGTTCTATTTCAATCACCGGTTTTCTGTTCCGGTGTGGCGGACAGACGGAAAGCCGCCGCGCGCCGCCTCCGTGCTGACGTTGCTGGGCGCGCTCGCGTTGCCGCCGTGCTCCTGCCGTGCCGAGGGGGCTCATGTTCTCGGGGGCCGCCGACGGCGCCGGCCGCCGCCGCGCGCCGCCTCCGTGTTGACGTCGCTGGGCGCGCTCGCGTTGCCGCCGTGCCCCGGCCGTGCCGAAGGTGGTTCATATCCTCGGGGGCTCCGTGCTGGGGGAGGGGGGAGGGGGGAGGTGGCGAGCTCGTCTCGAATCCGTGCCCGGGTGTCGCCGCCGTGCCCGTGGTCGTGTAGCCGGACGGTCTGTTCTGCACTATTTACTATTATGAGACTAAATTAACATTGTTTTTACAGGGCTTTCAAGGAAGACCATACTGGAGATAACATCAAAGACTTTTTCAAGGAAGCGCTCGCCGAATGGAAAATCCCAACGAGCAAGGTGACAAGCTTTACCATCGATAACGGCGACAACATCAGACTCGCCGTTGA
This sequence comes from Megalurothrips usitatus, assembly GCA_026979955.1. Lineage (NCBI taxonomy): Eukaryota > Metazoa > Arthropoda > Insecta > Thysanoptera > Thripidae > Megalurothrips > Megalurothrips usitatus. The sequence continues at coordinate 1,842,833 of JAPTSV010000786.1, read as the reverse complement.
CCTCTTGGGTGTCGCATGCATGCGCTGTTTCGGCCACACCGTGCAGACGGGCTGCACACTGCTGGAGACTATGGCAACTTTAAAGCAACTTCGAACGGCATCTCAGAAGCTACTGACATTGATGAGCCAGACCAAAACTTGGAACAAGTAAGGAGTTCATAATTTTGAATTTTGCTTAGTAACGATCTCATGAGAAAAACATTATTAACCTCGGGGGCTCCGTGCTGGGGGAGGGGGGAGGGGGGAGGTGGCGAGCTCGTCTCGAATCCGTGCCCGGGTGTCGCCGCCGTGCCCGTGGTCGTGTAGCCGGACGGTCTGTTCTGCACTATTTACTATTATGAGACTAAATTAACATTGTTTTTACAGGGCTTTCAAGGAAGACCATACTGGAGATAACATCAAAGACTTTTTCAAGGAAGCGCTCGCCGAATGGAAAATCCCAACGAGCAAGGTGACAAGCTTTACCATCGATAACGGCGACAACATCAGACTCGCCGTTGACCTCTTGGGTGTCGCATGCATGCGCTGTTTCGGCCACACCGTGCAGACGGGCTGCACACTGCTGGAGACTATGGCAACTTTAAAGCAACTTCGAACGGCATCTCAGAAGCTACTGACATTGATGAGCCAGACCAAAACTTGGAACAAGTAAGGAGTTCATAATTTTGAATTTTGCTTAGTAACGATCTCATGAGAAAAACATTATTAAAAAATTCAATATTTTTTTCAGGTACGAAGAGTATATGAGCAAACACCACAGTGGCACGGAGCCGAGGAAATTACCCCATCCCGTGGTGACCAGGTGGTGGAGTTACCTGCCACTCTTCCGGGTCCTTGTTGAAGACGAGGAATACCACCGGGGATTCCTGGCCGTCTTCAATAAGGGCAAGGACATGCACCTACTTCTTTCAGAGAGCTCGCTCCGGATGATAAAAACTCTCCTCGCCACTCTCAGTCCGCTCGAAGAACTCTGCACCGTTCTCTCAGCTGACAAGTACGTGACTGCGAGTGCCGTCCTGCCAGTCATGTATTTGCTGGAGAAGTTGCTGGAGAGGGCACGGGAGCTGTCCGCTGCCAGGGGACCTGATGGTGGACATTGGAGTGACGACGAAGATACGGCGGAGGTAAAATTTACTTTATGTGATGTTGATAGTCACCATGAGAAAAATGAAATGTATTTCATAGTTTTTCGAATATCTTGCAGGATAATGTGAACCCGGACCCCTCCATGCTGAAAGTTGTTATGAATAGGCTCTACAAGAGATATTCCCCTGCCTCTTGGCAAAGTTCACTTGGGGAAGGCGTTGATGTCGACGTGGACAGAGAAGTCGGGGATCGTCTCCTGCGAGAGAAGATTCGCCGCTGTGACGATGAGGGCCGAGAATCGACTTACAATTTGCTTGTCAAGTGTACCTATGTGGACAGTCGCTACCGGGCAGACTTAAAGCCGGAGGATGTCCAGCGAGCAAAGGAGCAACTACTCGACGAAATCTCCAGTCACATGGACGTAAACGGTATGACCCCTTTTTTTTTTAAGGCGGATCCATTTATAGCATTTCGAAAACATCCTACGTTTCAAGATTATTTTTAATTAAGGTATTTTTCCTATTTTTTCAGAATCTGTTGACTCCGTGAGCCCTCCACAGAAAAAGAAAAAAGGGATGGGGGCTTTATTCGCAAAGCTCGCTACGTACGCCGCCGGTCCGTCATCACAGGTCGCCTCCGATGTCGCGACACAGGAAAGAAGAAAGACGCCTCGTGAAAAACTTATCTGTGAGTTTGAGCAGATGACCGTCGAAAAGGACGCGGACATTCTGATCTGGTGGAAGGCTCAGGAAATAAACTTTCCACTTCTCAGCAAACTCGCCAAGAAATACCTTGCAGTGCCAGCAACATCTACAGAGAGCGAGCGTCTGTTCAGCTTTGCAGGATTAGTTATTAACAATCTGAGGACATGCCTCACTGGAGAGCATGCTGAGTGCCTCATATTCTTAGGGATGAACAAGGATTTCGTTCAGAGGCCTTAATTTAATGTCTAAATGTAGCTATGAGAATGCATGCAGTAGTGTTTCTTGGAATAAATAAACAATGGTACACTTGACTATTGCATTTTGTTGATTTTTTCTTGCCTTGCCTCCTACCTCGCATGAGAAAGCATGCAGTATAGTTAACTTTTGCTTGGCGTAAACGCTAGTGATAAAATTTTGTTAATTTTTTCTATTTAGCTATACGATACGAAAACTAAGGACATGCCTTGTCTTGTTAAAATTTCTTTGAATGAAATCATTGACCACTCATGTCCACTCAAGCGCTGTGATTTGTATTTACTAGCAAATTTGGGTACAGTGGGTTCGTTCTGACAGAAATTCAATTAAAACGGTGTTTATTTTGGTACCGGTGATTTTTCAGTCACGGTTTCTTTTGGGTACCGGTAGGATCACCGGTGATTTTGGTATCACCGGTGATTTTGGGATCACCGGTGATTTTGGGATCACCGGTGATTTTGGGATCACCGGTGATGAACTCAACACCTTACACCGCACCATTCACCGGTGAACCGAATCACCGTCACCGTTTTGAAAATTCAATCACCGCACAGCCCTAGCCGAAGCTTCCAGAATCAGCACTTATGAGCAAAATTTCAAACAAGTGCTCACAAATCAAAACAGCGCACAAGACAAGCCAACCTAAGAAGTCCAACTGAGAACTGTGTTGCATTTTTTGTTTATTTTTAATAACTAGGTTGTTTTTAAGAAGTCCAACTGAGAACTGTGTTGAAATTAACACAGCATTTTTATTTATTTTTGATAACTACAAGGATGTTTTTATTTTAGAAGTGTACTGTACACTTTTTCTTTCTTTATTGCTTTGACTGCCGCTGTTCAATAAACAGAATTTTGGCTGAAGTCCTTTTTGTTCTTTCACTGTGAAGTACCATGTCCAAACACACCAAGCACCTTAATTATATAAAATTTAAATAAAACTATTTTTTATGCTGCTGGAAGGTTTTATTTAATTTATATAAGATTCTTATTTGGTCCGGCAGAAATAATTCACTTGTGGTCAAAAAACTTATAAGAATTTTATAAGATTATATATAATTTTATTTAATTAAATAAGATTATATATAAAATTTTGGCCTTCAGTAGCATGGGAAGTGCAGGGCAGAGTGGCCATCTTACCAATTTGTCTTCTTTCATTAAAATCTTATTTATTTTTATATAATTATATAAAATGATGTCATATTCGAATTAGATAAGAATTAAATGCTGATTTTATAAGATTCTTATTTACACCGCGTTACGCGGGAAATCCGCCCGGGGCCCCGCAGGGGCCCCCCAAGCACGACGCACACTTGATATAAAATGAAGCCAATATACACTAAGGATCACTTCAATGTCGGTGACTAGCGCATCGCCGTAGAGATACCAGACTATTAGGGGTAGGGAGATTGTGGTAAGGTTCCCGGGCTCCGAGCTCGTCACTGCACTATTCGTTTGCAAACCGGAACATGATGCGAGCCGCGCTGCGGCGGAGGTCGGGCGTGCGGACAGCGGATGATGCGGTACGGGCGGTGCGCCCGGCCGGTGCGGCCGACTTGGCTAGAGGGGCGGGGGATGGGAGGGGCACTGCGCCGCGCTGGCTGCGTCGGACGGGTGGGCCCGGCGCGGCTGCGATTGTTGGCACGGCACGGCTGGCGCGAGGCTCTGTGACGAGACAAGCGACGCGCTTCGTTCTTTCTTACGTTCTGGTGTGGCGCGGGCGCGTTAGTGAAGTTTGAAGTGTCATATCTGCGTCGAAGTGGGTGTGCGTGTGTGGGCTTATCATGGGAATTGCCCTAGTTCAGTGGAGGGCTGCAATCGGACGATATGGCAGTCGTGACGGCAAGGACAGGTCATCAGAAGGCACGCGGCGAAGACTATGTTACCCCTACGGCACGACTGAATGCGGCGGCGGCCCGGTCGACGTACAGAAGGCCATCAATCAGGTAAAGTCTCAGATGTACTGTGCATCGTCTTCACCCACCCTTTTGCATTCGTTCGTTAATATACCGCACAATCCCTTTCGTTTTTCCTTTAATTTACAACACTTTTTCTTTGTGACTCTCGATTTTATTTTGCCCACTGACACTGGCTAACGAAAGGCATTGTTTAATGCGCTGGTTTCTCGGCTGCTTTTAGTTATTGCTGGTGTTGAGTCTAACCCAGGGCCAAATTCAGGCAATCCTGAAAAGCCGTATCGGCATCTCTCCGGATCTCAAAAGCGCAAGAAGGCAAAACAGGAGACCCTAAGCGCTTCCAGCAACGACCCAAAGCAGCAAAAATTGACATTTTTCAGTCTCCGTAGTTCTGTCGACCAGCTAGCTGCGCTGTCACCACCACCTTCAGATTTTTCCGTGTCCTCTCCCTCTCCATTGTCAGTATCACTGACTTCACCGTCACCATTTTCTCCGTCTCCCTCTCTGGCATCATCTGATATCACATCGGAAAATGACGTTAGAAACACTGACCAGGATGATGAACAAGAGGTTGAAGTTGTGGTCGTCCCGTCCAATGACTACCTGAAGCTGGTGATGTGCGTCAAGAAACCATAGTGGTTCCCTCTCCCTCAGTAGACGTTGAAGTTTAAATAGACATGGAAATGGATTCCTTTAGGTTGTTCTTACCAGATCAATGCAGTCTGAACGATAGTGAGAAAGAACTTCTGATTAAGAAGCACCCTATTCAACCTATCACACAACCAGGATGTCCAGTGTCACTTCCATTCGATCCAGACAGAATTTATTCTCAAGGGCCGGGAGAAGGAAAGCGACTTTGGATTTCCTTCTCGCCAAGCCGGAAAAAGCTTTATTGCTGCGTGTGCTTTGGCGCCGAAACCAGACACTACATTTTCAAAGGGCTGGGGCAGCTCAGCACAATGGCTTGCTGGGAGATTCTATGAGCGCGTTCACAGGCATGAAAACAGCAAAGAGCACATGCTAGCTATCAATGCCTTTCTTGCCTTTTCAAATAGACTCTGTCGACCATTGCATTGATTTATCGCAGAAAAGCCTGCGAGAAAAACAAATTTCCGAGAGGCGCGAAGTTTTACTTCGAATCATAAACATAGTCTTACTCCTAGCTAAACAAGGTCTGGCTTTTCGCGGTTCAAAAACGGAAGCCGCATATTCTCTACCGTTATCTTGCAACCATGGAAATTTTCTTGAAGAAATCAAGAGCAGGGCCAAATACGACCCCATATTGAATTCCTGTCAATAAGGTTGTTCAGCAGAGCCAAGCCAGGCACAACAATCATCCAACAAGTCAAGGGAGGGGATCTCTTGTTACTTTTTTGAGCCACTCTATATTCAAGAAACTTCTGGATATAACAACATCTATGGTTATTAACACAATTAAGAACAGAATTATGACAAATGGTGGAAAGTACAGTATTTCTCTTGATGGCTGCCAAGACATCTCCGTAAAAGAAATATTGTGCCTTGTAGTTCGCTATGTTGACGAATACGGACCCGTCGAAGTGCTACTCGATGTACATGCAGCCTCCCTCACCACTAGAGAGGCGCTGTTTGAATATGTGCTGAGTGTCCTCAAAAAAGTAGGACTATCAATTGAAAATCTTGTCGGATACTCCTTTGACGGCGCTGGAAATATGTCAGGTTCGGTATCAGACTTGCAGGCTCGACTGAAAGAAGTAGTTCCAGCCAGTGTTTTTCAGCATTGTTATGCCCACGTGCTTAATCTTGTTCTCCAAAAGTCTTGCAACAATTTACCCCAGTCAGAGGAGTATTTTAATTTATTACGAGACACAGCAACTACTATTTCGGAATCCTATAAAAGGATGGGATTGTGGAAACTTGTTTCACAGTGCTTGGTTGATTCGCGTGCGCGGTGCCACTTTCTTGTGAAATTTGGAAAGACTCGCTGGTGGGCAAAGAAAAAAAGCATCTGACAGAATTTTCGTCCACGAGCCTAGCATTTTACCTATCATATTGACTGTCCTAGAGATTGTCTCAAACGACAAAGATCTACCTGGAGCTGTGCGTGCCAAAATTCGAGGGGAGCTGAGAAATTGGTGCCGCTTTGAAACACTTGCCGTTGGAATGCTTTTCCACCGCATTTTTTCTGCATCTGGCCCTGTCTCAGACTATTTGCAGGGAAAGCAGCTGGATCATGTTCAAGCAGCCCGCATGACAGCAAATTTAATCCCAACTATATCAGCCATCAATGTGGACGCAGTATTGAATGAGACCAAAATTCTTGCTGAGAAATGCAATGAAAAGCTGGCATCATTGAATTTATCACAAGAGTTTACGGACAGCTGCGCCCAAGTCGAGGTCAGCCTGCAAACTGAATATGAGCGGAAAAGAATTCCCCGGGTTCCGCAAAGGCTTGGTGAAAAGTCAGGCAAGTGAAAATTTTATACTGCTGTGTACATATTGCATTAAATTGATACACATTGACTAATATCTCCTCTTTTTTTCAGGTGTCGAATTAAGAGAAGCAGCAAGTTCACAGTCTCCAAACTGGCCTCTCAAAGTGAACGTCCTGTCCCCTATTTTGGCTAACTGTCTTCACGGGCTACAAGCACGATTTGGCGTGCTGTAGGCGGCGGCGGCGTGATGTTCTGCCAATTTTTAAATCGTGCAGCTTTCTCAATCCAACGAGATTTTTTGAAATTAAAGGTGGCATCCCTGAAGGCAGTTTGGATTATTTGTGCCCCCTCGCTGGGGTAGATATTTCGGATGTGACGGGCGAACTTGCAGTCTTTGCTGGATGCTATGAAAACCTTGTCAAAAGCATACAGGCCGATTTCAGACCAAACGTCGATTACTCTGCGTTTGATATTGATTTCCAGGTAATTAAAAAGTCCACACTGTGGTTAGGTGGCTTGCACTGAAACGGCATGACACTTCTAGGTTGACGAAAGTGCAAACCTTACTGCCCGAGATGAATTGACAAGGGACTTGCACATCCAAAATTACTTGCACTGCCCCGGCATCCCACTACCTGCTTGCATGTTCCCCACAAGGAGGTGGCAGGCAGGGTTGAGCTCCCGGCCTGTGCGAGTAGTGGGTGGTTGTTCCGCCACATTCCCCGTGCGGCCGCGCCACCAGAGGCTTGCACTGCCGTCATGGCTTGGGTTGCACACAGGGTTGCGCGGCGGGTGGCAGGCCGGCAACCACCAGATCGCACTGCCGGTTGCGTTCGCGCCACCACTCGCTTCACTCTAGTCAATAGGAGGGTTGAACTTCCGGACCAGTAGACATGCACTGAGAGTGGTGCGCTCGCAAGCCGTGTGAAGGGAGGAAAAGTTTAAGTTCAAAAATAAGGAATATAGCTTATGTGGATTTTTTTAAATTTTGTGCATCACATTACATCAACCAACATTCAAGGTAAGACGCAGCGCCGGATCTGTTTAAGCATGAGGTCATGACTGAGGAAATTTATAATCATCTTAGCGGATCACAAGTGCAAGAACCGCAGCTTGCATTGCGGCACGAAAAATATTTGGAGAAGTCCAGTGCCCTTGATCTTGCTACCCAAATCATAGGCTCAGTGGACAACCTGCCCCTGGCGCTGGTACCATCAGACGTTACTAAATTCAAGGTAGACTTTAAACAAATTTTTGTAGCTTCAGAACGCAATCCAGCGCCCTGTATCCATGTGCTATTTTAGATATTTTAATACAGGGGTATAAATACCAAGGATACTCATTGAGCGCTCCGCGGCTTGTTCACTTTTATAAGCAAAAGGGAAGGCAAAATTTTTTAGACGCCGAAATTGTTTCGGTAGTAGCAGAAGTCCTCCTACATTGGGCAAAAGTACTCGTCGAATTTATTAAGAGATCAACAAGACCGCCAAAAATGGAATACAGGGACCTGCCATTGTCGCTGCAGCCGACGGTCCGGGCCTTCGATGCGGAGGACTCGGAGGGCTGGCTGGAGGCGGCCAGGGAAGTTTATGTGCGGGTGGGCCTTGAGGGCCAGGTACCAATCCTGCTCGGAAAATTCCTTCCTGGCTACCTACAAGGGTTTCATAACTCACATAAGACAAAAATATGGGCAGAGTATAAGAAGGAAATGAAGGAATATATGCTGGTAGGGAAGGACGGCATGTCGGTTAGGTGCCGCATGCTGGGGCAAAGAAAAAAGGCCGGTGAGAGCACTCTAGATTTTCTACTGCGGGTTTTGGCAATTTCTGAGACTGCGGATCCTAAGCTGCCAGGATCCGAGGTAGGAAAAATTATGATAGAGATAATGCCTAAAGAGCACGCGCGGCTTGTGGCCTACGCGGGCTGCACCACGGGCAAGTCCCTCATTGCCCGGCTGAAGGACGCGCTGGAAAATGCTGCGCTCCTGGAAAAGGGTTCCGAGACTGGAGCCAATTTAGAGAAAATTTTGGAGGAGAAAATGAACAGATGGGAGAGAGTAATGGAGGAAAAATTAGGGGCAGCCACCAAGGCAAAACAGGATAATATATTGGCATTACTTGATGGAATTAAGGGACCGGAGGAGGAGAGTACGGAGGACGAAATACTGAAAAAATTGCAAAATTTATCAGTGGAAAATAAAAAGCCAGAGACGGCCGAGGAGAAACCTAGTATATACAATGATGCTTAAAAGGGGGAACGGCAGGGACCGTGGCAGAGGCCGTGGTAGAAGCAGAGGGTATGGTAATTATGGAGGTAACCAGAATTATGGAGATAACCAGAATTTTGGGGGCAGAAATGGCGGGCAAGACGGCGGCGGCTCGGGAGCCCACGGGGACTTCCGTGGGAGTGGGAGAGGCCGGGGGCGCGGGCAGTCCGGGTCCGGATGTTTCGCGTGCGGCCACCCTTCTCATTGGATAAATGAGTGCCGCAAGTTTCAAAATTTTCAGAGCCAGTGAAGCAGCCAACTAAGCAAGGTCCCGTTAATTTAAGTGATTTAATACTCATTCCCGTACCTCGGGATGGTTCCTGTTTTAACTACGCTTTGTCTTTTAGCCTGTATGGTAACATTAACGGAAGCGAGGCGCTAAGGCGCATCATAGCTAGGTATATAAAGGGGAATTGGCTACATTTTAAGGATTATCTACCACGCACAGCTAAATGGCCGTACTATTTTTGGCATGCCGGCACGCATGAGTATGCGACGGCATCCGTGCTCAGCACCGCTATTGAGGTTATCTCAGAGGAGAGGAGGCATCGCTGCCCCCGACAGGTACCCTGTACCTGAAATTTCTCAAACCCTGGTCGGCGGGCCACTTCGACGCCTTGGTGCCACGCGCGTGGCTTGAGGCCTGGGCGTCGCAGCCGGCTCCACGTGTCTTCCCGGCTGGCCCGATCATTCACCCCCCGGTTAGGCCGTTTACCCAGCCGGACGGTGTCGCGTTATAAATGGAGGGCCCGTTAGGGTAGAATCATAATATTGTAGTAGTATTGTAACAGTGTATTACTTTTCCTTTCGTCTCCGGAGAGAGGAGCAGCCGCGGTCCGTCGCCCCTCCTTCGTTCGCGCCTGGCCCTTTGTCAGCCATGCGACAGCTGGCACAGCATGCTTTACGAGCGTTGACCGCCATCACAGATCCGGCGGTGCAGCCAGTGCAGTCTGGCCTGCACGCGCCGTCCCTCCCTCCACGCACGTGCTCCCTCGGGGGAAGAGTCGCACCCTCGGAGACCACGTGTGCGACATATCTGTGGCGGCCCCGCGGTTGGGGTGACAGGGGGACCGCGGATCCGTGGGACCGAAGGGGAGGCTTGATGACCAAAAGCTAGAGTAAAAATACGGGAGTCTAGGGTAGCTCTGGGCAGTTGTCCCTTGGCTCCTGACCCGGACGGAAGTCTCCTGTGACCCTCCGGCGCCCGAGAGAGAGAGAGGACGGTGATCTTCCGACTTCTGTGTTTCGCAACCCTGTACTACGCTACATCGCATCAAAGGTATAATAAACCACGATGACGCTATTGCGCAACCAAATCCAACTCTATCATTTCCCAACTCCTAACTCCGTCCACTGATCGAGAACCCGAAGATACGTAGGTCGGCAAGCCCGGCCTACCCAACGGGCCCGCGGAAGTCAGACTGCAATAGTGCAGACTCTGCATGTGGGCCGAGCGTGGGAGCGTCGCGCTGGTGGACGGTCGGACGTCGCGGCAGGGTGTCAGTCGACACCGACCAGCGAGGGGGTCCAGTTACAGCAGCAGGGGTGGAAGCACCCAGGTCACCGGCAAGTCCAGGAAACCTGCAGGAGTCAGAAAATACATTAAATTTTTGTTCCAGGCACTGGGATGGGGACGATTGTGAGATACTTCATGATATACGTTAGTCAGAATTCAAGAGCCGGAAAAATTTTTCCCTTTTAAGATCAAAATGGACTGAAAAAAATTGACAGCCCTAATCGACCCGAATGCTACGGCATCGGTCGTCAACTTTCGGGAGTCCCTGGTAACCTCAAATAATGTACAAACTTTTGATGCAGCGGTGCAAATTAGAGGAATAGTTTATGACGCCCCTGACATTTTTAGCAGTGTAATTGAATTATCGGACAAAATTAAAGGCAAGTTGCCTATGCTTGCCTCTATGCTCCCCACGGGTATTGACGCAGTATTAGGAAAGCATTTTCTTGCAGAAGTTTCAGGGCTCCTACGACAAAGAAAATGATGTTTATAAATTTACAGTAAACGGTCAGCTGCTGATAAAATTGAGGTGTCATTTCCCAGACATAGTCTATACCAGTGGGTGTGTGGACTCATCCTTCAAGCCGAGTGACTGGTCCGAGGTCGATTGGCTGAGCCTTACAAAAATGAATTGGAGAACCCCGATAAAAATTTCAGAAAAATCAAATTGTTATCCTATTAATGTTTTGGTCAATGGCCGTAAGATGGTAGCCTGGCTGGACGAGCAGGCCGAGTTCTCAGTCCTGGGGCGGCATGCATGCCCACACCCTGAGAATGTTAGGCCAATCAAAGGTAGAGTAAGCATAGACAATACGAGTCTTGTGGCTCCGGGTGTTCTTCCCATTTTGCTTCATGTCGGTTATGACATTCAGGGCGTCATGCCAGTATTGGTGGCAGAGTTGCCATCAAGCATTTCACTAATTTTAGGTAGAGATTTTCTCAGAAAATTCAATGGTAAGTTGTGTTAGCGGAAACATTTTTACCAGTTTGATTACAGGGGACATAAGGTAACAAAGCACAAGGCCCAGTGTAATGAAAGTTAGGAAATTTTGGGGCTGGTCCTTATTGAGCCCCGCGCTGATTGATCCCCAACTTTCTGTTATTATTGATTTATTCAAGATAAATTATTAATAACTATTACGTTGCTCATTGTATTGATTTTGGTTTCCTATTGAACCCCTTGCGGAGCACATGCAGAGTCTGCAAAATGCCACCAAATACCGTAAAAACACTAAATACGCCTAAACTGATTGATCCTCTTATATTTGGATACATACTGGAACATACCCCTGGTATTTTTTATGTATTTTTCTGATTTTTCTTGCAATAATACGATTTATTCCAAAATTCCGCTTTTTCAATTATTACTATTTGAATGGAAATAAATATTATCGTTAAAAAAACATGTGAGCGTAGAAAATATTTTTATTGTACTTGCCACCTTAAAAATATTTTTAGAAGAATGCGCGTTCATTTTTATTTATTTAATAGATGAAGAGAAAAATGTAAATCGTGAGTTACGGCTCGCAGTGTTGGCGAGGGTGGGACACTGTGGCCACCCGTGGAATTTTTCATACCGGAACGGCATTGGTGAGCTAGCCTCGCGCGCGGTGAAGCTTCATATTTGCGGACAGGCCCATCGCGCGACGAATGTTTTGAAAACGCGAAGGCAGCAAAGGGACCATTCAGTAAACTGTGCAAGGCTTTACATACCATCATATTATTCTAAATGAATTAATAAAAGTTACTTGCTAATAACACAAACGCAGTAAAGTAAGTAACTAAGCCATGGAGTCACCAGAATGTGCAGTGTCCAAGGGGCATCTGTTGGAAGGGCTGGAGTACCGACTACTTTGGGCTTCGATGGCGCAGATATAAAATCCTAAAATAAAGATCAATAAGGGAACAGGAAAGACTCAAAACTTTGCTACAGCACACACCATACATTAATTTTATTCCGGTCATAAAATTTCACTCACAGTACTTCCCAAAGCCACTTACCTTTCTACTGAGCCAGAATCTAGGAACCACGAAGACCTGGTTGATAACGCCCTTCATATGATCACAAAGCGCATACTGCATCCACTGGACCACATCAGTTATCCTCAACTTCACATGGTTCATTAGGCATACTCAGCATAGTGAGCCGCTTCCAAGGAGGCCATCTCATAATCAGATATTGAACAAGCTTCTGAAAGGTACACACAAACATAACGCTAGTATTCAATGCAATGTGAAGATGAGCGTTACAACCCCTGACTCATTGGAAAGCTTAAACAGGAACTGCCGCTCTCAGGCCTTCTGTGGCAACCCGCACGGTTTTGAAAGACATCGAAAGTAAATCAAAGCAAGAGTTATGGTACGCGTAAATAAACAACAAGATTTAGGGTTAGGACTGTCCACCTGACGTGAGCAGCGCGAGAGATTTTCCCAACGTGAGGAAAGAATCGAACAAGCTTGGAGAAAGACTTTCCGATTCTCAGAAGACAGAAACCGTGTGCTATAATACAAAACCATTAATGTCTTACCCGCAAACGAAATGTGGAGAAGGGTTCTTATATGATACCGCAGCCATGCCTCGCAGCCCTCTCTTTCGCTCTCTCCCTCTCTTCTTCGACGTGCTCGTCATAAAACAGCTTGAATACAATCGCCCCAATTTCCTGATTTCAGTTATACTTTGCCTTGCTCTTACATTTCTAGCAATGCACAGCGAAATGCGTTTTCAAAACATTCGTTGCGCGATGGGCCTGTCCGCAAATATGAAGCTTCACCGCGCGCGAGGCTAGCTCACCAATGCCGTTCCGGTATGAAAAATTTCACGGGTGGCCACAGTGTCCCACCCTCGCCAACACTGCAAGCCGTAACTCACGATTTTCATTTTTCTCTTTATCTATTAAATAAATAAAAATGCACGCGCATTTTTCTAAAAATATTTTTTAAGTGGGGTAGGTCCCAGACGTTACCCCTGCAAACCTTACCCCCCCCCCCAATATTTTAATCTATTCCTCCACATTTTCCAAAAATTCAGAAATAAATTAAAAAATTGTGAGAAATATGTCGGACTTATTTTATTTATACCCGAGATATTTTCCCAGACGCCAGGGGGTAAGAAAATATATCTCAATAATAATAAATATTTTTCTGCTTTAAGATAAAATTAAAATATATTATCTATGAATAATCGCAGAGTAATCTGGTATAAAACGATGGGACGCCCCACAAATAATTCTGTGTTCTAGTTAATTTTTCATACCGCAATCTGTGGTCTCTACGTAGCCTCTCTAACAGGTCGCCTTGGCTATGTGTTGAATTGAGTGCAGTATGAAAAATTGCCGGATCGCGTTAATGGTAGAATCATAGGTTACCCAAAACATGGTTATCCAGGCTCAGGGCGCTCTAAGTTTATTATTAAAGTGTTAAATAATGACAGGGAGTGCTGTAAAAACTGGAAAATTTGCGAGTTTACTGATCCGCTGAAGACAATATGGTTATTTCACGCTTCTGCTGTGATTCACTGCATATGTAAACTTGCTTACAAACGGAGTGGGAGATGCCGGGCAACTTGGTTGTCTAAAACCAAAAGGAATGCCCTGCTGGACGACGAAATTAATAAGCTAAGAATCTGCAGGGAGCACTTCGTTACAGGTAAGATTCCTATTTTGTTTCTATGTTTGCCTATGTGTGTTAGGGTGGGCTGGTTGACTTTGCCTTGAGTCCTTTCCTCTAACTTTACCCCTCTTTGTTTTAGGAACCTTTTTGCTGGGGGCCCTGCTCATTTGCATAGAGAGGAGAATGCAGACTGAGTGCCTTCACTGATTGTAAGTGATGTCGTGAATGAAGATCATGGTGACCCCAGCAGCCAGAGGTTGGATTTCACCAGTTCTGCTGTTCAGTAGCTGTCGAGCAATATCCCGCGTGCATCTTGTTCAAGAGAATCACTCTTAATTATAGTGTGACAGCCCAGTGCATGAGAACGGTTAAGTGTGAGCGGCTTGCATTCCATCAGCCCTGTTCCTACGTCATGTCTGAACCCCTCCTATCACAGCTCGCCTGCATCGTCTTCAAGCAGCCGTGTTGTCGACGTACAATAACCGATTATCTCAGAAACCTGTTGCAATCCTCAAGTCAAGGAATCAACTTGTGTTTGTACGCTTCACTTTATTTTATTGCCTGACAGTTATGACTGTGTGCTTTAATCAAAGCTCTCTTGCATCAGTTTGAATATTGTGATTTTTCCGATGTTGCCTGCAGCAAGTCAAAATAACTCATTGGCATTATACTAAATCTTGTTTTGTATTAACTCCGTTTTTAACAAGGACATTATTTTGCAATTATGTCTGTATGCTCTTGCAGTAATAAATCTTCACTTTAAAAAACTATTTTCTCTTTGCTCACTAGGGGAGAGGGGAGATTGAAAACCCTATACCACACTCGTCGATCTCTCCACATCTCTCGTGATCAAAATGTGCCAATGTATTCAAATAATAACGGGGAAAAAATGCACGGAGAAAATGCGAAAAATGACTTGATGGCCCGAGCAGCCGACGCGAGCGTAAACGAAACACGCAATGAGTGGTTCTTGGGCCAACCCGCAGAAGGCAGCACCGTCGCTCAAGCCCCCCCCCCCCCTCACGCCTCTCATTCGAGACCCTCCCTAGACCTGACTGTCTGATGCAGGAGCGTTTGCGAATGAGTGCAACTGAGGAACTTTATACATATATAAGGATATTCACCGACAGTTTGTTTGTAAGGAGGTAGTTTTTTCCCCCTATTTACACGGTCCTGTTGCTTCATTTACGAGCAGTCGCAATGTCGCCTTTTCTTATGGCCTAATGGGGTTATGGTATGTGTGTAATTGTCTTAGTGAAAGTATTCTGTCTTTCCTCAGATTTCGTGTCATGGACGAAGGAGATGTAGAGGCGGCTCCAGGACAGTGTCCGGGCTCGCATCTATTTCACAAAAATGATGGGTATTTCTACCATCTTCGAGAAGTGCGGAGGCGAAGGGCGAGAATGCAGTGCCGCCAGTATTCTAGTGGCTGCAGAGCCACTGCGTCTGTCAATTTAGATACTGACATATTACGTGCGTTGCGACCACATAACCACGCCCGAGATCCCCTCCTTCTTCAAGACATGCGTCTGAGGTTGGAAATGCTGCAGGATGCAAAGACACACGTGTTTGGGAGAAGTCTCAGAGCAATTCTGAATCAGCATAAATTAAGGTGTGTTGTCTATTGTATGCGCGAAGGAATCCGCTGTTTGTTTCTGTTGTCACCGTATTCTGTAAATTTGTAATGTTATGATTTTGCTGCAGGTGTGATAATCCTCATATGGCAATGCGCTTCACAATGTCAAGAATGCACAGTCAGTTATATAGAGCTCGGAGTGAAAATTACCCAACTATACCTAAATCGCTGATGTACCTAGGTCTTCTTCTTGGGTTACCTGATATGCGTGCTGTGTGCCGCACCATCGATGGTGAAGATTTGATATTCAGGGGTGTCATAGGCTATATTGGAGACAGAACAGTTAGTGTTGTGTTTGTATCTGGGCGCATGTTACAATTCATGGAAACGCTCCTATCCTATCATGGTGATGGCACTTTTAAGAAGAGGTCTCGAAAGCCAGCTTCAGCTCAAATATACAACTTGACAGTTCGCTATAATAACACTGTATGTACTAAAGTGAGATGCTCTGTATCATTTTAATTTTTGTGCTTAATTTTCAATCTAATTTCACATATTTTCTTTCTTTTATTCAGGTGATTTGTGTTTTGAGAGCGCTTATGATGAGCAGGACAACAGAGGCGTACCTTACTCTTTTTAATTACATACGCCAAATTGCTCCGAATATGGATCCTCTTCGAATTCATGTTGATTTTGAACTGGCTCCAATAATTGCTGCCAGGCAGGTGTGGCCGCACCCATGTGTAATTTCTGGTTGCCTCTGGCACTATGGCGTTGTGCGTATATATTAGGTTTCATCTAAAATGTGGCTTGAGGACACGTTTGATGTGGGTGGTGTTTTTTCCCCATGACACTATTATATGTGCGTTTCTTTCTTAATTTATAGGCTTGTAGCAAGATAGCCAGGATATTGGGTCTAGCTGGCTTAGCTGATGAGGATAAAGACATTTATGCCTTCATTAGGTGCTTTTGTGCTGCCCCCCTTTTGCCAAAGGAACAGATATGGCAAGGTGTTCGCGGTAAGGCTACCATATTGCTGCCATCACTTGAGCGAGTGGGCTCAGATGACAAGTTGTTGCTTTTGAGGTGGGAAGGAGGGGGAGGGAATGTGCCTCATGTGTTGTTGGGCGAGGAAAGTGTGATGCCTACAATACAATGAGACATGTGCTGTTTCTTTGTGTTTGTTGAGCTTAAGCTTCAGTATTCTTATTTTATTTGTTTGCCAAAGTCTTTTCTGGCGCTTATGGTTAACTGCTGCATTCCTAATGATCACTTTTGACATCTGATTCTGTTCCTTTGTGTTAGTGGCATGCTAAATTTTCATGACTGTTATGATTGCGCGGTAGAACAGATTGCCGCAGCACTTAATCTTTTGACGAGTGTCAATATTGTGAGCTGTGATCTCATGTTCTCACGTAAAAGGTACTTTTGTAAGTTTTATATTTTGTTTCGTTTGCTTCACTATCCAGTCTTTGAGTTGGACACTAAAGTCATTGGTGCAGTGATGGTGCAGGGCTCTGAAATGTAAGGACACAATTTTTGTATAAAATTTTATGAAGTGTAATGCTTTTCTTACATGAAAATTAACATCCATGGTTGAAAACCGATGTCACACAGTAAACTACAAATTCATTCCAAGTAGTCTTCAGGTTGACAAAATATCTTATAACAAGTCGATAAAATTAAATCTCAATCATGATTTGGTACAATACAGAAACAATTTCAAAAGAATTATTGCAGCCAACCGCCATATTTTGGTACAAAAAAGTATGACCCACCATTCCACTTTAATTGTTGCCGCTAGCACACAGTTAACACAAGGTAAAATTGTGTTCCTAAGAGAGCAACCAGTGCCAAATTCATTACTGGCAGCATTCAGATCAATGTCTTATGTTATATAACTATGTAACTGGTGATAATACCAAAGAGTGATATTAACATGATATACCTACATGTTAGTTCAATAAACTGGATGTACATGACAGGAGAGCAAATTCATTTGTAACTCCTGAGATGGGGTATAAGCTGATTCACTATGAACTCTATGTTCAGTAAAAACTGGGCCTCAGCAAAATGCTCGACAATTCTCGTCAATATCATGCCGTACTCTCTCATAAGCCTTCCATAACACGAATATGTCATTGACTATGTTTACATCTTTGGTTTTCAACTGTTTCATATCATGCAGAGAAAATTGACGAGAAACTTTACATCCAGCCATCCCTGCCCAAACACTCTCTCTACGGCCTAATGTTTGAACAAGCCTACACTTAAGCACATTCATCTGCAATTTGTGGCTATGCAATGATAATAAAGCATCACCATTATGTATCTCACCCTCTCCACAGTGTTGCTTAAAAGGGGCCTGGAGAGAGATCAACTTGGAGTAGTGCTCACTTCTAGTCTGCCGTTCAAAGTATACATGTCTTGCTGCATCCCTCCATAAGAGACAAACTGAACCGACATGCATCAAGAGTTCTAATTGGCTGCAGTATGAAAATATTATCTTCAATATTTCTTCTGGTAACTCATTGATGAGGCACCTCCCTCGAGAGAAATGCATGTATGAGCAGGTTGGAACCTTGCAGCTACAAATGAAAAAGGAATAATCACAGAAGAAAAGATGGCTCTGTGAAAATTCTCCAAACACAATCAGCACACTGACGTGAGGCTTACTTTCGACCATATTTGCAGGGTGTAGCATTTGTGACTTTACATTTCAAGTATGCATACTCTTTTACATGTGAAGGATGAATGGGCGTTCTGCTCTTGAACCCAGAGCTCAATGACAATCTTAAAGTGTTTTGAGTGCATGGCAGACAGAGAGGGGAAGGGTCTTGGACAGCATAAAAAATGCGCTTGTCTTCGACATTCTGTGGTCTCTGGGTCATCTTCTCTGCCTTCCTCATTTCTTTCTGCCCTTTCCCCCTGCATCCTCGTTTCATTTTCTTCCCTACAAACACATAATAAGTCAATACTTGCAATACTTAAATTGAAAATTATCCTAAAAACAGTACTATAAATGAAATACCACTTACTCTGTTTCATGGGACAGTAGGGTTCCAATCCTATGGCCGCTGCAAAGGAACAACTGGTAAAAATGAACAGTCGAAATGTGATAGAAAACATTTACAGCTCTAAAAGATACATACCAGATTGACTGCCCATAGTACTGTTCGCTGTGGAAGGCACTAATGAATTAGAATGCGGTTCTGTAATATTGCTGTCTTTCATGAAGCCTGTAACAAGCAATACATCTATTTACATTGAGCTACCAGCTAGCAGCAGACAAACAATGTTAGGTTATGCCGTATGTACGTAATGATGTGATATTTGACTCTACTCGCAGAATAAAACGGCCCCATTCCAGACAGATTAACTGGAGCCAATTAGGAAATAAGATGGGTGTCACTTACCGCTGATACAATTTGCGTCACAGGAGTGGAGAAGTAACTGGCACTGCGTGCAGCGCACAACTTGGCCATACACATGGAAATGGCTTTCAATACTACGCATTCGCTCCCGAACTTCGAATTGTGTCATAAAATCCATCACAATCCAAATATAAAATTGATTCCCCAACCAGACGGATGATCCCCTACCGTAATTTCAATTGTAAAGAGAGTAAGTTATTGTCGTCATGACTTCTGACTTCTGCCTAGCTTCTGCTGCCCATCGCATGAACGCACAGCCCTCCACCCTCTACGGAAACGGACCTGCAGAGGCAGACCGAGATCGTTTCTCACTTTTGCGACAAGGCAGTGGTTCATGAGTTCAGCTAGGCTTGTCCGTCCGGATCATCCAGGATCCAGAAATGATTTTTAATTATTTTTTTCACAATTATATCCTTTGGCATTGGCAGCCTGCCGTTGATAATTTATTTCGTCGCGCATTTCACCATGTTTCATGTAAGTGAAAATGTGGCAACCTTTTAACATTGGAGGAACCCATCCTTGAATATTTTCATTGGTGTCTTGACTCTTTTTGACGCCTTTAAAATTATTGCACATTTTGCAATTGTAAATGCATGTTATTTTGCATTCGTGGTGACTAAAAGAATCTTTGCATATGAGGCACCGTTTTATGTATCTCAAAACGGTTATCCGCTCCTAGCAGTATTCTTGTAACTCTAACTGGTACCGATCTCTTTCAGGTTCCATGGTGATATCCCAAAGTATCTTACAAATCTGGGCGTTTCCCCTCCTGAACTGCAAGCATTATTGGCGTAATGTCATTATCAAGTCTCTGGTATCTCTTTAACTGGTCAGGATCTATGCCCTCAGCTATGATGGTTCCTGAGACGAGCATTACACTTTTCTACTGACAGGCCCGAAGGATCATGAACGGCGAAGGGGAATTTTCAAAATGGACAAATGCACAGTTTACTTTGAAAGTCAAAGTACTGCCTCAGGGTTGGTGAAACGAAGGTAAGCTTCTGCATTGGGGTGGTCAGTGCTGCAAACTACAGAACATTATGATACCATGTTTGTTACTACCATTAATAATAAATCGAGTTAACTAATTTTTAGATTCGTTTAATGCGCTGGATGAAGTTTTAGATGTACCAAAAGAAAGGATAAACATGCCTGCTGAAAATATTAAGCCAGCTGTACAGGTAAGGTAATGCACATCCTTTTGAAAATGATGGCTGACTTTCCAGCTCCTACTTGTCTTGAATCGTGTGGTTGCAGTCCAACAGAAGTAGGAGTTCCTCTATAAAAGGAAAGAAGATTAACCTGTTTTTGTTGAAACAGAGCTAATCTTACTTGTTCTGGTGTTTGCTTTTAGAAATAACTTATTGACAATGACAACCGTTACTCTTTGTCCTCTCTTTACAGGTACTACTCCTGGATAAGGTCTACTAGTTTGAAGGAATTCTGCCTTCACATTGAAGGATTTAGCTATGTTTTGCTCCTATTCTGCCAGCCAACATTCCAGTGGGTTTTTTAAGCTCCTGAGCGATTGTAATGCAGCGTGATCTGACTCCACCAAGAATGGGGCTCCTGCTGTAAGTAATGATTAAATGCTCTTACTGCCTCTACCCAAGCCAAAATGTAAAGGTCAGTTGCACATTAATTTCTATGAGCGACAATCTATCAGTGACATAGTGGAATGCTGCAGGTGCTGCTGACAAACCAAAACTTAATCTTGTAAATTCGAATGTACCCTTGGCAATCCTGAGTCTTTATGCATTATTATAGCCATTTTCGGCTGGTCAGCTGAATTATGATAACCATGAGCCGAGTCGGATGCATGACATAGTTCGTTTCCTTCCATATGCTGCAGATGAACCCAACCATACAGGTATAGCGGGTACTTTTGCTACAGCATTCAAAGCTCTTTAGTCAATGTAGACTCTCTTTTTGCTTGACTTGGTATGATATCCCCTCGTTGTAAAAACTGAAGTATGGTTTCTCAAACAGCTTTCCTAGAGTGTATGGGGACTGGCGTAGCGTTCTGTTTCACTGAAGGATGGTGTGTATCCGACATTTAAGCCATGGACATTTATCCTAGTTGTTTATCCTACAGTAGTATTTAAAGTAGGAATTTCTCCCTCAGCTTGATCGTCATCATGCATCTACATCTAATTGTATTGTTTGTTACAGAATTATGACATTCTATTGGATGCAGCAAGTATTCTTCTCCAAGAACTGCATTCTTCAGAATTTGAACACATCTCTCTTTTTATACATTTTATAAAGTTACATCGGTGGGTGCTGTTCCACATGGCACAAAACGATTCTACTGATGCAGGTAATTGGGACACTTTATTTCCCACTCCATGTCCTTGGCCACATTACTTAATTTACAGTCAGTTGCCCAAGTTGTTACTTCCACTATAACTGTCCCCTGCCCTGACTTCACCTTTTGTCATGCGCATATCAAGTTCTGAATTGGGTGCTCATGATCTCTGATTTCAGACTGTCAATGCGAGTTGTGTCTGAGGTATCAGTTATCGTCGCAGTTGTCATATCTTGACAGTCTCACTGTAAGTGAAAATCATTCACTTTGTGTATTGGATTATGGTCTGTATTTTTATTCTTTACATTTTTGTTTTGTTCTCCAGGTCACCCCATCTGTAATGAAGGCCATGCAGTGCACCAAAGAAAGGTGCCAGCAGCCTTTGCTCTACTTCCCGTAAGCTTGTCCTGCAGCTCATAAGTGAGGTCTTTCACACACAGTGAATGTGTAAAAGTTGTTGTTTAATCCCTAAGCATTACCTGCTACTTTTGGTTAGATACTTTTCTAGTTCATTAATTCTTGATAGTTCTGGAATGAAAATCATCTCGGAACTTATACCTCCTCTGAAACTTGCTTTCCTACGTAGGTTACAATATGTGCTCATCTTTTCAATTGTAGGAATAGGCAACCTAGGCATGTTAGGGAATGCCTTATAGCAAAGCTGAGACTTGTTTTTAAGTTGGTTACAATTCTTCACAGCCACGGGCGTCACAGTTCATGTATTGTTTTAACTTTGCCTGTGAACTTGCGTGCTAGTATCTCAGGAAGGATTAAATCACAAAACGATACACTTTGTCGAAGTTTCAGCTAAGTTTGAGTACTTCAATTGAAGTTAAGAATTGCTGTTTCTGCAATCTAAATTATAAGCTACAGCGTGAGTTTCGGTCTTAAATGTTTTCTGCAGGAAAATCACGAGTGTTGTACCACATTACTTTTAGTATATTGTTAAATTCTGCTATTTTTGCCTTTTTATTTCTTTTCTCACCACACAGATAATGTCAATTGTAAATTGGTAAAACTGAATAGGTGGTCCTCTTTGCAGTGAAAAGAACTGAGAAGACGGTAATGACCATTAAACTATGAGTTTGCACAATAAAATACAATTCGTTCTGACTTCTATCGTTTACAACCCACTTGACCTGCCTTTAGGAAACAAATTCCGACAAAAGCCATCTGACCCAGAACAGACTTCAGCACATGTCTCATTGTATTGTAGGCATCACACTTTCCTTGCCCAATAACACATGGTCACGTCCCCTCCCCCTTTCCCACTCTTCCCACCTCAAATGCAACGACCTGCCATCTGAGCCCACTCGCTCAAGTGATGGCAGCAATATGGTAGCCTTACCGCTGATAACACATCCTGTACATCGCATAAATATTGCGTGTGGTGAAACTCTCAGAACACTGACCGATCCTCCATTCATCAATCCTCTGAGTAGGGAAGAGATAATCAAAACAAGAAGCAAAATTAACCAATCTTTATTGGCAAAACAAAATAAATCTGGCAGGCACAATCACAATACTGAAGCTCAAGTTCAACAAACACCATCACAGCTTCGTAACCATCGCACTTAACTACTAGAAGTCTTTGAAAAAACACAATTGTAATAAAACAAAATAATTAAAAATGTATAAAAGTACCTCTTACTTGAGAACATGAGATCACAACTCACAATATTGACACTCGTCAAAAGATTAAGTGCTGCGGCAATCTGTTCTGCCGCGCAATCATAACAGTCATGAAAATTTAGCATGCCACTAACACAAAGGAACAGAATCAGGTGTCAAAAGTGATCATTAGGGATGCAGCAGTTAACCAAAAGAGTCAGAAAAGACTTTGGCACACAAATACAATAAAATTACTTAAGAGTTAGTTCAACAAACACAAAGAAACAACTTGGAAGCTGTATTTAAAAAGGTCAAGTGCTGTGGCAATCTGTTCTGCCACGCGATCTTAACAGACGTGAAAACTAAGCCTATCACTAATACAAAGGAACTAAATCAGGTGTCAAAAGTGATCATTAAGAATGCAGAAGTTAACCAAAAGAGTCAGTGAAGACTTTGGCAAACAAATAAAATATGAATACTGAAGCTTAAGCTCAACAAACACAAAGAAACAGCTTGGTACCCGTATTTATAAAGATTACTTGCTGCGGTAATCTGTTCTGCCACGCAATCTTAACAGACGTGAAAATTAAGCTTATCACTAATACAAAAGGAACTAAATCAGGTGTCAAAAGTGATCATTAAAAATGCAGAAGGTAACCAAAAGAGTCAGTGGAGACTTTGGCACACAAATACAATAAAATTACTTAAGAGTTAGTTCAACAAACACAAAGAAACAGCTTGGAAGCTGCATTTAAAAAGATCAAGTGCTGTGGCAATCTGTTCTGCCACGCGATCTTAACAGACGTGAAAACTAAGCCTATCACTAATACAAAGGAACTAAATCAGGTGCCAAAAGTGATCATTAAGAATGCAGAAGTTAACCAAAAGAGTCAGTGAAGACTTTGGCAAACAAATAAAATATGAATACTGAAGCTTAAGCTCAACAAACACAAAGAAACAGCTTGGTACCCGTATTTATAAAGATTACTTGCTGCGGTAATCTGTTCTGCCACGCAATCTTAACAGACGTGAAAATTAAGCTTATCACTAATACAAAAGGAACTAAATCAGGTGTCAAAAGTGATCATTAAAAATGCAGAAGGTAACCAAAAGAGTCAGTGGAGACTTTGGCACACAAATACAATAAAATTACTTAAGAGTTAGTTCAACAAACACAAAGAAACAGCTTGGAAGCTGCATTTAAAAAGATCAAGTGCTGTGGCAATCTGTTCTGCCACGCGATCTTAACAGACGTGAAAACTAAGCCTATCACTAATACAAAGGAACTAAATCAGGTGCCAAAAGTGATCATTAAGAATGCAGAAGTTAACCAAAAGAGTCAGTGAAGACTTTGGCAAACAAATAAAATATGAATACTGAAGCTTAAGCTCAACAAACACAAAGAAACAGCTTGGTACCCGTATTTATAAAGATTACTTGCTGCGGTAATCTGTTCTGCCACGCAATCTTAACAGACGTGAAAATTAAGCTTATCACTAATACAAAAGGAACTAAATCAGGTGTCAAAAGTGATCATTAAAAATGCAGAAGGTAACCAAAAGAGTCAGTGGAGACTTTGGCACACAAATACAATAAAATTACTTAAGAGTTAGTTCAACAAACACAAAGAAACAGCTTGGAAGCTGCATTTAAAAAGATCAAGTGCTGTGGCAATCTGTTCTGCCACGCGATCTTAACAGACGTGAAAACTAAGCCTATCACTAATACAACGGAACTAAATCTGGTGCCAAAAGTGATCATTAAGAATGCAGAAGTTAACCAAAAGAGTCAGTGAAGACTTTGGCAAACAAATAAAATATGAATACTGAAGCTTAAGCTCAACAAACACAAAGAAACAGCTTGGTACCCGTATTAATAAAGATTACTTGCTGCGGTAATCTGTTCTGCCACGCAATCTTAACAGACGTGAAAATTAAGCTTATCACTAATACAAAGGAACTAAATCAGGTGTCAAAAGTGATCATTAAGAATGCAGAAGTTAACGAAAAGAGTCAGTGGAGACTTTGGCACACAAATACAATAAAAATACTGAAGCCTAAGATCAACAAACACAAAGTAGCAGCTTGGTAATCATCGCACTTAAGTACGCACTACCAGAAGTCCTTGAAAATACACAATTTCAAAAAAACAAAATAATGAAAAACTTATAAAAGTACCTATTACGTAGAACATGAGATCACAGCTCACAATATTGACACTCGTCAAAAGATTAAGTGCTGCGGCAATCTGTTCTGCCGCGCAATCTTAACAGTCATGAAAATTTAGCATGCCACTAACACAAAGGAACAGAATCGGGTGTCAAAATGATCATTAGGAATGCAGCAGTTAACCAAAAGAGTCAGAGAAGACTATGGCACACAAATACAATAAAATTACTGAAGCGTTAGTTCAACAAACACAAAGAAACAGCTTGGAAACTGTATTTAAAAAGATCTAGTGCTGCGGCAATCTGTTCTGCCGCGCAGTCACAACAGTCATGAAAATTTAGCATGCCGACACAAAGGAACAGAATCAGGTGTCGAAAGTGATTGATTAGGAATGCAGCAGTTAACCAAAAAAGTCAAAGTACCTAGTGAAGGCTTTACGGCAGTAGGCACAAACTTTTGTACCTTTGTTCTTTATGTGAAGATCCAGGCAAGCTGCATGGTACATATGGCCACCAACTTCCCTCCTTCATAACAAATGTTGCATTCGGAGCCCGCCTTTTCTTTCTTCTGTTTCTTTGGTTGGGCTCCTTCATCATATTTGGGTTTGTTCTTTGAGCCTTTGGGTCTTCCTCTTTTCTTTTTTGGTGCATCTTCGCAGTCTTCAGTTTGGGCTGGTGGGGGGCCCCTGGCCCTTCTCATTTTCGGTTCTTCATCGAGTTCATCACTTAAGGCTGGTGAAGGCACCCTGGCCCTTCCTCCCCTCTTTTTGGGCTCATCTTCGAATTCATCACTTAAGGCTGGAGAAAACGGCCTTGCTTCATTGAGAAATGGAGGTCTCCGTCTTGACGGAGATGTGGGCCTTTTAGATACGGCCTCCTCTTCCCAGACTGTGTCTGGCGATGGAGAACGTTGTGTGACATTGGATGCCTCCATCTCCCAAAACGGGTCGGAATTCTCTTCAGCCATGGAGCGCTGTGGAACACTCTGTCTCTGACCAAAGGCAGTGGGGCCAGTTTCCCTGCAGAATCCAGAAGAGTTCTCTTGAAACCTTGAGCGGTGTGTTCAATGCAACCTCTGTGACACACCAGAGGGACCGGGAATAGAGGAGACATCCCTAGATGAGCCAGCAGAGCCACCAAGGAAGACTGAAGAGGATGATGCCTGTCGCTGGGTCAGACTGAAGGTGGTGTCGTGCCCAGGAGACCTGGAGCGGAAGGTTGGTCTTCTAAACGACGCATCACAGTCCATTGCAGAGGAAGTCGTCCGTCTCTGCGAAAAACTGAAGAGACTGTCTGTTCCTGGGGATCTTGGGCGGTAGCCTGACGGGCCCCTAGAAGTAGATGCAGACGAGTCCATGTTTTGAGAGAACGAAGTCCCTTTCCTACTAGGAAATATAGAGGCAGTGTCAGAGAATATAGTGTCAAATGTAGGCGACCTAGAGCGGCTTGCAGATGAGGAAGCCACATTAGAAGCACCAGCATCCGGCTCTCTAGTATGTCTCGCCTTCTGAGAGAGATGAGTAGGAGACAGTGGTTTAGGATAGCTATCTCTAAGAGACTCTGCCATAGCTCTTCCAAGGTCTTCGGATTCATCGTTAAATAAATCTGGCGAGAGTGATCTGGGTGGAGACCAGGAGTCGCCCACTCCATTGTCTTGCCACCTATAAGGTGGAGAATCAATTTGCACCCTTTGAAGGGAGAGTTCTTCATTATTATCAGTCATGGGAGGATTGTCACATGAGCGGGCAAAGTCAAATGCTGTCTGCACTGAATGCTGCTCCACAGCAGACACTTCTGATGCCAAAGCTGGCTCCCTTATCTCTGTTACAGACACACTGCTGGTATTCACAGAGGATGTCGGACCCGGCTCCACCACCCTTGGGCAGGTGGCATTTCCTGGCCAGTTCCGCAGAAGAGCCTCCAGGTCGGCCCTTGATGATATGCAAATAAAAATATTTGCTGATCCTACAAAATAACCAATGAAAAATTAATCAAGGTCTAGGGCTATGTTCATTTGATGGAGTGTGTAGACAGTGGTAAAAAAGTAGCTCACCTGCCTGAGCCTGGGACCAGGGAGCCAGCATGTTGTTCACACGATTGATAAGAAATTGCAGGTTGACAGTATTAGAAGCTCCTGAAACTTTAAAACAAATTGGTACTGCGTGTACGCCACTACTAACAGTATATAACTCAGCACTAAGTCATTTCATCGTACCAGACTGCTGATCACAGTGGGGATACCAGCACTCAGGTTCCCCATCACAGGCAGGTTGTGCGATTCCTAACATACTTCTACCTTCTACTTTAACACCACACCTGTTGGTGAAATTACATAGCATGCACTTGTAGCAATTGTAATGGCAGGAAAATTGTGAGACAGAGAGACAAGGGACCAGAAATATTGCAAGTTGGTTTCTAGCCTTCAAATGCCTAGAGAACGCTCCGGCGAAATTCTAAATAGTCAACCGAACAGTGCGAGACGGATGGGTTTCAAAGGTTTCAAGCACAAAACATTTAGGGCAAGCCATCGCATGTGATCGAGGCGTCGCTGCACAATCGAACCGACGGAAACGAGTGCGTGACACGAGGTGGAGTACCTGGCCGTGAAATCTTCCTAAGCCGAGCTTCTGACCAGGGTACTCTTGAAATTACAGCTAAGAAAGACTTAGCCCCACGGACGGCTTTAAACGATGCTCATGCATGTAACCGCATGGCGGCCATCGCCGGATAACCTTAGTCGACGGGGTTGCCAAACGCCATTCACACGTAATGCCGTTCATGTAGCATTGCAAATAAGTGCACAAGAATCGTGAAATACCCGGATGCCGCCGCGAACAACCCAGAGCATGCTTACCTCAGCCCCGATGACTTCGGATGAAATCCAACACAGGCAGGCCCCACCGGCTCCACCTAGCTCCACCTGACCACTGATGCCTGCGTTTCCGCCCACCGCATCAGCGTACGCCTTCTTTCTTTCTCCAAGCAGGAGTGGGGATAAAGCAAGGCTGATGATTGGATGAGATGGTCATGTGACCTGCTGTAAAACAATCGATACACAACACACACTCCCAACGTGCTGGTTCTAATGTTTGTTCTGTATCACAAGACCGCACCGACTGAGTTCTTGGAGACAAAGTGAAAATATTTCTAAAGCGAATGATGACATTTGATTAGAACTATATCAAATCCAGAGAGCAAGAAGTAGTTGCTTGCGGTACATGCTGCGAACGGAATTGCAGAATTCACGTTGGCAACGCCTTCCGGCCGCCAGCGAATCAGAAGAGAGGAAAAGCGTGGCAGGCCATGATGTCGAAATCGCATAATCACAAGACTCCGGCCAGGGCTGGCGCCGGGACGGTAGGCAAGTGTTGTTCGACTGTGGAAACTTTCTTACTGTCACGTTGGTGTGACTGCCACGAACGGGCGGAAGTATTATGACCATCTCCTTGCTACAATTGACTTTAGCCTTATTCGTTGTACATTGTGACAACCGAGTAATGCAGGGTGCGATAAGTAATGGCACATACCGAAAGCAGTGCTTTCAAAGTGCATTGAACAGCATGTACAGAGCACAAGCTATATAGTGTTGTGTACATCAACTACTGAAGTTTGTGAAGATAACTAAATCTTCAAGGTTCAAGGAGATGGAAATGAAATGTATCGTCGCAACTGAAATATAAAATTGCAATTTTAATTCACACAATGCAGGTGGTACAAAATTATTAGTTTTCTCTCCCTGTCACAAAGGAGTAAAGGAGAAGAGTAGAAATACCAACATGAAAACAAAAGGCGTTTCATAAATAGAACATGTTGAATTGCCAATGGTTAAGGAATATAAAATTGCTTTTCTTTGAAAAAAAAAGTAATAAGAGAGCACAAAGTCAAAGGAAAGGAAATATAATAAGTAGTCATTTATACTTTCCAGCCACATACATCACAATGAAGATTTATTTAAGATGGGATAGCACGATTAATGCTTCTGATTTTACTGCTCAGAAATAAGAACTGAATGTTAAGAAAAATCAATACAAAGCATACTGCTGAAATTATATCGAAACCGAGTCTATACATACTGGTTACAAGAAACAATTGCTAAAGTACCCATGAGAAGAAATGAGTATTGAACGGTTAAACTCTTTCCTCATTCATAAACCTCTTGCTTGCTTCTTGCCACCAGCTCGAAGACCATCTGAGGAGAACAACCTGTAAGAAAGGAAACTAAATTAAAACTTTGGAAGAAACACTTTTACATTCCTATTGAATAGCCTTCCAAGTGGACTAGGCCTAAAAAGGAGTGCATTACTAGTAGGCTACTTTAATTCATGTCAGCAAGCTTCAATATTAGTATAACAACATTGATTGTTATGTAGGGTGAGATGGTCTTCCTACTACACGATTTAAAGCTTGGCATAAACAGTGGACAAACCAGTGAGTGAGTTGGATCAAAATATGGGGAAGTCAGCTTGGCCTGGTCATGACACACACAAACAATTCCAGTTTTTCAAGACAGCTACTACAAGACATTCCATGAAGAAAAAAATTTGTAACTGGGAATTAAAAACCAGTACTAGCATGCACCTTACACTCCATACATTCTTTCCCGTTGGAGGGTATAAGATATAAGAGATACACAAGAATAATTTTCAAGATTGATTTTACTGTTTACATATCACATCAATATCAATAATGTATGCTGGCAGTGAGCATGTGTACGAATGGACAAAATTTCCAAACTGACTGCCTCCATGCATTATTAGAGTCATTAGAGCCAGCAAGCTGACTGGGTACTCTTTCGAATTTAAAACTCGAAGGGTAACTTGAGAATCAGACAAAATGAGTATGCAGTGAGCATGCAGGTTCATGTGACGCAGCGTTCTATTCTCTCTTCTACTTACAATCAAGAGCCTTCCTGGCCGGCACATCTGAGGTCATTGGGCTGCTGGGTTCATAGGATGTTGAAGATGAGATATCGTTCACATGATGTCCCAACTGGAGAGAGGGGGAAAAAAAGAATGATTATTAACAAGAATAGGAACGCAAAGATAACTTTGGGCAGTTCTTACAAAAACAATATCTTGATGAGTCAGAGATCCAGCATGTCCCCATGCAGGCCAGAAGTGACATGGCACACAGAAAACCAGGAGGTACTTTCCCCAGGCCACAGCATGAAAATCTTAAAGCTTTTCCCCACAATGCATTTCCTATTCTTTATTCAGTCCCCACCCGCCATCACCATCTAAGATATATCCAATACCAGCCCGTGCAGCAGCACGTAAAACTTGGAAGTTGGTGTGTTTGCAGCTGAAGAATACTCCGAGAATACGAATGAGGACGGAACATTACCGACGGATGGAAGATGTTGGTGTCTTGATGGAGAAAAGGCCACTCCTCATCACAGTACTTCTACCCGAGTCAACCACAGCTAAAAATTAAATACTCTGGGGATAAAGAGGGCTGAAAAACAAGCAAACTAGGAATACACCACCAAGCTAACACCATTTCCCGTGCAGCCTTCCTGACGTGATGTGATAACAACACATGCTGCTAACGCTGACGGAGAGCACAGGAGTCAAACCAGCTCTTCAACATAATGGGCGACTTCTTGATGTTATAAAAGGCCTGCAATACTTCACAACAACACCACAACTATAGGTTCACACTCATCACAAACCTTACCAAATTAATCTCAAAAAACTAAGTGCCAGTTGACACTTTCCACGCAGAGGAAATACTGTGTGTGAGGAGTGTGAAGATTTGAGAGCATGGGTAACCTGCAGAACCAAACATGGAAAATATTAAGGATGCCACCAATGAGGAGACAACAGAAGATTTAGAGTTGCACACATAATATAACTGACCAGAGGATGGAGGCCTGCAGAATACACTAATCCAAGTCTTT
Organism: Megalurothrips usitatus; assembly: GCA_026979955.1. NCBI lineage: Eukaryota > Metazoa > Arthropoda > Insecta > Thysanoptera > Thripidae > Megalurothrips > Megalurothrips usitatus. Next base: position 1,812,075 of record JAPTSV010000786.1, on the reverse strand, counting down.
GCTGAAACATACTCCAGAGGATTGTCACAGAAAGTACAGCACCAGTGGTCAAGACTTCTCGCCATCCAGTTCAGATCTAGAAAGGAAATTAAACCGTCAACAGACATCAACATCATTTACATGCAACAAAAAAATTAATCTGAGATTTCAAAAGCAAACATTCATTGTGTTCAGTTACAACACTCACTCACCAAAACATCAAAACTAATGCCTCAATAAGAAAATGCTTGTAGTTACATCATTTACAAACAAAGGGTCTGAGGAGGATCCCATTGAGCCTGGAGATAAGACAAGAATAACCTGCTGATAACTACAATGAGGATAACTTCTTCATGCAGGTAACAATAAAACAAAAATTTCCACCAACACAAATATAATACTCACCACAAGAAGGCATGCTGTTTAATGCACTTATTGAACTCATTGCTGACTGTGAGGCCTCCAGGGTGTCCTCTGAAAAGCACCAGTGGTTGAGGTTTCTGCTTCCCAACCATGATTAAGACCTGATAAGGAAGCAAACAATCAAAATTATTTTCCACTATTTTCATAGATATTTGTCAGTTTTTACAGACGTTACCTGTGTTAATGATTGTCGCAGAGGTAGGATGGAGTTGAAGCACTGTGTTCTGGAGATCTGCTCGGCACTGTTGTTTCCCTTGGTCATCCTGTCAGTGCCAATGGATGGAGCAAATATTAGTAAGCAGGCACAGAAACACAGACACAACACAAAAACAACCACCACCCTGCCCGTTTCCAGACATCAATAATTCACTATGACCAGATGAAACATGTTCTCGCTTCCAACCATCTTCTTGAATAGACTTCTGTTGTAGCCTAGTAGTGCCACTTATTAAAACCAATACAATAACACCCACATTGTTCAGCCAGATTCCACCCTCCCCTCATATTTAACAAGATTTCTTAAACAGAGGCCACTCCTGATTTACACCACCACCTTGCCACACCCAGAGCACTCGCTTACAAACCACAAGCAAATGTGTGTTCCATCCATCGAGCCAAGCCAAGTCTGAAGTCCCAGCTTCGCCACAGCAGGTACATGGGTTTCCACCTCCTGAAACAGCAAATCCTGCAAACAACCTGCACATAGAAGTACACATCAGAGACAAAATAACCTCACTTCTTTGACTAACTAACTCAGGCTCACCTGTGCTGAAGTGTTACAGAACCAGGGCGCAGGGACGGGATGAGATGTTGTCATGAATTTACGTAATCCCATAGCTCATCTGATGTTCTTAATAGCTACTCAGCTGCGACCTGAAAACATTCGAATTCAGCATTAGACAACAGTGATACACAAGGGAGAAACATCCCACGCGTAGCATCCAAGTTGAAATCATTCTATAAAGTTCTGTTGTTGATCGCATGCACAACAACCTTATGACGATCGACAGAAAACGTAATTTTATTCCGCTGAACCCACGGATCACGTAGAGTCGAACAAACTGCAGCGGTGAATGGAAAGAATGATGCACTCGTTCGTTTGACTAAACCAGAGCGGACGAGTGGACTCGAAGGTGGGACGCGGCGAACGCAGAGACAGGTTATGTACGTCGCAAACGGGACGCGACGTCAATTGCGGAACTCTGCACCGACCCCACAACCCATCCCAGTCAGGATTACCGACAGAAATCACTCGAACGCCATTGAGGGACACAAATCACGACCTGACAACTAACATTGTTGCGAAATTCGGACCGCCTCCGTCGTCAGCCTAGTGGCTGCTAGGGCTACAACGGTCCCCGCTGGACGGAGCGGTTAATAATCAGCCCGAGGGTATTTCTTCACAAGAATATCAGAAACCAGGGGCCCGAAATACGACTTGAGCACTCACCTGATGATGCGAATCATTCGAAGTGTCGCGAAGTTTGGGGCGGCGGACCGGGCCCTGCGCCCTGGGTGACGAGCCGTTACGAACACAATAGCTCCCGCAGCCACACGCATCGCTCCCAACAAACATAAAACGACCTGAAAACAACGATTTTTTTTATGGCGGTCGGAAATTTGAATTGCATTCCAACAGGCCTGTACAGAACCCAAGATATCGGGCCATTGCGGTCGGTTGTCGGTTTGGCTCGTTTGAACACACACACACAACAAATGACGGTCGCGTGACGTCACGTAGCGCGGCAAGACGACCGCTGTTCGAAGGACGGAGACGTCGACCACGGCCTCTTTACGACTTACATTTGATTTTATTGGAACTTATTGGCGTGCTATGGCATGGCCAGCGTACAGAGTACTATTCGTAACTTACCTCGTCGGCGGAAGTGCTCTCCGAGCCGCAAACGCGGCAGTAAAGAATTACGTTACGATCTCGCCGGGGTGTGCCCGAATGTGTCGGGGTATGTTTGTGCAGTCGTACACGGCTCTGAAGCCGAAACGTACAAACAGCCGTTTCGACACTGCTGGAGAACGACAGCTCGAATCGATCTCAACGCTTAGTTGATTGTAGAGGGAATCAAAAGAAAGCCGAGACTGAAAGCCAGGCGTCCCCCATGAACCGAGATATTCGTCGTTAAATACGGGGCTCAGCAGGTGCTCTAAAATCTCTAGCATTGAAATATATAAATAAATTTAGACAAAGAGACCTGGAGGGCAGCCACTTGACAATGTGTGCAGGTCCCTTCACAGAGGTACGGTGAGCCCAAAATAAATGATCGACTCTATCACAGTCTAGCAAACAAAATATATTACTTAACTGAATTTCTCAAGCTGAGGCTTAAAAGGAATGTCTTTCTGCACTGCAAATGTAGATACCGTAATAAATATGTAGGATACACATTAGATATCGACACTTCTATGACCAAGACTAGAAAGGGGTTTAAAAGGTCAATGTCTCCATCACAGCTTGTCAGACAAAAACAAGACCCCAAAATTGTCAGTCAATGAAAAAAATTCTACCAACAGTAGGGCCTTTGAGCATTGAATATAATGGCATGAAAAATACAATCACCACAACCACAACAACCATGGCTGATACTGCATGACACTTGCACAAGTGAAAACCCTATTTACCAAATAATTAACCAGTACAAGTTTGCGAGACAGCCAGAAGCCTATGATCATTCCGATCATTGGCCACATTCACTTAGCGACCAGTCCCCATTATTCCAAATCACTTTTAAAAACACAATGATAACTGTGCTCGACAAGACTGCTTTTTAATATACGGAATTACAGTTCAGTTATTTACTAACTTTACACAAAATGATCGAGATACCCATTCACTTTACCACGTACATATGACAGTAGAACTTGAGCAATATATTCCAGTGGCACACGAAATAGCTTCTTTTAATGACCAGAGAAGCAGAGTTCTTTTGAGGACATTATGACCTTATCTAGGTGGCAGCAAGCGGCATATGATTCACTAGAGAAGCAGTGAAGTCACCCACAAAAATCTTTACATAATGCAGTGAATCATATGTCACAAACTATAACATTCTAGAACCACCATGTCCTGCTTCTGTGAAGCTATCGGTCGTAAGATTCTGCTCCACCACGTTGGAGAACATTTGGTTTAAGGCGGCGTCCAGCCCAGGATTGATGGGACCTGCAAAACACAACACTAAGGTCAGTCGCTGCACAGTGTCACCTTACCGTCACTCAGCCATATTCCCGACCTTTTAGAAGATCTGGAGAATGGGAGAGCAATTACAACACCTGCTTTTGTCAGAGGCATGCAGCTTCTGGCAAGTGAAGTAGAAAGAATAGGCAAGGTACATTGTGTAAATTATCTCAAAATCATAATTATTGTCAGGAAATGTGCAGTGGGTTTGTGGCTCCTTTGTAAAGAATTTGTCAGGGACATCATCTGCTTCAATCATCAATCCTATACTCAATCAATTAGTTTCATGACTGTTACCAGTTTTGTATTTCTTCATTTCTTACAAACACACATCCCACGTGAACCTTATATACTGGCCTTTCGTCAAGATTTTTTAAAGATCACCATATTTACAAATATGTCTTCTCGTAATGATCTGAGCACTCCTTTTCCCTTTCTTGTCAATCAGAGGCATTCCGAAAAAACAAGGAAGAAGCTCCTGCTTTAACTGGCTGTCACGCAAGTGGGGGAGAGTGCAAGAACAGCTGCATGGAGCAAGGTGACCCTGGGCCATCCACATCAACAGGCGGAAAGAAGTGCCCTCTAAAGAGATGTAGTATTCAGTGCCTGTCCATGATTAATGACAATGAGCTTCTACAGAAAACATCCATGAATCATTGCTCATCCTAAGCAGTTCAGAAATGCTATACATGAAAAACATCCCTAACCCCACTTATGCTCGATGGTCTTAGGAATACCGACAGGCCAAACACACGTTATTAATATTTAATATGTTAGTAAGAGACCTTAGTCAATGATTTTAAGCCACATTTGGAGTTTTTTAATTTACCAAGTTTTGGAGCTATGAGTGTCGTGTCAAATTTAGCCTAACTCCTTCAACTCTCGTATCTAGAGAGATACAAAATTCAGGCCATGGTCAAAAAATTCTATTTTTGATACTCTTTTACATGGTGAATTCAAATTTGTGCTGTGCATAATATTTGAGGGGTTTTTGAGCACAATCAGTTTTAAGATAAGTTCATCGGATTTTTTTAGTAAAATAGTCAGATGGCTGTATCTCCCAAACCATGAGGGCTACAGACCTGAAATTTTGCACAGATACTCCCAACCCATAGGCCCTTCAGACCACCGAGTATGAAAAATAGGAGACATCGACCTCAAAAAGTGCTGCACCTTGACAAGGAATCAATCTTAGCCTTTTTATTTATTATTAATAAATTTCAATGCAATCTGTAAATTGGCGAATCTTTACATTTGCTTCCCTTTCTTTGCAGCTCAAGAATTTTAAGAGAACGGCCTTCAAGCTCTGATGGTCCATTTGGATTCTTTTATGCATGCCATAAAAACACAGAGGCATTCTGCCAAAATGGGGGGATGGGCCAGCTCTAGTAGTGTGATTGTGGAAGAGATTGCTGATCAGATAAAAAGGAAATACCTTAAGTTCAAAGAAAAAGCAGATGATTTTAAATGGGAGTCAAAGAAACGTGTACCACCACACATGTGTGAAGAGGCACAATGTTCTCTTATATCAGACTCAGAAGAGAGCGGTGTTGATGATGATGAAGGTGCAACAGCGCAAAAAGAGGAAGACTATGGACTCAAGGAGAAACACGGACTCAACTAAACTACCTCTCTATGGATTTGGTTCTTCTGATCAATTTGAGGAAGACTTGAAGATCACAGAGAATTTTACCATGAAAAGAATCTTCAATCTTCTGTGGCTTTTACCCCACATGTTGCCAGGGTTCCATTCATCATACTATTTGTATGGAACATGTCACAGGTATGAATTTGGCTGAGGACTAGGGTTTGGGCCATTTCTAGTTAAGGATATAATCATGTAATCATGCGACATGTATCACATAATCACGTAATTTAAAATGACATCTAAACTCTTGCAAATGCAATAAAAAACTAAACTCAGGGCATTCTGAGTTCAGAAGTACAGTTTTTAGTACGTTCGAGGGGCTTTTAGTGGGCTTAGTAGTCATGCTAAATTTGGTGATTACATGATACAGTACATGATTACATGATTATATCCTAAACTTGATGTAGCCTTGGATACGATTGTTTTCATCTCACCCTATAATTTTTAATGAAGCAATTTTTTAGCTGATTCAGGAGGAAAAGCATTTGAACATTTAATGGCATATCTCCTGAACTAGCTGTTTTCTTTTTCCTTTTGTTAAACCATACAAACTTGCTGTATTTGAATGGGTTTGGATTAAAGGTCTATGATGATTGTTCTTTGATCATTTGGGGATAATTCTTAGGAACTCATAATTTTTGGTTAAGGTACAAAAAACCTACTTGGACAAAAAACTGCTTGTCCCTTATTCAAATGATGTGCCCACAGCATTTTCCCAATTCATGTGGAAGACGGCCTGACATTTTCAATGAACTATGTTTATGCTGGTCAACCTAAATTATGGTATGCTACATGTGTGTGATTTTTTTTACTACAAATCAGCACGTATGAGGTGAGGCTCAATTATTAACCAGATATTGTGTTGTCAGGGTGATGATTCCTCCATGGGCTACAGCCTTACTTACTTGAAGAAGTGTGGCTCATTCTTATCATATATGCATTGTTCTAACTTTATGGGTCACAAAAGTCTGGCACCAACACTAAAAGCTCTACTGGAATTCAACATCCCATTCAAAATAGTAAGTTGTTTTCGAACTACTATAATAATTAACAAGGGAGAAGGGGAGTCTATACTAGAGCGCCCCCCTCCGGGAACGCCCCCCCCCCTTTTTAAAAAATAAATAAAAAATGTGGGATGCTGTTTTGTTGTATTTAATTACTGAATGCCAATATTTCGGAATAAATTAAATTATAATCCGAGAGGACAGAAGAAAATAATTTTAATGTGTATTAAATCATTTAACACCATAAATATTATTTTTAGTTAAAGATCGAGTCATATTTAATTTAATATAATATGTAATACATAAGAAATGTATTTTTTAAAAAATGTCGTGATAATATTTTCAACAAAAATGGCATGATATAGTTTTCTTTTTTAAATGACGTGATAATTTTTTAAG